>CM046804.1:6686223-7103786 GCA_025617405.1 Perca schrenkii
GGTAACAATTTGCACTCAGTTTGTGTAGGTAGATTTCACCACATTACTATGTAGTAATTTACCACAGTAAAGCGTACCTATGTTTTCCAACTATGATACACTAAAAGAAATTAGGTAAAGTCTACCTAACATTTATCAACACTTTATACAACGCATTACTTACAAAAAGTAGGTAATATTAACTCTAGATTGTAAGCTCTTAATACCTAATCATTGTTATTAATAATTGAACAATATGACTTATTAACCATTACTTATTCAGGGAAGGTAAGCTTTACTTAAAAAAATATTGTCAGACACAGGACATAATTGATCATGTCAATTTTTTTTTATTCAATCAAATGTTCAAAAAATAGACAGGAGGTACAAAATAGCCCTCTCCACTCTACATATTCAAGTAAAACAGAAATTTCATGTGCAATCCATTATCTCTTTCCAAATAATAAACACAGCAACAGTTTCAACTAAACAGGAAAACTGAATCACAAAACATTTTAACACTTCAAATATGTGAGTTTTGTGCATTTAAGATTGCTCACTTTAAAAAATAAAATTACAGTACATTAAGTACAGAAGCATCGTGCTTAAAGGCCTATTTTTTAACTCAATGTACTCTAACTCCGTGAACCATCACCTTATCGTGGTGGAGAGGTTTGGGTGTCTCTGTGAACCTGAGGGCTGTGTTGTCTGGAGCTTTGTGCTCCTGGTAGGGTCTCCCAAGGCAAAGTGGTCTCAGGTGAAGGGCCAGACAAAGAATGGTTCAAAAACCCCATGATAGAACGAGGAAGGGATGGAGTGACCCTGCCCGGAGGAAGCCCGGGGCCCCCGTCTGGAGCCAGGCCCAGACGGAGGGCTCTTCGGCGAGCGCCTGGTGGCCGGGTTTGCCACGGAGCCCGGCCGGGCACAGCCCGAACAAGCTACGTGGCACCTCTGTCTCCATCCCATGGGCCCATCACCTGTGGGAGGAACCGCTGGGGTCGGGTGCGCTGCCACATGGGTGGCAGTGAAGGTCAGGGGGCCTCGACGGACCAGACCCGGGCAGCAGACGCTGGCTTTGGGGGACGTGGAACGTCACCTCTCTGTGGGGGAAGGAGCCGGAACTGGTGCGGGAGGTGGAGCGCTACCGGTTAGATCTGGTGGGGCTTACCTCTACGCATAGTCTCGGTTCTGGAACCGTACTCCTGGATAGGGGTTGGACTCTTTTCTTCTCCGGAGTTGCTCAGGGTGTGCGGCGCCGGGCGGGTGTGGGGATACTAACAAGCCCCCGGCTAAGCGCCGCTACGTTGGAGTTTACCCCGGTGGACGAGAGGGTCGCCTCCCCTACGCCTGCGGGTGGTGGGGGGGGAAAACTCTGACTGTTGTTTGTGCATATGCACCAAACAGGAGTTCGGAGTATTCGGCCTTCTTGGAGACCTTGAGTGGAGTCCTGCATGGGGCGCCAGTGGGGGGACTCCATTGTTCTGCTGGGGGGACTTCAACGCGCACGTGGGCAATGATGGAGACACATGGAGAGGCGTGATTGGGAGGAACGGCCTCCCTGATCTAAACCAGAGTGGTTGTTTGTTGTTGGACTTCTGTGCTAGTCATGGATTGTCTATAACAAACACCATGTTCGAACATAGGGATGCTCATAAGTGTACCTGGTACCAGAGCACCCTAGGCCGAAGGTCAATGATCGATTTTATAATCGTTTCATCTGATCTGAGGCCGTATGTTTTGGACACATTTGGGTGAAGAGAGGGGCAGAGCTGTCAACCGATCACCATCTGGTGGTGAGTTAGGTCAGGGGGTGGGGGAAGACTCTGGACAGACCTGGTAAGCCCAAACGTGTAGTGCGGGTAAATTGGGAACGTCTGGAGGAGGCCCCTGTCCAACGGACTTTCAACTCGCACCTCCAGCGGAGCTTTTCGTGCATCCCTGTGGAGGCTGGGGGCATTGAACCCGAGTGGACAATGTTCAAAGTTTCCATTGCTGAAGCTGCGGCGGGGAGCTGTGGTCTTAGGGTCTTAGGTGCCTCAAGGGGCGGTAACCCACGAACACCGTGGTGGACACCGGTGGTCAGGGAAGCCGTCCGACTGAAGAAGGCGTCTTTCCGGGATATGTTATCCCAGAGGACTCCGGGAGGCAGTTGCAGGGTACCGAAGGGCTCGAAGGGCTGCAGCCTCTGCCGTGAAAGAGGCAAAGCAGCGGGTGTGGGAGAAGTTCGGAGAAGACATGGAGAAGGACTTTCGGTCAGCACCAAAGTGCTTCTGGAAAACTGTTCGCCACCTCAGGAGGGGGGAAGCGGGGAACCATCCAAGCTGTGTACAGTAAGGATGGGACACTGTTGACCTCAACTGAGGAGGTAATAGGGCGGTGGAAGGAGCACTTTGAGGAACTCCTGAATCCGACTAATACGCCCTCTATGTTAGAGGCAGAGCTGGAGGATGACGGGGGGATTGTCGCCGATTTCCCAGGCGGAGGTCACTGATGTAGTCAAACAACTACACAGTGGCAAAGCCCCTGGGATTGATGAGATCCGTCCGGAAATGCTCAAGGCTCTGGGTGTGGAGGGGCTGTCCTGGTTGACACGTCTCTTCAACATCGCGTGAGGTCTGGAACAGTGCCAAAGGAGTGGCAGACTGGGGTGGTGGTTCCCCTTTTAAAAAGGGGGACCAGAGGGTGTGTGCCAATTACAGGGGTATCACACTTCTCAGCCTCCCTGGTAAAGTCTACTCCAAGGTGCTGTAAAGGAGGGTTCGGCCGATAGTCGAACCTCAGATTGAAGAGGAACAATGCGGATTCCGTCCTGGTCGTGGAACAACGGACCAGCTCTTTACTCGCAAGGATCCTGGAGGGGGCCTGGGAGTATGCCCAACCGGTCTACATGTGTTTTGTGGATTTGGAGAAGGCGATGACCGGGTCCCCCGGGAGATACTGTGGGAGGTGCTGCGGGAGTATGGGGCGAGGGGGTCTCTACACAGGGGCCATCCAATCCCTGTACGACCAAAGTGAGAGTTGTGTCCGGGTTCTCGGCAGTAAGTCGGACTTATTTCGGGTGAGGGTTGGCCTCCGCCAGGGCTGCGCTTTGTCACCAATCCTGTTTGTAATATTTATGGACAGGATATCGAGGCATAGTCGGGATGGGGAGGGGTTGCAGTTCGGTGGGCTGGGGATCTCATCGCTGCTCTTTGCAGATGATGTGGTCCTGATGGCATCATCGGCCTGTGACCTTCAGCACTCACTGGATCGGTTCGCAGCCGAGTGTGAAGCGGTTGGGATGAGGATCAGCACCTCTAAATCGGAGGCCATGGTTCTCAGCAGGAAACCGATGGAATGCCTTCTCCAGGTAGGGAATGAGTCCTTACCCCAAGTGAAGGAGTTCAAGTACCTTGGGGTTTTGTTCGCGAGTGAGGGGACAATGGAGCGGAGATTGGTCGGAGAATCGGCGCAGCGGGTGCGGTATTACATTCCATCTATCGCACCGTTGGACGAAAAGAGAGCTGAGCCAGAAGGCAAAGCTCTCGATCTACCGGTCAGTTTTTGTTCCTACCCTCACCTATGGTCATGAAGGCTGGGTCATGACCGAAAGAACGAGATCCAGGGTACAAGCGGCCGAAATGGGTTTCCTCAGGAGGGTGGCTGGCGTCTCCCTTAGAGATAGGGTGAGAAGCTCAGTCATCCCAGTGAGGAGCTCGGGAGTAGAGCCGCTGCTCCTTTGCGTCGAAAGGGAGCCAGTTGAGGTGGTTCGGGCATCTGGTAAGGATGCCCCTGGGCGCCTCCCTAGGGAGGTGTTCCAGGCACGTCCCAGCTGGGCGGAGGCCTCCGGGAAGACCCAGGACTAGGTGGAGGGATTATATCTCCAACCTGGCCTGGGAACGCCTCAGGATCCCCCAGTCGGAGCTGGTTAATGTTGCTCGGGAAAGGGAAGTTTGGGGCCCCCTGCTGGAGCTGCTCCCCCCGCGACCCGACACCGGATAAGCGGACGAAGATGGATGGATGGATGGAAGATGGATGGACTCTAACTACTTTAGAGAACATGCTTTAACATAGGCAATTATGTAAATTTCCAACCCATTTAAGATAAAAGAAAATCAAACACAGCTTAGTCACCATCAATTTGGACATTACATCTGATTCAACCAAGCCATGTTCCTGACCAGACACTGGACCAGACACTAAAGTGGCCATTGTAAAATGGCCACTTTAGTTTATCATGAACACCAACATAAACACTTCCTTATTCTTCAGAGGAAGTCATTATTATCAAATGTCATCCATCCCTCTGACAAACCAAATAATAAATAAATAAACAAGCATGATTTCATGGGATTCAAACTTGTGCCATTTTGGGAAAAAATCTAAGAGGCAGCAGACCAAGTCAGCACACCACAGGTTCTACAGTAAATCATAATAAGTATAACATCATAATAACTCATATCTATTCTTCGTATCTTTAAAACAGAAGGCAGTCAGATCAAGTTGTGACCATACTATCCATGTACATAAGACCATTTTTGGTATTTTACTGGTTTCCAACACAAATAACAGACATTTCAAACCAGATAATTGAAACCATAATATCACTGGAAATCAATAAAATATTGAAGATCCCACATCAACTTCACAATAAATAAAGAAATTCAAGGAAAAAATGCATAGAATTGAGCAATGGAGGACCACTTTCCAAGAACAGTAAGAGATGTTAAACAGTCAAGTTAAATATAGTCCTATTTAGAACAGGCCAAAATCCCACATAAGTACAAAACCCGGCTTGAATTACAGTCGGGGAAGTAGACCTACATCCTCATTTGAGTTTCAAGTTTATTTCAATGTGCTCACCTCTATATTGAATGCAGTATAGAGGTGGGTGAATAATGTCTTTGTCATCATGTATTTTTGTTTTGTTTTTTTTGTTTGTTTTGTATCTGTCACCATTATGTGTACCTTTTAATTTATAGTAAATGAGTGCTGTATGACTGCTGGCTGTCTCTATGTTAGTCCTATGTTACCTTCCTAGGGACTGCAGATTATTATTACTAATTCTGGCATATTTACATTGTGTTTTTATACAACAATGTTCATAAATATGCATGGTCCCTATAAAATAAACCAATAAAATAAAAAAATAAATATACCATGGACAAACATACCAGACATGTGCATTTTGTGGGACTCAAACTAAATAAAGACAATTTCTGAGTAAGAGCAGCTTGTCAGTTATTTGCATGCAGTGTGGTCACAACTTAATCTGACTGCCTCCTGATTTTA
Source organism: Perca schrenkii (assembly GCA_025617405.1). Taxonomy (NCBI): domain Eukaryota; kingdom Metazoa; phylum Chordata; class Actinopteri; order Perciformes; family Percidae; genus Perca; species Perca schrenkii. Next base: position 6,691,474 of record CM046804.1, read on the forward strand.
AGAGACTCTGTGTAATCTTTGACTTCATATGATGGCATGCCCACCAACAAATAACGCAATGTGATGGTGCAGTGGGTTAGACTGCTGAGCTATGTGTTATTTAGTTTCCCACAATGGCACGAGTTCAAATTCAAGTTGTTTTATTAATTTATTTTCTACTTTTAAAAAGGGCTACATAGTTTTCTACAGCAACGCTATCTTCCTGTTTTCCTTAACAGCAAGCCACATTCGAAACGCGACTGACAAGTTTCCTCAGACAAGACTCCAAAGACAAATCAGAGAGGTAAACGTTGTTATGTTTTAACATTTTAATGACAACTTAACAAAAAGGCATTCACGTGGACAGCTACGTATTCTCTTCCCATTTTCAATAGCTGCCATCACTACGACAACTGGCTGACGGTCGCCAGTTAACATGGTTTCTCGTTAAACCAAAACACCGGGAGACAAGAACCAGAGTTGACTCATGCACTACAGACTAATAATCTTTGGGTAGATTTTTTGTTTTTTTAGGCTGCAACTGTTACTGTTGAAAAATAGGTAGTATAGGTGGAAGTACTTATAATTATATATATTGTAAGCTGAATAGTAAATAAAGTAAGTTAAATAAAACAAAACATGACCTAATCATGGGAGCTGGATGTGACATACCAATAGAGTACTTAATCCTTTTTTATAACCCATCATGTGAATGGATGCATTAGTAGCGTAAAATGCTTCCACCACTAGCTGCTGCAGTAGTGGGCCAATCACATGTGGCATTAAATCCAAGACCACTTGCAATGATTGGCTGCACACAAAACCATATAAATAGTCATTTTTCTTTCTAGATCTTGGTACAAAGGTATTGTTTGACTAAAGCCGTTCCGAAACTACTTGATACAGAGTAAATTTGGTTATTATCTGAAAAAAATGGAGTATTGTATTTGTTGGTAGGCATTACTTTTTAAATTTTTGATGGAGTTAGGTTTACTCAGGCCACGTCCACACGTACCAAAACAATTTTTTTCCCCGTCTTCCCTGGCATCGTTTCAAGAATAGTTGCGTCCAAACAGATCCATTTTTAAATGACTCAACACGCTACTTCATATTCCAGGCCTATAGGTGGCGCTGTTTTTGCTACAGAAATTCACCAAAAACGGAGAAGAAGAGGCAGAGCATGATGGGCATAAAGCTTGCACGCTATATACAAACAGACAGTAGAAGAAGAAACCAAACATCTTTGATCTTAATCTGTTTAATCATACTTCTGCCAGAAATGTCTTTAATATGTAGTTAACAGATATATAACACAAAATTTTCTATATTATTTTCATCCAAAGAACCTACAGCAACAGTCATGCATTTTTATCACTAGCTTTCATTATTCGGAATGAGAAAGGAAAAACTCTGCTCCCCTTTGCACTTCACAGAACTGCATGTAACATTTCCATTGTCTGTGTTCTAAATGTGAACCCTGGGCTTGATTTTTTTTCTTCCAGTCCAATCTAATGAGCATCATCTCTGTCTAGGGATGCTGGCTGAGGCTCTTTAATCTCCTTTGTGTGACTGGACAGGTGTCTAACTGAATGATGAATGACCCTGTTTTTCCCCACATAATTGGTTCCTCGCTGTTCGGCCTTAGACTGGCTACATGTCTGCTGGGCAGCCACCTCCATCTGTCAATCACCGACCTGCTGCTGCCTGGCTGGACCACTGATAGCTATGCTAATGCACAGTCCTCGCACCCAATTGGCTGAACCTGCACATGCCCAAGCTAACCCATTATAGCTGTAACAAGTATAATCTCCCCCAAAATACTAGGTTCCCAGTGTGCTAAACGTTACTTGACTGTTCCTGTCACGTTGGTGCTGCCAGACGCACGCATGGTGAGGTGATGGATGAGCTTGGCCCCGACCCCCTCATTCATCACCTGCTGATTTGTGTTTGTGTGCTGTTTCAATAATTTAATGATTTTTGATTAGTTTCACTTAGGACTTGTCCTCCTACCTTCATATTCCTGTTCGAACTTTAAATCTTTTCATTGTGTAAAAATGTGCTAAAATATCAGTGGCCAGTATCAAATGTCCTGACAAGCAATAATGCCAAGTGGACTGGCTGACTGTTTATGTTGGGAATAATTGCCCGGGCTCACTGTGATAGCTGTAATCAGTATCAAATGGCCATACCTAAATTGACCAAATATACAGTACAGCTTGTGCACTCCAACTCCACTGGTTTATTTTGCTCTCTCTTTCAGCAGCTGTGGAGGGACACTGTTCCCTTCAAAGATTCACGGCAGTCTTTTTACCTGTGAAGGAATCTTTTTGCTTATTTGAAAGTCAAAAACCTTTGGAACCCCATAGGTCAGAGATCTTCAACAGGGGGTCTGGGGCCCCTAGGGGGTCCTCAGAGTAATTTTGGCAGGGGAAATTTCTCAAGCATAATTTACTCATTGGAGAAAAGACTGAATTTAGAACTAGGCTATCTTGGAAAGTAAAAACTTACAAACTACAAAAGAACAGCTAAATAAATGACATAGGTCGCACTGCCTATGCAACAATGTCTGTCTGGCATTCTCCTCTCTACTTTCCTCTATCACAATAAAGGCAAATAGCCCAAAGCACAATGAATAACAAAATTAATGATGGGACTTATATAAAATGTTAATAAATTTGAAAATGTATTTACACAATTCAGTTACGTGACTGGTGTGGAGACCCTGACAGCAAAACACACTGGGAACTCCATAGACGTTCCGCACAAGCCTTTCAAATTTTCAGTGTTTACAACCCACAAGAGTTTAGATCACCTCTCAAATAACAAAAACAAAATACAAACTGCAAGTCTTAGGCATGTCCCCAGTGGGGTGAGTCAATGCTGTTTCAGACTCACACAGCTAGATTTCATTGCATGTACCAAGTAGGGGTGTCACGATACCAAATTCAGTAATTGGTGCCAATACCAGTAAAATAACATGATTCTCGATGCCGATTTCAATGCCTCGGTAAAAAAAATACAGATTTTCTAAGATTCCATGTACTTTAACTTGAAACATGAACTTCTTTATTAAAATATTTAAAAAAAAGTCATAACAAGACATACAAAACATGTGCAATAGAGCATAGAACAACATAATAAAGTGCAATTAATGGACATAGTGCAACAACTAGTGTCCCCAGACATATTCCAGACTTCCAGGAATCTTTTCAAAAGGTACTGTGCAAAAACAACAGTGTTTCTAACATTTACGTGACCAGAGACGTTACAAACCCCGAGTAAATATTGGAGATGTATTTGAAAGTTGGACACAGCTTAGAGGCCAAAAGAATGCAGAGTTGGATAATTTTCTCCTGAACAGGTAGCTAAGCATTAGCTTCAGGCTAATTTATCACAGCTACAAGAAAAGAACTTCTTTCATGTAAAATTTTATGTAAAGCGGAGTAGTTAACATTAGATGCTGGCTATATTGACAGTCATAGAAGCCCGTGCTCACACGGAGCTCTGTACCCCACTGACAGGCACACTTTTTCGGCTCAGAATTACGAATGTTGAAATGACATAAAATGCCCGTCCCTTGTATTAACCTGAAGCTAATGCTTACATGTTCAGGAGGAAATTATTCAACTTGCCGTCCTTTTGGGCTCTAAGCTGTCTTCATCTTTCAAATACATCTCCAATATTTACCCAGGGTTTGTAATGTCTCTGAACTGAACTGTTAGAAACATGCCAGATTTTTTTTTTAATATAACTTATATACCGTTGATCCTGTTCGTTTGTTTGCTGCTTTCATGGCTGTACTAACGTTACAGCTGTAGCGCGCTGGGTTTATGTTTTTACATATCTTGCAACCCGGCCTGGCTTTCAAACTTAGCAGTTGATACACAGGCACAAATAGAAATTCCATCACGGAACAGAAATTTCAAAAGGAGAAAATACTGGCATTAGCATTGTTGTCAGAAAAGATAGTGTTTCAACTTAGCATGTTTCCTTAATAGCTGATGACGCATTGGGGTCATTTTTTGATTTATTACAGTAAATATATTACATATTGGACCTTTAAGATAATAATGCACAATAATTAGAGCTTAGTCAATTGTGTAAATGGGTCAGATTTAGCCATACAGGCAATTTTTATCTGAATCTGCTGGCAGGTTGATAACGTACCATAACAAACAGTAACATAACAATATGTTAACCTGAACTATAGCATGTCATTGATAGTTTTATTAACCCGTTTTAATCAACCAGCCCCAGTGGGACCATTTTGCATACATAGACTCTAAATACATTCTGTAGTACAACCGAACACCGAACAAGCCATTGTTATGTGACCAAAATGTTTGAATTAACTAGTGAAAGACAGTGTAAGATGGTCAAAGTTTAGAACAAGAACACTGATGACACCACAAGCCCCTGTCATGACTGATAGGTCACAAACTGTCAATCACAAAGAAGCCACACCCCAAAACATCCCCTGCTTTATCGTCCATTTTAAAATGAATGAGACCATAATTAAAAAAATTAACATCCTTCTGTATTGGAGAAGACTTAAAACTAACGATTGAGACCATAAATTCATCATAAAAATGTTTACTAATAAGTGAGAAGTGGGTCATTTTCCCATAGACTTCTATAGAAACTGATCTCGTTTTTGCAACCACATGTGTCGCCCCCTGCTGGAATTTAAATAGAATGCAGGTTAAAGGCACACTTCGCCGAACTGGATGCTCTGTCCATTCTTTTTTACAGTCTATGGTTTTGACGGAAGATACAGTAACTACAGGGGTCAACATTTTTAAAGATGAACTCCTCTCCAGCATGTATGTTGCTTAATGATGATTCAGGACAGAACTTTAATTATCCTCAAAGACAGTTTTGGCTAGCAGCATGCACGTTGCAAAGAGAGATGTTGGCAGTTAGGTGGCTGCCGCCACACACTCTTTCCATTCAACAGTGGATTTATTCGTTAATGTAGATTCTATCTTTGCTAGCTGTTGCCAGAATGAATGGGGTAGGCCATGTTATGCTTAAGGCTAGGAAGGATGCACTCAATTTAGCGATGAACATGATTTGATTTTGACTTTGTTATTTAGTTATTCGTACCCTTTTGTATAAAGTACATCTGAAAATGTTTTGGCATACGGAAATTTTGATAAAGACCTAGTTTGTATAATATCTTATTTTTTATTTGTGTTGCAAATAATGTGCTGTGTATAATTAGGCACAGTTCACAGTTGATTAACTGTGCTGTGTATATTTCGTTTTTGGACTTGATTTGCAAATGAATGAATACAAATAAAAAATAAAAAAAGTTTATATGATGACAGGCTACTAAACGTCTCGTGTCAAAAATAAAATTACAGATTTGTCTGGGTTTGAAAATTATTAGAAACATTTGGGATAGTGTAAGTACACAATTCATCAAAATATATAACATACAAGTCATTATTAGACATTTTAATGCAGAAATGTTACATATTGTACCTTAAAAGAAAATGCACCAAATCTTAAGCAGATCAAGCTAAAGATCCTGAGAAGGACCATTCATAAGATGAGGGGATAAAATACAGTGCTGCTCATGAGTATAGGAACCCCTGCTAAAGTTAACTAAAAAGAGGAATAAAAAAAGAATCTTTTGGAAATTAATCTGAATGAATAATGTATTTTAAATAAATAAATGTTCTTCCTTAAAGTACAGGGGACATAAGTATAGACACCCCTATGTTAAATTCCCATAGAGGCAGGCAGATGTTTATTTTTAAAGGCCAGTTATCTCATGGATCCAGGATACTATGCATCCTGATAAAGTTCCCTTGGCTTTTGGAATTAAAATAGCCCCACATCATCACATACCCTTCACCATAGAGATTGGCATGGGGTACTTTCCATAAGATCATCTCTCAATGCAAATCAAACCAGCTATTAGGCTAACTGAAATAAAACCATGCCAATCTCTCGGTATGGTGAAGGTTATGTGATGATATGGGGCTATTTTAATTCCAAAGGCCAAAGGAACTTTATCATTTCATTCCTCTTTTTAGTCAACTTTAGTAGGGGTTCCTATACTCATGAACAGCACTGTACAAGTACTTTATTTCTATTTAAAAACAGTGTTGCTGATAAAAGCGCTTATTTTAGTCTTATGTGTGATGAAACTAATATTTACAATACACTTTGGCGGCCCCCCAAAGCAGCAGAGACGCTAACACTTGACTGTTATTTAACAGTATAGGAGTTAAATAACTGCTGATGAAACCCAACAATTCCTGATTTGGCAGCTTCATAATAAACGCATTGAAATAATAAATAACAGAGGGGACATTTTATGTGAAAAATGAACAGGAAATTAAACTGTTCCACAGTCGCTACTTTGACCACTTAGCCACTTTTCTCAGCGCTGTGGAGATTTGGCAATGCAAGACTAGCTAATAAATAACAAAAGGAGACGACATAAGAGCAGGAATGTTTGTAGTAATATCATACGTACTGGTGAATCCGAGGAGGTTTTATGAAACTAAAAAATTTAATTTTATAAAAATGTATTTCATAGGTACCGGCTGAATAAGTTAAAGTACAAGGCATCAGCCTTTAATAACTGTATAAAATACACACGAGTGTTGATCAAAAAATAAATCATTAATGAAAAATATAGGAGGTCTGGGGAACAAAGAAGGAAACAAATGATTTATACATTTTGGAGCTTTTCCATAGGTCAGAGTCCAACCTGAGTTCCTGCGATATTAGTAGCCTATATTGAGAATATTCTCGGTTTGCATAATACTTAAGGTATATATGCCCACAGTATTCATCCTATGTGTAAATTTACAAAACAGTTACTGCACCAGGTGGCAGTGTGAAAATATTTTTCCTAAAATAGCACATTGCTAAGAGTACCCCAGTTTTGTGTGGGTTTAAGCTGTTTAATACGCTATCTGGCAGTGTCTGGTGGGGGTTGTGTGTTCTTGCTGCTAGAACGGAGGGTGAAGTGTTAATGGCCCATCAGCAAAACAGAAGGATACTGACAGTCTTATTGAGTAATATGCAAGAAAACATTTCACCCTAAATTTTGCAGTATAGCTGACAGTGGTCTATATTATTAACTAGTAAAAATGACAAGGCAGCAAAACATCCTTTCATTTTATAATTTAATTTGGCTATAATGTATGTAACATTGCCATAGGAACATGGTTACATGTTCCTATGGCAATTTAGCCTAACCTTTGAAATGAGCGACATTTTAACCGTGCACGGGTAAAATAAACAGATGTAGGTAGAATTAAAGGCTAAGAACTGTTTGACTAACTCAAAAAAATAGCTAGACTAGAGACTAGAGAATAATAACTAGGCTATAACTATATACTATACTCTATAAGACATCATTGACTTGGAATGAACTTGATACGCTACATGTCTCTAAAGCTTCATTTTATGTAGAATTGATTGATAGCTTAACTCACTCACTACACTTTGTGAAGGAAGCGCCACCTCATGGTAAAATGGTGTGCTTACAGTGGAAAATTTAGATGGCTTCATCTGTAAAGTGAGTGATCTTTTGATCCAATAGTATCACAATAATTTTTTTTATATTCTGGTCATCTGTGTCTGTGTGGCCCTCACATGTTTGTAGTGTATATATAATAGAGAATAGGATATAAATATATAATTAAGAGCAGAATCACTATTACACATAATAGTATTTAATAGTAATAGTGATTTCCTCTCTTAATTATTTATATCCTCTATAATAGTTCTATAATATCATATTTTTTCAGAGGTTTTTCGTGACATTATTGTAGGTAAAGTTTGGTTTTACACTCTAATGTTACAAAGAATAAATGTCATAAAAAGTTAAAGGTATTTGAATGTATTTTAGGCTACTTGTTTTATTATTTCTAGTAGCCTTCAGTTTTTTTACAATATTCCTTGAAAAAGTCTGAAAAGTCAATGAAAACAATAATATAAAATTGTATTTTACTCTTCAATAGCTTACCCCGCTGTTGTTAGGAGGGAATTCTGTTTAAAAAGCAGAGTTTGTGCATCCTTGTGATGCAGCTTTCTGCGGGAGCTATGACCCATATTTCAAACGGATAGGCGCTTGTTTCCAGCAGCCTTCAAAACGCATTTATCTTAAGCACAGTCGGCAGGGCTGAATGAATTAGGCCTGTTAGCGGCGCTCATATGCGCTGCAAGATAAGATACAGAGAACATTCCAATCTGTATGTGACATACTGCTTTTCCTCATATGAGCGACGCAGCATTCTACAATTTGTCTCTGTGTTGAATAAAAGAAGATGAAGAATTGTTCGTTACTCGCAATAACGGAATGCTACTGTTTGGAATCTTTTTTTCCGCGGAAAATACGATATGAAAACTGCAGACTACTGCTGTTTTCACAATATAATTATAACCTGGAAGGTCATTCGAAACATAAATTTGTAAGCAGAAAATATAGGCTAACCAGCATTGCGCAATTTAGTGAAATCCAATACAATAACCCTGCAATAAATGTTAATTTTGTTGAGACTAAAGTTGATTCAGTGGTCAGTATGCTGTGGTATTCGTTTGCATTAGGCTATCTGTTTGTTGTTTTTTTCACTCAGGGGATATCGGTAGCAGAAAACTATTTTTATTTTTTATTTTACAATCTAAAGAGCCAGAGTGGAACAGGATTTGAAACGCAAAGAGGCCCGGACACACCCAGGCCCGCAGGTCAGACTAATCTGGCCCTAAACATTATGTGCTTTTAGCAAGAAGTATATTTAAGGCAACTTTAGTTGTCTCAATGTGACAAAAAAACGATGACTATAATTGACAAAAATTGAAGTGGTTGTTTTATTCGATGACAGTGTGACAGCACCTGCCGGAAGAAAAGGGACTGTAAAACTCACTTTTCGGATTTAACTAAATATGACCAGTAGGCTATAATAATACTAATACTACTAACTACTACTACTACTACTATTACTCATAATAATAATAACAATAATAATAAAATGCTTATAATAATATAGGCTATTGTATAGGTCTAAACAATTCTTTCCATAGTGTATAAAGCGAAGTCCTGCGGATTGTATGGACGGATGAAGCGCTTTATAATTTCGATCGATTGTTGAAGATTAAAATGAATTTCTATCAATAATTATAAAGGCGCATTACGACCATCTCCAGCTCTAACAGTCTGCTCTGGCTGCTGCTTTCTTTGTCAATACAAACCGCAGAGGATCGTTACAGGCTGACAGTGATACATGAAAAGGTGCTGCGATGCCTTTGTTTAGGCCTATACATTTACATAGCTTACATAAATCGTAGGTTTTGTAATTTTTAGTTTCTCCTGTGATGCAAATGTGGGCCTACCCTGGAACCGACAGTGTTTCATTGAAAACGAAGTTGTTTTTGGTTTTTTTAGGAAACAATGTTTTTCATTTTACGTGTCTACATATTTTTGTCTTCCTGTCAGAGACATACTCACACATATGCATCCAACCATCCCAGCAGTAGCCCCATAACTATATATAGAAACAACAACATTTAGTAAAAGCTGCCCGCCGCTGCAGCCTCCGACTTCGCTCTGAATTTTCTTGAACTTTGCAGCCAGGCCATCCATCATTCCTGTCACCATCAATCGAATAACGCGAGACAACTGCAATCCCGTCTCATATCGAACCAGTGCTTGCTACGTGACCTGCACCACCAACTAATGTCGTTGCTTAAACCATTTTCTCCAACGCCTATACTGACCTTTCTCGATCGGGTTTTAAAGTGAGCAAGCAGGAAAATAGCATAACGGAAACAATCAGGATGGCAGATCTGCTCTTCACATTAAATCACTTTGCTCAATCCTTTTTTTGTCTTCCTCATTTAAGCTTCTTTATTTGATTTTAGTGCAGACTTCTCTGTGTTTTGGTGCTAAAACTATTCAAAACATTGTCAAAAAAAGGTTTCCGTTCCAATTTATAAGAACACAAGTAAAAGGAAAGCGATGTAGTTTGAAAGCATTGAAAACAGAAACAAAAATATACATTTTCTTCTTTAAAATTTTTGATTAAAGTTGGGATTTAAAAAAAAAACATGTCAGTGGTACAAGCTCACTCCTCTAGTGATCACAAGCACAAACATAGATAGAAACAGCCAAATAAAGAGCACAAATCTAGCACAACAATTAAAGTCCTCATATTAAACAAAAATATTCACAGTGTTTTTTGTTTTGTTTTCCTGTAAAGAGAGGTTGTGTGTGTGTGTGTGTGTGTGTGTATGTGTGTGTGTGTGTGTGTGTGTGTGCGTGCACGTGCATGCGTTTATGTGTGTGTGTGTGTGTTTTGTACAATTTTATTTGCGAGGGTAAAGCTTTAGTTTAAAAATGGGAAAAAGGTAAAAAGTTGTCTTTCCCGTGGTCCGCTGTTGTAGAAAAATAAATAAATAATTCAAACGAAATGGAGGAGATGTGTCAAACTGCTTCTCTTCACTATGAAGTCATTTGTCCTCATATTTTCCATGCAGCCGTAAAGCTCCAAGTCTCTGTTCCGTTTAATGTTAAAGTTTTGAGCGGCCTGGTGCTTCCATGCGATCCTCTACACGTGCGCACTGTGCAGGCTTGAGCAAGGTGAGGTGGGAGTGGGAGTAGCCAAGTGGATGATCAGGTGGGTTTGACGTGGTGGCTGCGGAGGCGGCTACAATACTGAACTCCACAGCCAGATGTTAGAAGATCCCTGAGCCCACCATGGAGGCCTGGACACATGCAGGACAGAGAATAGAAGGTTAGGACACATAATTAACTACAACTACAACTACAATTGGTCTTACATGTGTAAGACACAAGAACACAAACCAGCACATATACAGTACATTTCTAACATTACTACCAGCAATTTCCAAAACAAACAAATAAAGAAAATATCAGTTCAATTTTCAGACCTTCCTGTCCACACCAACATTCAGAGATAACTGTTAAAGCACAAGGTAAATAATTTGAACCAATTAACTCACTTCAAATAAAGAGTGATTATTTTCCCTTTATTTAAAGTGTTAGAGGCCTGAGGTAAAGTGATTCACCTGGAAACAAAAATAGAGTAAAGTCTGAAATAAGAAACATTTTGAAACAGATGTATCTTCAAACCCCCACTTTGGGAACCACATGGTTTAGAGACATCATAGTAAAGAGTAATTAAGTGCCTACAGCAGCAAAGGCCCCATTGAAACTGAAGGAATTATTATTATTCCTTCTTTTCTGCAAATGAATCGCCTTTTTGAGGGGCTTAACATACTCAAAAACTCACCAAAATTGGCGGTCGCATCAATTCTGGTGAAAATCTACGTATTTTAAGGGTTTCGGGAATAGGCGCACAAAAATGGCTCACTAGCGCCCCCTACAAAATAAAAGAAAATGGAGCCCCTGCAGTACGTTTAAGGTAGACTCATGAAACTTGGTACACATATGTAACATGTCAAAACGTACAAAAAAGCTCATTGGAGCCATACCCTAAACCCAACAGGAAGTCTGCCATTTTGAATTGAATGTTCAAAATTAGTGCGATTTTGGCCATTTCCACGTCATACTTTAACAAACTGCTCCTAGAGTTTTAATCCAATCAGCTTCAAATTTGGTCTGTACCATTTTTAATTTTTTTTTTATAAATCTTTTTATTGGAAGATCAAGGATGTTATATTTTACAGTGTAAAGTGAAACAGTTCTCCAGTTTCATTTTATCTTAAACAACTAAAACCTTTTACAACCCCCCCCAAAAAGAAAACACTGCTTAGTAATTAAATTTCTGGACTGACCCTTTCAATGTGAATTTAACTTTTTCTAGTTTAAAAGTCAAAGTTTAAGACTTTTCAAAGTCATAGCGCCTCCTAGTGGCAACAGGAAGTAGGCCTAAAAGTCAAGGTGCTATACTTTAACGAACTCCCCCTAGAGATTTCATTAGATCGACTTCAAATTCAGTCTGTGTCATCTAAAGACCTTAACGATGAAAAGTTATTAAAAGAAAAACTTTTGGTTTTGTGTGAGGTATCAATGAACTCAGCAGAGACTTTTTATTGGTAAAGGTTTGCTACGACCCCTATGCTTTGGCCACGCCCCCTCTCACAGCTAATAAACTGTCAGCAGGGAGTTCCCTTTTCATTGCTGATTATTTGCAGTGTCTGAGTGCCACGCAAATGCACGGTCACAAGGAGCGGCGTCCGCCAGTAACCCCAATGCGTGCAGAGGCGCAAGGGCCCATCCAATGCTGCTAGCAGCTATAATTCAATTTATTTTTTTCTTTTTAATTTTGAAACATGGTTAATGCAATCAATACAAACAACTATTTGCATTTTTGATTGTATGTTTAGCAGAATATTTCTGGGTTTTATTGAGCCATTTTATGAAATACTGACACTTTACAAAACATACTTAACCTAAAGTACATAGCGTAGTTAACTTACATCTGTACATACTTAAACTCTAACACTTATTTTAACCCAATCCATGATCTTTTTTAAAGTTATGCTGTCAATACCTAACCAAGTAGTTTTGCTTCAATTCACAATGTTAGAGGTCCAATATGTAATATATTTACTGTATTTAATCAAAAAATGACCACAATATGTCATCAGCTATTAAAGAGACATGCTAAGTTGAAATACTATCTTCTCTGACAACAGTGCTAAAGCCAGTATTTTCTCCTTTGAAATTTCCATTCTGTGATGTTTTTATTTTGGCCTTTGTGTTGTTGTCAACTGTCCATTTTGAGACCGGCGTTGCCAGACATGAAACGCAAACATGCAAAAACAACGGGCTGCATGATGGTAGCAGCAACTAAACAAACTGGATTAACAGAGATAGATTCATTCTACCCAACCTAAAAAAAAACGTGGCATCTTTCTAAACAGTTGCATGACCAGAGATGTGGTAAAACAAGGGTAAATATTGGAGATGCATTTCAAAGATGGAGACATGGAGTCCAAAAGGACGCTGAGTTGGCTAATTTCTTCCTAAAAAGGTAAGCGTTGAGCTTCATTGATTTCTATCATGGCTAACATAGAGACAGGCATTTTCATTCATTTCAACATTCATGTGCTGGCATTAAATTATATAGAGTACTTGTTAGTTACTCGCAAAAAAACTGATCTTGAATGCCAACAAATGCTAACTGATAATGTTACGAGCCACGGATGCTTACAACCACCTTGACGGACAGAAACCGCAAGTTTGACTTCCTAACAATGGAAACATGCAATTAAACTTTGGCAAACAACCATGTAGCCTGAATTGTTGGATTCGGACACAGCTTATGTTCTCTAAAAGTTGCTCTGCAATGTATGTTATGTTATGGAATATTCTTGTGGCTAATGTTACCATCACCAGCTTCAAGGTTATGATATGTTGGACAATATGATTCCAACTTTGTTACAAACTGGCATGCAACCATAATGTGTAATAACATGAGAATGAGACCATGTGTCTCAATGAGATTACCTGTATAAATAAAGGTTAAATAAAATAAAAAAACAGTGTATAGACAAGCTGTATAATGGTGTCTAGAAAGTAGTAATACCAAAATTCTTCCTCCGCTTCTGATCAGCTGCCGTAGCCGACAGACGTCGACTGTGACCTGGGTACAGACGACTGCAAGGTCGCAGTCTGTAGCAGTGATGTTAAGCCAAGAAAGGGTGGCTGTCAGTCAGGCACAACGCTTTCGCAAGATTGCGGTCTTTTTAGTGGTCGTTGTTGTTATGTTTAGCCGATAACTGGTGACTGTCAGCCGGGTACAGAGCTCCGCGAGAGCACAGGCTTTTTATAACCGTAAACATAGCAGCATCTAGCAATTCCGTTGCACTGTGTAGTAATGTCTAGCGAGACTAGCATCTAGCTAACATTGTGGGACATGGGGTTTAGCGTTCGCAACCTGGCAACCCCTGTGAACTTCGCTGCTGGGGACAAGGGGCCCAGGGGCGGGGCGAGAATGACAATTGGGATTTCCATTGGATCAAAGTACTGTCACTTGGTTGGCTGTTCTGCCAATTTTCCCAGCCCTTGTCACATGACCAATTAATGTTTCCATGATGACTATCCAAAATTCTGATACCATGGAACCAGCACTGGACTTGTTTAAAAAAAAAAATGGCAGACTTGTTTAAAATGAAAACAACTGAAATGAATAATTAATGTGATATTTAATGCAATGTTTTATTTAGCAGAATTACAGTGTTGTTCTATCCTACCCAATATTTCCTATATTTCTAAACAGATTTCTATGCTGTATTTTGATAAAATGCCCCCCCCTGATTGACTTGAAACGCCCCTGGAGGGGCCGGGGGAAACGACTCTCCAGTATTTTGGATTTGGACAGCAGTAACCATTTTAAATGCTAGCTGTCAGTACATATTGGACCTTTAACCACAGGTCGCTGGAAAATACATTTCCCTTGAAACGAAATTGAGAATGCAGTTTGCTTGTATGGGAACTTAATTTTTATTGGAGAGGGTTGTCCTCAAGAAGTTGTCAAGAAGATAGTTGAGAGCTAGCAGTATAAATAATTAAATTAAATAATAAAGCATATGGTGGAGTTAGCAGAGAGGAGAATAAAATAGTGCAAATTCAGTCATGTATTCCATGATGGTTAAATGTTATGGCTCGGGCTTAATCGTGCATGGAAAAACCTCATATTATTTAAAAAATGGCTCTCTTTCTTTCTTTCCGTCCTAGGGAGATTTACTGCCGAATTCAGAATACGCTCTTGCCACAGATCAAATTAGGGGAAGCAAAAACATCCGGCTCTACTAAGCTATTACTGTAACTAATGATCATTAAATAAATAATAATTAGAATAAATATTTCGGCTACATTTATTCAGGTTGAGACCGTGATGTCTCTATGTAGATCTAGTATTTATTTATTTAGTTTAATATGAAGCATCACATCTGTTCTTTGAACTTTATTAACAAAGCCAGGGGAATCATCAGAAAGGGAAGAGGGGGCTGTGTTGGCAAAAATTGGCCCTGGTAAAAAAAAATGAAGCAAATGCAGCTCCTATTTACATATAAAGAGCTCTATTAATCAAGGTAAGTGTCATTACAGCGTGGCTCATTGAGCAGTGGAGAGTGGGTGTTAAATAAAAATCTCTGTGCTCGGGTGCCTACGGCAAGCGATACGTCTTGATTTGAGAACTGTCAGCAGTGGTGGGGAGCGGATAGAGGCTTGAGGAGGAGGTAGGGGAGGGGTAATAGTACCTTGATTCTTAATCAGATTGCCATGGGAGAAGAGATGGAGGAAAAGAAAAATTGAGGAAAAAGAGGGTAGAGCGATAGAGAGGAAAAGAGGAAGTGGTACGAAGATAGACTGATGAAGAGGAGTGTGTTTCCCACACAGTGTTTTTATTTTATTACATTTTTCTTTCTATAGTCAAAGATGCACATAGGCTTTTATCTAGGGCTGTCATGAGATCAGATTTTCAATACACGATTATAGTGGCCCAAATAATTCATGATGACAATATTATTGAAATATGTATGAACAAAAAATACAAGTAAATACAAGTAAGTAAATAGTCTAATTCATCTTTCTTTCTTTAAAGATAATTTTTTTTGGTGGCATTTTAGGCCTTTATTCGATAGGACAGCTTAGACATGAAACTATAACTAACTATATTCCAAATTGCTAAAAACATCACTGTCATGTCACTGTCATCCGTACAAAGTTCATACAATTGCCATAAGCAGCTCCCCTTGATTCCATCTCCATCTGATTCAGAAACTCCTTACACTGTTAGACAATCACACAAGCAAATCATTCTAGGATTACTAAGGTCTTTTTTTATTCCCAATAGAAATAAGGTCAAAACCATTAAGACAAAACCAAAGTTCTAATAAACCAGAGTTATCCTTTAAGAATTAAATGCAAAGAAGTTCACAGGTTATGTTGCCTTAAAATAAAACCTGGAAGACAAACGCAAACATTGATATTGTGAATAGATATTTATGACTATATGTACTGCATTAACATCAAAGTCCCAGGTCGCAAAGACATTTTCCAGTCTAGATTGGATTGGTAAAGAATGGGAAGAATAGAATAGAAATATGAGTGAAAGGAACGGAGGAGAAAGTGGGGGAATGGTGAAATAGTTTTTTTTTTGTTACAAATGAAGACATACAATGACTGGACTACTTACTTTACCAGTGTTTTTCAGGCTTGCCTCAGTGAAATGGATTTACATGTAGTGCCATTGCCCATCCATGCCCATGTTCATGCCCATGCTACCCATTGGCCCTGGAATAAGGAGTAAAAACAAAACAACAAGATAACAGACTACTCAGAATCTGGTAGAACTCTTACAGACCATTATTATTTACAGCTGCTGGCAAGCAAAAGTGTATGTACTAGTTTCAGCTTTGATGCTAGCACAAAGGATAAAGTGCCTTTATCACAAAGTTAACGGTGGTATAAACACAATTCTAACTTGTTCTTTAGATATCATGTGAATGAGTATTGTATGTAGCAAAGTGTCTGTGTCTGTTATTTTACTTTAAGGAACAATTTCATCTCTGTTTCCAGTACAGAGACAGGTTTAGTCTAGTTTAACAAAGACTGGAAGCAGGGGCAAACTGCTAGCACTACATTACATTCAAGAACAGATGAAGAAAGAGAGATCGGAGAGACCGGAGATGTTACATTGTAGCAAACTCAAACATTTCAAGCATCAGCAATGTAACTTTTGGAATAAACAAGTTTGTTCCTGAAAATAGCCTTGTCCCAAATAGCTAGCTGTTAGCAAATGACGTCTATGCGACACAACTACGTCATGGCAGGTGTATTGCTTAGGACCCAAGGAAGCGCGGTGTCGGGTATGAGGTTGTTTGGATTCAGTTCTTGAGAAAGTTGCAAGCAGCAATACTGGAGGCCAAACACCTGGCACATCAGGCACATTTTCAATAGGCACTACACTAGTCATTTAAAAACAAGTGTATTTCCATTGTGTCATAGTGAATCTTGCAACTTTGAAACTGAGGCACAAAGTCTGGTAGGAAACTATGTTTATAGGTAATTCTGAGTTCAGTATCATCCTTGAAAATAAACAACCTTATCAGAATTGTAATATTTGTATGTTTAATGTACCGTTTCACTGATTAATTAAAATCAGTTTCTCTTTATGAAACATTGTAGCTTGTTTCTGTCTCTTCTTTGACCTTTGGTAGAGGAGAGGGTTTTTTTTCCACTTTTCTCCAAGACTATTGGGCCAAAACACATCAGCCAAAGCACAACTTACCCTCAGAGAGATCACACCAACATGCTTCTTAAAACAGAGGAAGGATTGTTTCAACGCACTAACTGTGGTTATTCTACAAATTGATTTCCTAGACAACTGTATGATTAAGTTTAACTTGCACTTTCAGACAAGGCTAACTGGCTAACATGGATAACCTTTTATGGCTACATTATACTCTCTTACTGTATATAACATTTGTTTCTTCTTTTTTGGATTTTTTTTTATTTGGTTACAGTCTAATGTTACTTGATATGATATTGAATGAAGATGAACTCAGCTAATGAGGTTATTTTTTCCTCCAGAGAAATGATCTGAATGTTGTCATCTTGTTAAATGCTTTACAACCAATTTCATTTATGTCATGTTGTACTTGCTGGATTGGCACCAAAAAATGCCACTAGACATAAAACATGAGGTGCGTAATTGTAGTAAAGCATTGATTTTTAGAAGGTCTTATGATCAAGATTTCAAATGACCAATCACAAACTGTTGCCTTATGGCAATGCTATACAGAAACAGACATACATAACAATATTTATATATTGTTATGTATGTCTGTCATGGCACATTACTGTATGAAAAAAAGTGCTTAAAAGAGCACTTCTGCTTTCCTCTCTTTTAATTGTTTAAAACTCAGCTGACCGCAACCAGAAAATGATTATAGAGATTTTGCCCTTGATGGTTCAATAAAGAATGGGAGATTGCTCACCTCCAGGTCGGAGACCCATGTGCTGCTGCCCATCAAGAACAAATCCTCCCATTGGCTGGCCATCTGGACTGTAAGCTGTTCCCTGACTCACTGTGAGAGCAGAAGCAAGATTGTCAGAGTGAGCAACCCAAGAGTTCTACAATCGCTTTGCAGTTAACCCAAACATGCTGCACACAAAGCCACCTCCTCATTCTTCACCTCCTTCATGCAATCCATACTCCAAAAGCCTTATGATTGGCTCCTCTGATATATAATCTTTCTCACTTTTCATACTGTCTTTAATTCCTGTCTCTGTAGCTGCAAAAGGTGATATTAGTAAGGCAGTACAATCTGCATTTAGTTTCACCTGATCATTTGATAGAATGGAAGAAACTATTTAGTACACTGAACATTAAATAAACTGCCGTTTTACCTGCTCTGTTGGACTGGTCAATCATAGGCTGGACTATTCTCCTCCTTGCATTGATAAACCTGGAAATAAGAGCAATATCATATGAACTATTTGATAAACAGGCGAAAGAGTGAAGATAAAGCATGAATGAAAAAACTAATTCTGCTTCCACACCTAGTATGTACCAACATTATTTTTTTTTTAATAGTTAACATTTCTGACCTTGGAATATGTGATAAAATATAAAATCAAGGTTCAATTTCTTGCTTTTTTGACAGTACCTGGACTGTTGAGAGTATTCCGCAGCCTTTTTAGTTCACTAGAGAAGTTGAAATAATCTAAGTAAGCTTTGAGTTACAATAGTACAAAGATTTTTCAAGTCTAAATCTGTTGTGCAGATTATATAAGGGAATCAACTAGATCATTAGTAAAATTAGTAAAAACAGAGCTCCCAATTTTTCTGAAAATGCTGAAAACAAAAAAGAAAAAGTAGTGTCACATTAGAAAATATTTATTCTTAAATTTCTTGTCCCACCCTGACCTGTCCCCTCACCTGGTCTACTTGTAATTCTTTCAAAAGAAAGATGCCCCATACATCATCTGTTGCAGCACTTTGCATTGTGGAATACAGTATGTGAGATCAGTGACATCTGCGTATTTTTGGTAATACTGCAGATTTTGATTTTGTTTGCATACTTCATACTACATCATTCATTTTGGCCAAATCAGTACATATTGCTAGTATAGTATGTGCTTTCGAAAGCGGCCATAGTGGAGGAATATCTCCTCTTTAAGCCCTTGAACCCTCAGCTGTTTTTCACAGTTTCCTTCCCATTATTCAGAGGCCTGTAGTCATGACATGACTTAGCCAGGCATGCCATATATTGCTATTTCCAGGATAAGGTAGGTTTGTTGTAAATGACTTTGGCATTTCAAGAGTTCCATACATGTTTATTTACTGTAGTACTATGTAAATTGGGACAAATTATAGAAAAATAGATACAATGTTTAATTAATACACTTTCAGTTAATTATTTTAAATAAATTGCATGCATAAACTACAGTATTTCTGTCAGTGCACAGTAGTGCTGCTTGGGTTTAACATGTGTAAACTCAACACAAATAAACTGATGGATGAACATCAAACACCTGAATTACTTTTATACTGAAAAAGGGCTAAAATTGATTACCATGAGCCAAGATCCTAAATTATAAGGAGCCCATCTTTTATATAATTTTAAGCAGCTGTTTGAACATCTATTTTTATACAAAATATTTATGACATCTGTGTGTTTGGTTTGACTTAATTATTGTTATTAATTAAGTCGTGAAATGTATTTCTAAAATGTAAATTTATTTTCCATACCAAAGAGACAGATTGTGCATGTACATGTGGATATGAGAGCAGTCAAATCTGGCATTAGAGTGACTTACCAGTTGTTCACTTGAAGGATGGTGAGGCCTGTGTCTTGTGCTAGCTGCTTTTTCTGTTCCTCTGAGGGGTATGGGTGCTGTGAGTGACAAAAAAGATATAACATTCAATAAATAAATGTCAAGGCTCAAGACAAAAACAGCTGGCTTTCATTTAGGGGCGTATAAGGCTAATTTGCCTTTTAGTGCAGGCTCTTGTACTATAAGGTAAAACTCCCACTGAGGAAGTGTAATCGTATTATGTGCCGGCTCTCCCACTCCTGGAAGTGAGTGCACAAGTTGGCTCTGGAAAAACAAAGGCTGACCACAGCTTGGCCCCCTAAACACTTCATGCCAAAAGCGCATGCCATTGTGTGACAGTATTTGACATTATTTCATATTGTTTGACGACCGATCGGGTGGGATATAAAGAGGGACAATGGTGGCTTTTTGTCTGGGGCCTCGATAAGGTTAGGTCCCCTGTCCCCCCCTAACCCCCTCCATCTCCTTGTCCTTGATCCCTTCACTGGCTCTGTGTGTGAAAGTGTGTGTGTGTGTGTGTGTGTGTGAGACAGTAAGATGAGGGCGGCAGATGGTAGACAGAGGTGATCCTTGTACCCCTTGTGCAGGGTCGCGGGACAGTCCCCATTCTACTTCTGTCAGCCTCCTCCTGTGGTCATCAGTGAAAGATGAGCTTCCAAGCACTTCATTTTTAAACTGCCTTTCAGGCTAAGCACACACACACACACACACACACACGCACACACACACACACACACACACACACACACACACACACACACACACACACACACACACAGAGCCACATATATAACAATAGTGACACCAGGTGCAAAAATGCACACACAAATGTTGATATGGTTACACACACACAATACAACAGTCAAGTGACAGATTACTCTAAACTTTGCCCTCAAATCAAAGCTCTATATCACAGACAGACAAAAGAAAAATAAATCCCTCTGTCCATCCCTCTACAGTCTCCATTTCACACGTGACCAAACGCCATGACATGATGTTCACCAGAGGGAGTCTTGTGTTGATTCAGTAAATGATCACTCAAAGAAAACCATGTATTGATCCCTCTTTTAATATAGGCTACAAAATCATCAACCAAAAGATCAATGATCTAATTTTGCCCCACAGTCCAAATCCTTTCTTGCTTTAGCTAACAGTCTGAATAGAGTAAATCTGGATTCTAATGAAAAGGACTAAATAAAATCTATTTTTTAGTAACATGTTTAAAAGAAGGCTAGTTCGTAATTTGCACGTTATAACTTATTTTCTAATATGCTACTGTTTGAATCCATGGTTGTATTATGTTAACGTATGACTCTATCGCCTCACTGCCAGATCCTCATACTCAGAATTGAAGATGACATTTGGAAATTATCATTGGACCATTGGATGTCAATCTTGATTGGTTAGGGAGGACGTCCTCCCTTGGAGCATCACATTACGTGTTTTGACCAATAACAGATGAGCGTGAAAAAAATGAAGTACATTTACAGTTTTTCTCAATCGCTGAAACAAACTTACAATTTTCAAAACTCTAAGTACAATCCTCACACCACATGGTACATTCAGCACATCACTCTAAGTAAGCTGCTAAAGGTGATTACTCAATCAAACTAATTAACTTGTTTGAAATGTAAATAAATCCATCAATGAATTAATCATTGCCATCAAAACAAAAGGTTCCTTTATCATTGCTAGGACCAAGACAGTCAAAATGCAAAAACATCTTGTCAAATGACAGTGTACTCCAACAGGGTGATAGTTACCCTCTGTAATATTATCCAGTTGCTAACATTGTACACTACCGGTCACAAGTTTGGGGTCACTTAGAAATTTCCATTCCACTCCATTATAGACAGAATAGCAGGGCAGCAGTTTTCAGATTTTATGTGCTTACATAATTGCAAAAGGGTTCTTCAATGTTTTCTCAGTTAGCCTTTTAAAATTATATCAGATTAATAAACAGAATGGGCCTTTGTAAAATTGGATGAATGGTTGCTGATAATGGGCAATGTAGATATTGCATTAACGATCACAGTCAACAGTCAATTTGCAATTATGTAATCTGAAAACTACTGCCCTGATTAAAAAAACAATGCAACTGAACTCAACTGGTATTCTGTCGTAATGGAGTGGAATGGAAATTTCTAAGTGACCCCAAACTTTTGACCAGTAGTGTATATTTAGGCAGCTGAATAGTATTGATGTCAGCGATGGCCCACACTATACTTGCTCAATGTATGTACACACCAGTCAACCACAAATACACAAACGAAGCTTGTACAGAAAAAAAGATATACAACAGCAAAATGATCAGGAACTGAAAAAAGAAAATATGCTGAAAATGTATCAACCTCAAGGGTCATCCAATCTCTCCTCTCTTTCTGGCCACAACATTTTATCGACATCACACCTGATATCCTCCATTGCAATGCAATGAGGGAAAAACTTTTGGTTATCCACCCCCTACAACAATCTGCTGTGATATCCTCACCTGTCACCTGTTTGTGTTTGGTTGCTTATAGAGGAAATTGAATTGTTCCCCATATAGCCAAATTCTATTCATCTGAAAACTTTTACAACAAAACCACATACCTATTATGTATCTAATATATATGTAACAGGTGATTGTGATTGTTGGTTGCTCTATTTTGCATGTATAGGGATTTACACAATAAACATGTTTATAATTGAATTTGATAATAATATGATTCCATAGCAAATTAATGCAAACTATTTTGATCTTCAAGGCTTACTCAATGAATTTTGTGCCAAAGCAATGACAAATGACTATAGTCATGTGACAGCTGACCTAATGTTCATATTCGTAAATAGTCATATAGTTTGACAAAGTTTAATAGTCATTCAACCATTGTGCTAAAGTGATTGAGAAAAACTGTAAACACTAATAGTGTCACAAATCACATTGAAAACACAAGATGACATCAGATTTCAGACGTTCATTCAATATTCTCAACTTTCATTCCATATATTCAGACTTTCATTCCATATACCCAGACTTTCATTCAATATCCTCAAGTTTCATTTAATATATTTAGACTTTCCTTCAATATTCTCAAGTTTCATTCCATATATTCAGACTTTCATTCAATATTCTTCAATTTCATTCCAATTCAATATTCTCAAGATTCAATATATTACCAGTCAATGTTGGAAGAAACCAGTTAACTATGCAGACTACTTACTTTTATGGGAGAAGTACAAATAACCAGGAACAACAACAACTCTGCTAGTCGGGCAGGCAAAAAGCTTTTATATCTTGGTTAGATTATTGCAATTTATTATACTCAGGGTGAAGCCAAAAAAACGATCTCACGCCTTCAACTAGTACAAAACAAAGCTGCTTGGCTTTTAACAAATACTCGAAGACAAGATCATATCACTACAGCCTATTTTGTTCAGCAGTAAGTTTTAGGGTTAATTTAAAGATTTGACCGATTACGTTTAAAGCAATTCATGGTCACAGATGCAGGAACAGTTACGTACCAGGCTAATGGTCCAATAATGAATAATATAATGAATTAAAACCTTTCACAGCTGCTTTCTCTATAGCTTCCACAGAAGGGGATCTTTTAAGGGTCTTCCAAACGAACGACAAAAGCAGGAGGCTACAGCTAGTTGTGGACAGAAACACCCCCCCTCCCAACGGCCTACCAACCGCGGGCCTCACACTGCAACGTCTGACAAAACATAATCCCGCTCTTTTCACACCCATAACGACTGATGAATGCTTGATCGCTTGGGTGTTGCAATAGGCCTTTCAGAGGCCAAAGTCCCCTTGCACACTTCTCATAGACACATCCTGCCATGGCAAACACTTGTGCTTAACAAATTAGGGCTGAAAGGGAATGGGGAACAGAGAGGGGATAATTCAATTATCCTCCTTTTTCATCTGGAAAATCTAAAGGTGCGCTTTGGAAAGGAAGGGATTACAGGACCTGTATGGGCCTTTAACAAACTAAACAACTGAGGCACAGCGCTGTGGAGTAAGGTCTGGCTACACCACAGATACATTCTGGGATATGAGAAATAAACAACACTCTGGGCTGTCTGCATTTCTGTAAAACAATCACAATTGTCTTGTGGCACTATGCTACGGAGGCAGCGACGGTGGCTCTGCAAAATATTCTCAGGAAGAAACTTGTTTTAGGGGAACAGCACCCTGCAAAAGTTTGAAATCTATTAAAAGCCACAGCTAGATGTTGCTTGTACAGAAAGGCAATTTAACAGGATCCAGGGTAAATTCCCTTACCGTAAGGTGCTGGAAGAGCCATGCTCTCATTATATTTGTTGCTACTTTGGGGAAAATGCCTCGTTTCTTCTGCCTTTTCTTGTCTTGGTCATCCTCGTCTCCTGTGCCTGGTGATGCCAGGCTGTTGTCGAGGGCATCTCCTGCAATCAGAGACAAGAGTAGTGACGTTATGAGAAAGCTTTAGTGTGGCCCTCATTCTCCTCCGTGAAAATGTGCTGCTAAAGGGCAGACAGAGGAAGATTTTTTCCTATGTAGCACAGTAGCACAAGATTCTTGCTTTCACCTCGCTTGACTCCCTGGCCATTGGATAATGAAGAGGAGTTTTGTAGTGTGGGAGCTCAATAAAACCAAGAGCTATTAATTCAATCCGAGCCACGCGTTTGACATGCGGTAATGACTGCAGGAGCTGTGCGCCTGAAATAAAATAATGAACGTTCAAACTGCTGTTGGACTCAGTACTATGTACTGATATTTATATGTGACCACTGTTTGAAATAAGACTAAACGTTTTCTTATAACTAAAAAGAGGATAACAAAACAAAAACCTAACCTGTGACTGAAGTATGAACCCAATAACACCAAACCTTGTGCTGTTTGAAGTAGGAAACATGCCGTTCATTTGGGGCACTGAGGCAAAATGTAGGGGGTGTGAATGGTGTTCATTGATTGAACCCCCCCGACTGACAACAGCAGTGTCGGATTTCATATCAGGCTATGGATCCTGCCATTACCAGAATCCCTGTTTGATTCCAGCATGAATCATCAATCATGGCAGGAAGCTTCCTTTCAGCCCCTTGTAGATACCTCACTCCATTTGCAACAACAAGGGGCAATCCGCTGCTTCTCCCTCTTTGCCATTAATTGTGCATCACGCGAGATGATTTACTTTTAACAGTGGTGGTTATTTTTCTTGCCCTTGAGGCAGAGAAGCCTTGAAAGCTTGCCTGGAGGGCATGTGAATAATGCATCTGAGTGACTCCTCCCCTGAGGCGTGACAGGAACCCTACTTTTCTTAAGATTTGCCCTAGCATGTCTTTTTGTTTTTAGAGATGCATCAATCAAATGCGCCTATATGAGCCATATTCATGCATAAATATTTTAGCTAATGAATATTGACATTAAAAAGGATGTATTCTAGGGTCGTAGGCTCTGGGGGTTGTGGGATTTTTGATGGATGGTGTCCAGCTCTGCGTCACAGACAGAGTACATGGTTCACACTGCCTTTGTTCACTACTTTTCACTTTGTTTATTCTTACAACTCTCTTCAGCCTGTCGATTAAATTACTTCTTTCTAGGCAAATGTTCCCTCAGATGGTGGAAAGTTCGAGCTCAAGAATAGGCATGTTATCTTCCTTCCAAACAACAATCACAATACAGACTAATTATCAGTCTATAGTAATCTAGCAAAATTAACATCAACAATTTAAAAGAAAATGTATGTAATGATTATTTTTTAAGACCTACTTGATATAACTGATAAGACTGGTGCATCTCTAGCTCTTAAAGAAAAAGGGCAAGTCTATTTAATATAAAATGAGAAATCAAAGAGCAGCTTTAATAATAAACAAAGACTTGAGTTTTACTGTATTATTTTAAATCATCAGATTATGAAGCTACAGTTTATATGTATTAAAAATCTTTTTAAAAAAAGTTAGAAAGACAGAGTGAGAAAGAAAGACAAAAAGGAGGAAAAGAGGACTCCCTCTGCCTAATTATATCTAAGTAAAGCCACTGTTCTCCCCCTCGAACCCCATCCTTGACACCCCACCCTAGTCCACCTCTTCTGCTCTCCTCATCCCTCTTTCTTATGCTCCAGAGAGGGGAAAGCCGCAGGGCAGATCTTCTGCTACACTAATCGTTACTGACTGTTCCCCGGCAACTCGGCCAATCTAACCAGTGTGTGACGGTGCAGTCTCAAAGTCATACACCCGTGCAAAGTCTCCCATGCTCCCCCCCCCTACACCCCTGCCCCCTCTTGTCTCTTTCTTTGCCTGCCAGTGTCTGCACAGTAGATGAGAGGGGGTAGATGGAGGGGTGGGCAATACCGTAGGGATGGCTGGAGTATTGCCCTGGGGCTAAGAAGAAACACACACACACAGACACACACAAGAACAGCACACTAAGATATAAAGAGTCTTCCTTTCTAGCCCCTTCTACCTCTGCTGCTCAATTACGCTCAATGCTGTTCAGCCTGTGTTGTTATAGACTTATACCTATGTAAACTATTTAGGCCATTCCAACTCAGCTGTTTATTTTTCCTTTCTATTATGCTCCTTCCTGCATTCACACACTGCAGAAATCTCCATCTTTGCAACATTTGCCTAAGGTGGTAGTATAACATTGGAAGCTGGACCAAATACTATACCTAGCCTCTTACTTACAGAGATTTGTGGCTTACAGAAAGTTATAGTAACAATAATTTTGTATGTATTCATTACTGTTGTATTATTTTTAATTTAGTCATTGATTAAATACTTATTGATGTATTCTGTATTATAATTATCAATTTCCCCAATACATGTACTGCATGTGTGTACATGTGTGGCATCTTTGATTGGGGAATTGGAAAATGTATATTTTTCAAATTTAGTTTTATTTTCTCTCTCATCTCCTCCTCCATAGCCTCTGCTTTCTGTCACTTTAATGCTGTTGATGTAGTTGGTGGATGACGTTTCCATAAGACCGTGCAGAGCAGCTAGCAGAACTGATTGCAGCTCTCCCAGCAGCTGGTTTTGCATTGGTGATACAAAACCAGTGCCTGTCTAATGAGTTGAGCAGTGCCTGATCCATCATCAGTGACACTTTGGGGCTCCTCCCCTTGTTAGACATGATACACATCTCTAAATGGAGTGGTCTGGAAGGTTTCCAAGACATGACTAATCCTGCATGTGAGAAAGTAAACATGACGATCAGAAGCTGTTGATGGGAGATGCAACTCTTTAAGCTGTTTGAAGGTGACCATTTGCAGTTTTGTTTTATCACATTAATGGTGAAGCGCACCTGACTCAAGTAGGCTACAGCCTAGTACGTAAAAATGTCATTTGGGCAAACATGTGAAAACACAGCAGGCTTGTCAGCTTTTAGCACAATATCAATGTCAATATTTTACCTAAGAAGTCATCCTTTTTTTGGTTTTAAAAGATTGTCTTAAAGGTGGAGTCAGCCATTCTAGAGAAATATTGTTGATATTGGAACTCAACACCCAAACAAATACATCCCTCCTGTAAGTGCTCCTTCAGTAGCTTTGCCCCCCCAAGCCATGGCATTGCCAAGGGAATGCAAAACAACACCAACCACTAGGCTAGATGACCAAACCAGTAATATGGTTTGTCGTGAGTGGGCATGTGGAAGAGACACTTACAACTTAACAGACTCCACAAAAAAGCATTTTGGACAATAAACACCAACATGATGACACATTTTTACATCTCCTAAACCGAAGGTCCGATTGCTACCAAACTTTCTGTAGATCAGGATTCTATCAAGCTTATCAAAAGTTGTATAAAACTTGTTAATATTGTCTTTGATTTTCAAGATGTTGACCTATTCAACTTCACTTTAGTGCATATTTGTGGAATTTATAATCCATCTGCATGGTGTTCACAGTGAAATAAATCAGTACTTATTCAATTTGTTGTCACATTAAGCCAAACACTGGTTTAGTGATGTTGGATATATAGTAATTTATAATGCAAACAATGCAATTGAATGGATGTTGGGGCAGTGTAACAGTTGCTGTTACCAATTGATAGATTGTAATTTGCCTCATATACAATGATGGAATGCACACAGAGTCAAAGGTTACTTTTTTTTAATTTTCTTTTTTTTATACCAATGACCAATATGATCCATCACGAGTACACCTATTTTAACACACACACACACACACACACACACACACACACACACGTGATGGTTTATTTGTGTATTCATCAATGTGTTCATTAGCTTTGTCATCAAGGTAATAGGGTGCTGTCATTTTTGTATTTGAATACTGTAACAGGCATTACTGCATTAAACTACTGATTTTTTACAGTGATTACATTTCATCAAATGTATTGAATTATATTCCTAGATTATAGTCCAATAAATGTCTTTAATCTATAATGTCTGCCTTGATTAGTTGTGTGAATAACATTCAATGATCTTTAGTGAGGTTAAAGTTTCTGTGATTTATCTTGAGTTTTTTAAAGAGGTCTTCAAGCTTTTTTCTTCCTACTTTTACCAGACAGCAGCAGCAGGAGGGTCATTAACAAAACAAAAGATGTTGCCTAAACATCATTGCTACACATGGGGGAGTTGTGAAATGTTTTCTATTCAACCTAATTAGTTAGAACCTATTTATGGAAAAGGAAAGAGATGGCATTAAGTTTGGATTCATTTCAGATGTCAAACTTACAGAAGCATATTGCTGTAATGCAAGAAAACGGTATCAGTATTCCATTATAACGTGAAAAGTTTGCTGTTATAACAACATGCTTTTCACGTTATAACCAGGGGTTAAAGACAAGTGGGCCGGAATGATGTGGAACTGCATTATGAAACCTTTGATTAAAAGTAACTGAATCTGATTTGCACTTTCATTCATCAGTGTTTCATTCTGCAGCAGCGGTGAATTGCAGTGATGTAAGTCCAGTTTCAGGGTTTAGTTCATATTTCTGCAATAACAGCAGGACAGTTGGATGTCTGTCAAACTGTTTAAGTCAGTTGAGTTGAGTGAAGGGATGATAACGTTGTTGGTAGCCTAGTGGTGACAAACAGGCTGACAACCAGTCATATTAGAAGGCAATTTAGCCTAGTGTGCTGTGATTAATTTGGAAGTTAATTTAAACTCTAATTCTGGCATTTCTCCTGGAGTTTTTCACCACTTTGGAAGGACATAAAGCAAGTAACAGGCAAACCAGCTTCCCACAAAAAAAGGGTTCCCCCACTTACCAAATCTCACTTGAACCCTTGACTATAACAAAACAATAATATAAATCTACTAAGTCATATTAGTTTTATATTTTTTATTGCCCACATGGTATCTACTGTTGTTTCCAAATAAACAAAAGTACATGGCAAATTATGCAGGATGTCGGTCGAATATTTCATCTATCAGTCCCTGTCACTGGTGAGAGTTATGGAGCATGCTATGCAGCGGTTTAATTATGATGGTAATGAGGCTCATGTAACACTTGTTACCAAAAGTATTATGTTATTATATGCACTTTGCATGTTAACTGGGATGTTTACCATCAGATTATTGAAGGAGATGAAATTAATTATATATAGAAAATTCTGAGTTGTAATAAACACGTGAATTATACTAGACGCATCCAAGGTGGCTGGATTTATAGCGCGCAAGCCGAGATCGCGCACCACTATTTGTTTTTCAGCGGCGCGACAAAGAGGAAACAGGAAGCATGAACGAGCTCGAGGGTAACCGGATGCCAGGACTCTCAGAGTGAGACTCTCAAAGTCTCTCTGGTAAACTTACTGGGTTAAGATGAGTTATTTTATGGTGAATGAAAGGCTTGATCTGACGAAGTAGGTCATCGAATCAAATCCAAGCATTGACGACAATGCTGCTGCCTGACAGTTCTGCCGTTGTTTAACTTTTTCTTCTTCCTCTAGTCCGTAGAAAGAGCAACGTCGGTAGCCTTTGCTCATTAGCGCCACCGCTGTTCAGGAGAAGACTGCAACTAGTGCCACCAACGCGGGTATAAATCGTTCTCTTAATACATCCATGGTATAAATAGTCACGGCGATCTCATGACGTCACATTTGCAAGCGCCAGCTGGGCTGCGTCTAGTATATAAGAGCCTTAATGGGATAGAGCATTCACTAAAAGAAGAAATAGAGGCAATGTCCCTAACCAAGCCTATTTTGAATAATAATAATAATAGAGCTTACTGAAAACAAAAAAAAAGAAAATGGTAGAAAATAGTAGTAGTAAGTATTATTATGACGCTTCAGCTGTATAAAATATATTCCTCTCAAAATATGTGTGTGTATTAAGTGAGCTTGTTTAGCAATTGCACTGCCTTGAATATGTAACCGATTGCTTTAGAATAATACACTTTTAAAGTGTACATCATTTTAAATCTCTCTTATCATTTAATGAAGTATTAGGTCACAGTATGACTCGTTCTAAAGTGTTGGAAACGAGAATCAAGGATGAAGGATGTTATAAAGATATATTTTTTGCTTATTCTATGATTTAAGAATGTATGTCTTTACAAGACAAGGGGAGAGACGTTGACTCTGACAAAGTGTTCTTATCCTTTCCGTCAGGAAGAAGGCAATTTTTTCACTGGGGAAACATCAGAGCTACAAGTCTTACCTAGGCAACAAAACTCTAAACAAGGTAATTATGGTTTAATTTTCCAAGAGTTGTAAGAGTGTAATTTCACTTTGCAACAATTTGGTGAAAAATTGATTATGAACTAAGACTTGGTGCCTGTTGATTTTATAGACTAGGGAACATCGTCTCCAAATGCAGAACAAGCGGCAGGAGCTCGATGGCAAATAACCCACTGCCATCCCTTATACTCCCAAACTTGAGTTGTAAGTGGACTGGTTGTTGGAAGAACTCTACAGAGACTGAGTTTTACAAACAGTCAATGTAGGTCAATTCCTAAATTTAATATTAAGAAATTTAAACGACAGACAAATTCTGAGTGACTGTGACCTTATAAAGTCAAACAACAAAATTTAAACACCTTTTACGTCGAATAAGCCCAGAAATAAGGGTCTGTAGACGAATTAAGGATACCACTGACTATAGAAAACACACTCCATATTCAGGTAGAAAAGTCTTAGATGCCTGTGTATATCGATATATCTGTGTATAGAGATGTAGAGATGTGTATATTTTAGGAATTTAAAGTAAAGCAGGTTGTACTGAGAGGCTTAACCCCCAGCGACAAAAAGGCCAGTAGATGTCAAATTAGGAGGAGGCTTGACGTGACCTTCGGCCCCCTCCTCCTCTTCTTGCTTCGCTTACTACTTAAGAATCGGAAGCCAGGGGTCTAAAAAAAAAACTGTTCTGTGATTGCTGTAGGCCACAACTGCCGTCGCTGCCGGCCAGGCCTCGGTTTTGACTCTTTTTAAAGGGGCCGAGCCGGGAGGTCCCTGCCACTGTAAAACTTAGTGAGGCAGGTTGTGATTCACGTGTGCGCTCCCTTGCTCTTGCAAGGCATCTCGTCTTACAATGGGTAGTTCATAAAACACAGTGCTTTCAGCCGGGAAGTGCACTTTGCTTCCTTGCAAAAACTAATAATTTTGGTGCCTAAACTTTACTGTTGTCGCCACATGACGCTCACTTTTTCTCGGCCAAACTCAACTGCCATGGCCCCTGAAAGGACTGTCATCTGGCGCACCGCCAGATGACAGTCTGTATTCGGCTCAAAGTCACCTGTTGGCAGCTAACAACAAATACCAACTGCCTCTAATACGATGGAGGTCTGTAGCTGGCATCCTGGTGCTCTGTTGCGGCTAAACAAACCTGGGTGTGACACTTGTCAACCAACTCTCCTTCATTGCCAACATTGCTGCAACTACTCGATCGTGTAGATACAGTACATGCTGCATAACATCAGAAGGATACGTCCCTTTCTAACGCAGAAGACGGCTCAGGTTCTGGTTCAGGGTCCAGTCATCTCATGTCTAGACTACTGCAACTCCCTCCTGATTGGCCTGCCTGCATGTGCAATCCGGCCCCTGCAGCTCATTCAGAACGCAGCAACTCGACCTGTCTTCAACCTCCCCAAGTTCTCTCACACTACACCGCTCTTCTGCTCTCTTCACTGGTTACCAATTGCTGTAATTGCATACAGGGCCAGCCCCAGCATACATCCAGAACATGGTCAAACCCTATACCCCAACCTGCCCACTCCGCTCTGCATCAGCCAGCCTGCTTGCTACCCCCTCACAGTGAGGGAGAACTAATCACTCAACGAAATCCCGAGTGTTTGCTGTCCTGGCTCCTAAATTGTGGAATGACCTCCCTATTGACATCAGGATGGCCGGAAGCCTACGCATCTTCCGCCAAAGGCTAAAAACACATCTCTTCCGACTACACCTTGGATAAACGTAAAAAATAAAAAATAAAAATAAAAAAATATATATATATTTCTTGAAGCTGCACTTTCATATGGCTCTTTGTAGTTTCACTTATTTAAAGCTAATGTACTTGCACTTACTACTTTTTGAACCATCAGGGTTGAAAGCACTTAATTATAAGTCACTTACATGTAATGTAACACAAATACCAACTTTCGCTTGGCATCACGGAGCTCTGTACTGTAGCCATGTAACGTTCCTAGTTTTGCAGGATATCATACGAATTGGTGTGCATACATTTTCGTACTATATCGTACGAACCAACACAGTCTCACTCTGCATGGTCAAGGACCTCTGGCGTTAAGTTTCAACAAAAGAGGGGTACCTGTTGCGTTATTTTTCGACGGGGGGGTAGACATCAGATAGACATTCATGTTAATCCCTCACCGTCGGATATAGACGAAAGAAAAAACACAGCCCCCTTAACTCGAAATCTGTGACAGTTTTATTATTGGTATTTTTAGCCCATAACAGCTGCTTTAATCAACATTTATTAACGAGATCTTATCATGGATTTCTTTTAATGTTATTATTTTGGTCTATTTTGGCCAGGGAAGCCTTTTTTTGCTTTTTTGTTTATTTATATTTTAAAACTATAACGCTACATCTACCAACATTTATTTAGATGTTATCATGGTATTCATTTCTTTATTTTAATAATATTAATTCGGTCTTATTACCGGTGAAATATTACAGTATGCTGTAATACAGAACATTACGATATGATCCGAGCTAGATGTATTCAAAGCCAATATCCCACAATGCAATGCAGGCATTCATTCACAGAATCAGACAGCGATGAGCTGGTCTTAACGACAGTATCGCTTCAATGTACATATATATAGTCAGTGGTTTGGTCACCAGCAACAACACGTTGCTCAGCTTGGTTCCAGTGAGTTATGCATTGTAATAACGTTTAAGAAAATCAGCGGAATTGACGTAGTAATTACCCCGCCTCGTCTGTGAAAGAATGTTGCACGTTGTACGTGAGAATTTACACAATAAAATACCAATAACGGAAAAATTGTGAAAAAACATTAGCATATTTATGTGTGGGACTTAGTTTGTTTTAAAACCACACTGCTTATTAGTTGTTTTAAATAAATGACTTTTTTGAAATATCAATTTATGAAGCAAATTATCCTTCTATCAATCACCGTGGTTACAGATTGTAGCCATCCTAACCTTTGTAGCCTTTTTCAAAATTAAGAAGGGACTAGTTTTAGGAAGCATTTTCAGGAAATTAAAAGGCTGATTGTTGCCGAGGTTTTTGTTCACAGAGTAAGATCCTTTGTATGGGCTGTGTGTTTGGCATTTTTGGCACAATTCTACCTCAGCCTATATACTGCACACAGTGAAATGGTTGAATGAGATGTACAACTCACACACCTCATTCAACCATTTCATAAGCTGAGGAAAGGGTCGTGACATTGGTCAGAGGGTATCAGAGGTCATAAATGATGAACCAATCAATCAGCTCTAAATAATAACGCAGCAGGTACCCCTATTTCGTTGAAACTTAACACCAGAGGTCCTTGACCATGCGTCAGACATTTGACGAGTAGGGAGTGAGACTGTATTTTACGAACCCATTCGTGAGAATTTGTTGTCCTGCTAGCGCTAGCTAGCTAGCTTGGTTAGCAGGGTGCAACCGAACAATAAACATGACATTTTAAGCGGCAAGATGTTACAAATAACTTTGTTGAAGTAAAAACACCCAGTGAAATGATCAAAGTTCTGAGACAAAAACCCAGACAACACCCAAAAACAAGTTCTCGGCTTTTTGAATGTACACAGTGCCATGGTTAGCATTGCTAGGTCTCTATTTTGTCACTACTAGGACGACCTGTCAATCACAAGGTAACCACTCCTAAAGCATACCCTGCTTTATCGTCTATTTTCAGTGTGAAAATTTACAAAATAAACATTATTCTATAATCATAACACAAATGTCCATTATGAAATTAAAACTTTGTAATGTGCAAGTATATTGTACAGACCTGGCAGATTATTTAACAGACTGCTGTGACTCATTTACAAATACTTTCATAGTGTTTTCTCTGTTCCCCAGTCTACAGAGAAACTGCATCTGGACTGCTCGCATGGGCATCCTTGTGATTGTTGGGCACACTGCAGGTATTACTGAATAAATTATTCCACCTCCTAAACTGCTGCCACGGTGCTACTGCGGTATTACCACAGTAGTCACGTGAAATAGAACCTGTTACATTTGTAGATACCTCTAGAGGTACATAAAAAAATAAACTCTTTGTAATCCAGGTGAATCGACCCTCAAATAGTAAAATATGCACAATTTTTGGAACACAAAATAAAAAATGTTGTCATTTGTTATCAAGTATTATTTGTTTTCTAAGGAGAGCAGACATCCAGCATTTATCTCTTTCTCTTCCCTCTCTTTGTAAAATATTTCTGACATCCAAAGCATGACAGATGCTAAAGAGAGAGTAGCCCATGGTCACAGTGAAGCTGTGATGTCATTGGCATGTCAACACCTCTACCTCACCACATTCCTGACTTCAGACTCCAGGCTCTTGATGTGACAAAAAGATGCAACCTGTTCCTCACGCTCATTTTCTCAACACAAGTGTGCAGGATATTTCTACGTCACTCCCACTGCCTTTTGTTTTATTTGGGTCTTTGTGATGGACATTTCAAGCTTCCCCTTGTCCTCCCCCTTTCAAACATCCCTTGGAGAGCTCAGCCCCTTTTGCTGTGGCCAACAGCATTCCCCCTGGGGTTGAGCTAAAGAGAGCCCCTGCATATCACACAGCTTACAAGGCAACAACCAAAACCTGAGGAGCCTCGAGAGGAGGAGGCAGCCATGACACAAACCACCAGCCACATATTGTATGGATCATCTACCTGTGGTTAGCCAGGGCTGGAAGCCACATCACAACCACTTTAGTGACAGCAAATTTTAAAAGGTTTCATCAGACCATGGAAGCATTACTAATGACATCCCACTATCATGAGGACCACACAATCACTTCCTGTGTTGGATTGTCATTACATTTTTAACTTTCCTAATCATTCTGGAGTTTTGAAAACCTCATGATGATCTTTGTCATTTGTAATTTCTCTATCTGTCTATATTTGATCTGACTTTCTGTTGTTGCACTCAGTCCCAATGTTATAGTCTTTGAATCACTTTGAATAGGGTTCTGTCTGTAGCCCAACTTGGGGGGATACTTCCACGAGATTTTAAATTGAATTCTTCTATTGTGTTTGGGATTAATTCATATAGACAAATTGTAATAAATAAATAAATAAATGAATAAGATTTTGTAGCAAAGGCTACGATATCCTTTCATCATGAGTTTTTGTAAAGAATGTGTCCCTAAATATTTACTGCTGACACTTTCCCTGTTATTCCTACAATGTTTGGTTACTTTTATCCAGCTAAAAGCACTTTAGCTTGAAGACTGTGATCTTGGTTAAACATAAAACAAACAAACAGGCCTATCACCAGATTGGCTGATATTACCATTTTGAAACATTTTCCCTCTAATTTAAAGATGTCTCTTTTGCCATGTAAATCTATAGGGAGAAGTATTTTTTGGCTCCATGGCATCACGTGGCTTACATGGAATTTGTAATTCCACTGTTTGGCCGCTATGTCCAATTGGCTTCAAAGCACAGCGTTATTTCCTTAATTGCAAAAAAAAAAAAAAACATTGCCAGTGAGCATAATCCAGGAAGCAATTATGTCTCGTCCAAAATGTTCGGGGATGGCAAATTAGTAGGGTATACTTTTATGTTGTAGCAGACAGGGTTCAACTGTGATACTCAGTGAGGAAACTTTGTGGAATTGCAGGTGATAGTTGGGCAAAGGCACACAATTTGGGAGAAAAGGCACAACCTGGCAGGCTGGTGTTAGAAAGATCAATCATCAATCTTTTTATTAGTCTATAAAAACTAATGCAGAATAGTTGCATGTGAACATAATCTTAAAAGGAAAATTTAATTGAATGTAAAATTTAATTTAATTTAATCTGAAATGAACATGATACGCCTCTAACTGTCCTTACTATCCTTTCAGGTCATGTGTTTAACTCTTCACTGGCATGAGAATAGATTGGAAACAAGGCAGAAAGGCCCGGGCAGAAGCAACAGGTAGCATGCAGCAGATCCTGCAGCAGCAACCACAGCTCTGATCATTCTGCCTTCTTCCTTTCCTTTGTTCCTCACACATAAAGTACTCTGTCCTTACATCCCTACAGGGGGCATTCTACACTCCCATCCCCTATACATTCTCTCCCAGGTCAAAAGGGCATGGACCTTGGGTTTTCCCCCAGTGATGTTTAAAAATAGCTTAGAGAAAAGAAGCTATTTACACTGTGGCCTTTCTTAGCTTGTCTCAACACACAATTTCTGGATACTTAACAGTTGAATTAAGAGTTATAAAACAAACATTTCACGCTGTGTGTATCTCAGGTGAAGTTGAGAAGCAAATATCATTTTTAAGAGTCTTTTTCTGATTGTCTCTTTATCCTGTTAATTTCTCTTGTCTTGCAAAGCATCCTCCTATTGTTCTCAGCAAAGGTCTGGTCCTTGATGCCTAATGTGCAGAGGATGGAAAGTTGCTTTGAATTCCATTCTATTTTTACTGCGCCCAAAGGGGAGAAAAACAAAAACAAGCCATAAAACCCTTATAGCCTCTAATTAGCACATCAGAAATCACATTAAGTGCAGGAACACCAGGGGACCACAAGAAGGACAAGGGCTGGATGGCATCAGAAGGTGAGTAAACTCAGATGATCACTTTATCAGCGCTAAGTGACCTGTAATTGAGAACCCACACTGACCGTAAAAGTGAGGAACCGCAATTACATGGGAAAATCAACCTTAAATGCCCTTTTGATGTTTTTCATCTAAATAATTTACTTCTATGTACACTGTGTATTGTATATTTTATTTACTGTCAACAAATTTGTTGTTGTCAAGTTTGTCAATGTGTTTGTCGTTTGTTGTGAGTATGTCTCTTAAAGGTACAATATGTAATAATTCTGCATTAAAATGTCTAAAATGTGACTAAAAAACAACTACCTATGTTATATATTTTGTTTAGTTATGTACTATATATATATGTATATATATATATATATATATATATATATATATATATATATATATATATATGTTATATACCAAATGTTTTTAACAATATTCAAACCCAGAGAAATTTAAATTTTATTTTAATGACACATGAGGTTTCGTTTAGTCGCTTGTCGCCTTTAGTTACCCCTCTAGTTACTAAAACACAGATGATAGTTTAATTTAAAAATCAAACTGCTTAGTAATTCCCTGAAGCAGCTGGTTTTTAGCAAACATTACTCAGAAGAACAGTTAAGGGGTAAATACCTGCAAGCGCAGTTCTCACTAAACTGAATTATCTCTTTTCATCAATGCAATCAAAACAAAGTTATTAGATTAAATACATGCATGAACTTTTTGAAAGGATCTCCCTCAGTCACCAGTGTCCATGCCTCAGAAAGGGTCACAAGAAAGTCAAAGCTTTGATTTGAAAAATGACGCAGGAGGCCTGCGAGTGCTCTTACCAAGTTCACTGGTGTTGTCGCCACTCTGAGAGACATGTCCTCCGCTGGACGGTCCTGGGGTGCCCACAGAGGGCATGGAGTGGGTGTCATCCATGTCTCTCCAGGATGCGGGGTTCTGAAAAGGTAAGGAAGAGGTCCGCAAACCAGGGGACAGGAAATAAGGAAACAGAGGAGAAGATGAGAGGAGAGAGGAAAAAATAGATGAGAAAGATCCAGTAGTTCCAGTATGAGGTCCTTTAAGCAAATTCCCAAAGACACAAAGACAGCTGTGTGGCATGATTAGCAAAGTAAGTTGTAAAAAATGTGATCAAGAACAATTACCATTCTGTCCAAGAGGGAGATTTAAATATAGTTGCAACAAGACTAGCAGCAGAATTTTAGAAGACAGTTTAGTAACCCTGCAGCATGTGGACCCTCCTGTGTCCTGGCTGTTACTGTGACCTGTGTTGGGAGGAAACCCTGTATTTATTGGGCCGATTGGCCTGGCCACTCAGACAGCCACAAGCCCAAACCAAACAGCAGAGCTCCCTCTTCAGCCTCTCTGCGTCAGCTGTTTGCCTGATGGTGATTAGATGAAGAGCTCGGCAGATGACAACAAGAAGCGCTGGGACAATGGCGCAGTGTGAATAAGGCCTCTCAATGATGGCCCCTCTTTTCTTATCCAGCCATCCAATAATTACAACTCCTAAGTACACACAGCTACATAAAGAGGCGCCATGTGTGTCCACGTTTATCAAGCTAATGAAGGCCTTATTTCCAACATCCCATCTGTTAAAACCCAATTAAAAGGAATGGAGGGTAGTGTACAGCCAAGAACCCACATGTGTATGAGAAATACACAGGTGAAGAGAATTCTACCAAACATTATGCATACATGCCTTATACAGTTTCTCTTTTACTTTCATGGTTTTCCAGACCAGCAGCAAATTAGGGTAAAGACCAATATCAAAATGTACACAAACTATGTTTTTCCCAACATGGCAAATATTGTGAATGAAGGGATGTTTGTTCAGCAAAATCAGGTCAAACTGGTTATTATTGATTATATAACCATTTCTGACAGCTATTGTAACAATGAAGACAATTAACTACAGACTTATGACTGATGTACAAGAGAAACCAGAGCAGTCCAGCTTAAGGAGGATTTAGGAAGACTGTGGATAAACAGTTATTGTAACTTTTCAGGTACAGTACAGTTGGGGTGTTTTTTGTGTTTCTGGTGCTTCCACACGCAACTTTAAAAAAAAAAAAACATCCATGCTGTTTTGAGTGAGATATGGGTTTCTGAATGTGTCCTGAGCTGTTCAAAATCTACACGGCTTTCTTACGTCACTAGCCGAAACAAAGGGGCCTATGGGGGCTAACCGTTAGCATGCTAGCGCTAACATGCTAGCTCATTCTCAATGGAAAAACACTGCTACAACACACACAAATTCACCCTAATCTACAAAATAAATTGTATAGAATTACTTACATGTCCCTGTTCTGCAGGTATTCCACGTAAAGCTGGAAGTGCGCTCTCATTTAGAAGAAGTCTCCCGGCTAATCCTGTCTTGTACAGGCCGAAGTTGGAGAAACAGCTAGCTAGCTCATGTAATCCTTACCTAGCTACTGCGAATGTGCGACTGACAACAAAGATGTTATAAAAGTTGGGAGGTCTCACTCTGTAGCTAAAACAGAGACCTGACAAAGGGTGAAAAGAGGAGCTGCAGCAATGTGCAGTACAACAAAAATATGGTGTTTTTTTTTTAAATTAAACCATGTAAACCTATTCTGATACAATCTGAAATTACAATTATTAAACTGAAAATGAGCATAATATGGCCACTTTAAAGTGCTGAGCATGTATAGTAACGTCGTTTTTTTTTATTCAGACCACGTATCTTCGTTGCATGTCATCTCTCTCCCATCAATTCTTAACCTATTACTCTCCAATAAAGGCATTAAATGCATAGTGAGTATTGCCTGATGTTGATACAAAGTTTTTACTGAACCAGTGTGAGGGTTGTCAGTAAAGCGTTCATGAAATATACATGTCACATGATGGTCTAAATGTAATTTTAGATGATGATTTTAAGAATAGAAAACTGTGGCTTTTTGTGATGAGGAAATGGTCAAAATATATTTACCAAATATCAGGACATATGAAAAAAACAATTCCGTCTTAATTTTAAGATGTACTTATTTGTATTTATTTATTTATAATTTTCAAAAAAGATGCCAATAGAGATATGTGTAGCTATGTTCACTGTGCAGTGTCCTGTGGTAATGGAATATCGAAGAAGAAGAAAATGACACTAAAAAATAATTCTTGAACCTGATGACATAAAATCATGCTGCCAGATATCCACTTCCTTTTAGAAAATACAATGTTAGGTCTCAATAGACAACATTTTTCAACTGGGATTTTTTTTTTGCAGGGAGCAACTTTCAGTCCAACCCACAGTGTCAAAGGAATGCAAAAAACACAACCAGTCTAACAAACCAAACCAAATGCCTGTTTTTACCCTCCTGTTGTCCTTGGGTCAAATTTGACCCATTTTCTAAAAGTTTCTATATCATAAATTTTGGTTTCTTTCAACAACAAATAACGCTTTTCAAAAGTAAAATAAATGATCAGTTCATTACTTTAATTGAATTTGGGTGTTTTATTCAATTTTATAGCATTTGGAAAAAAAAAAGATAAAAGAACGTTAAAAAACTGACAAAAATGTCGGAAAAGGCTTCTAAAAGGCAGGAAAAATCCCACAAAATGTCAAAAGGCACAGAAAAAAGTTGACAAAAACATGCATAAAAAACTTGGATAAAAGTGACAAAAACTTCAAAATGTTGATCCAGAAAAACAAAACGGGAAGAAACAAGGGTTAAATGCAGATATACGTGTAATCACGCACACTTATTCAGCCCTTGTGAATGA
This sequence comes from Perca schrenkii, assembly GCA_025617405.1. NCBI lineage: Eukaryota > Metazoa > Chordata > Actinopteri > Perciformes > Percidae > Perca > Perca schrenkii. Next base: position 6,732,123 of record CM046804.1, read on the forward strand.
TAAACAGATAGTGGTACACTCAGTGGTAAACTTGCATGTACGTTACACAGCTGTGCATGTCTTTGTACCCAGAGGAAAGAAGCACATCCATTATGCAGCAGTCGTTAGGAAGGCATTACAGCAGGAGAGTGTCCTGTCAAATCAACTGGTGGCTCACACACAACACACACACAAACATGTCAACTGTGTTTTGTGGCTTAATGCAGAAGGAAGAATATTAAGAATTGAATTCTCAAGAACAAAGATAATTTATGTTCATGAAGTTATTGAAATCAATGCTGATATTTTTCACAAAAGCCACAGACAATATTTTGAGCCAGTATTCACATTTGAAATTTTTACAGTCAAAATATTAAAGGATGCACTCTTAGCAAGGTAAAAATGACACTAAAAACCATTTCAGATAGGGTTTATCAGCCTTTTCTGGCCCGTGATTGCCTTGAAATCTATTACACCGAATTTAGGATTTGTTTTCAACCTGTATACTTTATATTATTTCAAAAATCTATTTATAAATTTTAAAAAATCTTGTTTTTAACAAAAAACATGTTAATAAGTTAAGAGTAGTCGATCCATTGGACCCAGTGGAACACATAATTGAAGTACAGATGGTAAAACTAAAGGTTAGTTTACAGTCTACAATTCATGGAGGAACTTCCATCATATCCAAAGGGAATGATAGTTAACTGCTTTCTAAAATCTGAATAAAAATCCATAAAGTAAGCTGTTTTCAGCACACAGACAATTAATTTGTTGTAGTAATGTGTCAATAAAGCAATACTCCAACACTGATGCTGCTACACTGTAGCTCTGAACCACTAGAAACATTTTGTAAATGAACACAGGTGCCAAAAATAGGAAGAGACGGTGTAAAGCGCAGCAGGGGGGCAGCCTGACAAAGAGCCCCTGCACTCTAGCTATAATAATCCTATTGGCTGAGAAATACCAGGCTGAGAGGGACTGAAGCCCAAAACCAACACTGTGCAGCTGCACTTTGTGTTAAGAAGATCACCATCATCATGTCGGACTACCTTCATATATAAATCAATAGATAAATAAGTAACAATGTCTCATTTGCATGCAAAATATGATTTAAACAACAAATCTCAATGGCCCATATTGTGATTATTCTCAAAAGAGCTGTTTCTCTCTATATCTTACAGAAGTCTTCCGCTGGGGCTATGTTCAGCATAATTAACAGGACTGACGCCATCAAACAGCAAACAACAGCAGCCTTCGGTTTCATTAATGCTACCAAAAACTCACCAAACCCAAAGACCTTTTATCCTGTTTTATGACATTCATCAGATCTTTTAAAATGTCTTATGTTAAAAGGCTAAAGGAATTCAACTCTAACATCCTTTCAGATTCACTCTGTGCATTGCCAGTAAAAAAACATCTTTTTAAATGGCTCCTGTTGAGAAATGCATTGGTCTACAGTAGTTATTCCCAAACCTTTTGCCTTATGACCCCTTAAAATAAGCAATGTCTTCTTGCAAGTCACATGTTTAAATTGAATTCTTCTCTTCTCAGATTGTTTTATCTGAATCATTTTTATAGAGATAAGTCCGGAAACATGTTTTATCAAAGTGATTGTACCCTTAGATGGGCCCCAAACCTCAGTTTGATAACTAGTGGTCTACAGCATAAAGCAGCTATTATCCACTTGTGTGGGTTAACAACAGATGTATGTTAACTTTTCAATAATGGGAATAAACGCAGGACTCTTCAAGCAACTCTCCGAGTTCTTAAATTAAAATAAAATAATTCTTTTTTTTATGAATTTAGAGCAGGCAGGTGACTCACATGATCTGCGAGGTTGGTGGAGGATCCAGAGAGGTCGTCGAAGTCCGACTTGCAGATGTCTCGGTCCTCTATGACCAGGTCGATAGGCATTTTACCTTTTAGGCAGCTGATGTACCGATGGCAGAAGTTATCACAGAGCTCATGAACCTGCGAAATCCAGTATTTCATTTAGATTCTCTGAATTTTGGCTGAGCATCAGAATAATAAATAATTAAAATAGTCAGTGTTGTTCAAATACAGTGTTGGTACAAGGTGTGGTTTAGATCTGGCATTGAGCCATCAAAATATATACTTTACATATTACCTTTTCTAATTCCAGGAGATGAAATCGTAGGACTTGAATCGCTTGAATCATCTAAAAAATACATGGTACCAGAATATTACATGGTTTTAGAGACACCCATTGTGCTATAATAATAATGACGAATAATAATTATGAAATGTGCTAATAAACAAAATAATATTATTTTTGTTTTATTACAAAAAAAAGAAGAAATGTGTCATTTAGGTAGGTTGCCCGGGCAAGTCTGTGACGTCGCGGTGCGGGCAGAAAAAAACACAGCCTACAGGAAAGAAAAAAAGTGGAGAATAAATGAGAAAGAAAGAAGAGCTCACCAAGTTATCTAGCTCTGGGTTGGAAGAAAATAAAGGTTTCTCTGCGCGGATCTAAAGAGGGAAAGAAAATGCTTCAGTTGGTGTTTCACTGCTTCTTACACACGTTTCATTGCTTCTTATTTAAATTGGCTCCCTTGCTTTTAGTGTATTCAATTAAGTACACGTTTGTGCTTCTACCTGTTTTGCAAATACGGCTATGTCTTCATTGAAGGAGTCGGAGGAGCAAACGTCTCCTCCCGCAACCCCGGGCTCCCTGGGCGTGCAGGTCGCCAGCTCGCACTTCTCAAACACCAGAGCCAACAGTGGAAATAAAGGGTGGCTGCAACACAGGCAAAGACAGGCCCATTTTATTCTATAGCCATTGTTAGGCCTGTGCATGAACTATTGCCTATTCAGTAGGCTATCAAAGCGACGGATAACATTTTAAATTAAGCTGGTGAGTTCAACAAAAGAATACCTATTTTTAAACTGCGACAAATATTTGTTTATTGCTACTTAACTGAAAGGGAACAAACGCGCCAATGTTTCCAATGCAAACAACCTGTTAAGAGATTTTAATCAATTCTCCATGCTACTGAGGTATTTCGTCTCGTGTCAAGCAGCAGCAGCAGCAAAAAAATAAATAAATAAATAAATAAAAATAAAAATAAAATTAATAATAAGAAGACAAATACAAGATTTTTTTACGGAATATTTATCTTTCTGTTTAATAACACGTATGCATACCCGTATATTTGGTCCTTGTCTCTCTTTAGTGCGTCGTTGACGGCGCTGCCCATACTGCTGGGCATGATGTTGTGCGGCGCGTGGGCTCCATAGTGCTGCGTCGGATGCGGAGGCGGCCCGTGATTCAGGTGGTGGACCTGGGGCAGGGGCCGGGGGGCGTGCGGGTCTCCGTACATGGAGGTGGGGACTCCGACTCCGTCCATCGCGCCTCCATAAAGAGCCAGCTCATCGTACTGGGTTGAAATTTGAAGATGACATCAGGGCATGTGTCGGGAGGACAAGTGGAGTAGGGAATTAATAAGCGGAAAACTTGGGACAATTATATTCTTATAATGTGTTTGTTGTATTCAGTAGGACAATTTAGGCATCAGACCTGTATACTTTATAGTTTAAAACCACGGCTACTTAATTAGCTTTTTTTTGCATATGAATTCAGATCATATCGTTTGCATGTAGCCTATTTAATAATAACTTGTGCAAACCATTTCAATAATCAAAATTCAACTTAGAAACAAAGGAACAAATGCCGCACTCTGCTCTTGCTATAGCATCACCTTTCATTTAGGAAAAACTAACGTTTCGGTCCCTCCGGACCTTCATCAAGAGTATCTTTTCTTAAAAAAAAAAAAAATCAAAATTCAACAATAATCTGTTAAATTAGATTTACCCTTTGCGCCATCTCCGTGCGCAATTTCCAGACGTGTAAAGAAAAGTTTGGTGTTGATGAGTAGGAAAATCGATGACTTTTACATCCAAGAGGGAATTATAATCCTGCCCTGTTCTGTGGCATGGGGTAAATCAATGACTGAAATCAATGCAAAGTGATCAAAAAGGCATAGGTCCTTCCGTTGCCACGAGGGCCAAAATGCGATTGTCAACTGGCAAACTGTGTTCTTAGTTCTTTAACGGGTGATAATCTGTCAGATGTGAGTGTTTGATGATGTTGTTTCCGCGCATCAGTTGTCCTTATCACAGAAATGCCCTGACGGTCCGCGGCTCAGTGCAGTCTGCACTCAGTGTGTCCTCATGTCCATGTCTCTTCGCGACACGCTCACTGTCTGCAGGTCGGCAAGGCAGCTGTTTATAGGACCGCTCTGTCGTCTACAGTACACGCTGATGACGGAACGTGGAGGAGCAGTGTGGGTGCAACCAGCCTCGTACTACTGACACGGTTTTTGTAAACATTGTCTTCCGGTCGTTACTTTCAAAATAAACCTGGACGACTAAACCTTTAATGATCCCGTAGGCAAAGGGGGGTCGTTCACACACACACACACACACACACACACACACACACACACACACACACACACACATATATATATATATATATATATATATATATATATATATGTATATGTATATATATATACATATATATACGTATATATATATATATATATATATATATATATATATATATATATATATACATATATATATATATATATATATATATATATATATATATATATATATATATATATATATACAGTATAGGTATAAAACTATGAATGAACACATGTGGAATTATGTACTTAACAAAAAAGTGTGAAATAACTCTTAACTCTTAAATAGGTCTTATATTTTAGATTCCTCAAAGTAGCCACCCTTTGCTTTTTTTTGATAGTGCTGCAAACCCTTGGTGTTCTCTCAGTGAGCTTCATGAGGTAGTAACCTGAAATGGTTTTCACTTCACAGGTGTGCCTTGTCAGGCTTAATTAGTGGAAATTTTTCCCTTATTAATGGGGTTGGGACCATCGGTTGTGTTGTGCAGAAGTCAGGTTGATACACAGCCGACAGCCCTATTGGACAACTGTTAGAATTCATATTATGGCAAGAACCAATCAGCTAAGTAAAGAGAAATGAGTGGCCATCATTACTTTAAGAAATGAAGGTCAGTCAGTCCGGAAAATTGCGAAAACTTTGAATGTGTCCTCAAGAGCAGTCACAAAAACCATCAAGCACTACAACGAAACTGGCTCACATGAGGACCGCCCCAGGAAAGGAAGACCAAGAGTCACCTCTGCTGCTGATGTTAAGTTCATCCGAGTCACCAGCCTCAGAAATTGCAAGTTAACAGCAGCTCAGATTAGAGACCAGATGAATGCCACACAGAGTTCTAGCAGCTGTTAAGAGGAGACTGCGTGAATCAGGCCTTCATGGTCCAATAGCTGCTAAGAAGTCACTGCTAAGGAGAGGCAACAAGCAGAATAGATTTGTTTGGGCAAAGAAACACAAGAATGGACATTAGACCAGTGGAAATCTGTGCTTTGGTCTGATGAGTTCAAATTTGAGATCTTTGGTTCCAACTGCCGTGTCTTTGTGCGACGCAGAAAAGGTGAACAGATGGATTCTACACGCCTGGTTCCCACCGTGAAGCATGGAGGAGGAGGTGTGATGGTGTGGGGATGCTTTGCTGGTGACACTGTTGGGGATTTATTCAAAATTGAAGGCATACTGAACCAGCATGGCTACCACAGCATCCTGCAGCGACATGCCATCCCATCCGGTTTGCGTTTAGTTGGACCATCATTTATTTTTCAACAGGACAATGACCCCAAACACACCTCCAGGCTGTATAAGGGCTATTTGACCAAGAAGGAGAGTAATGGAGTGCTGCGCCAGATGACCTGGCCTCCACAGTCACCAGACCTGAACCCAATCGAGATGGTTTGGGGTGAGCTGGACCGCAGAGTGAAGGTAAAAGGGCCAACAAGTGCTAAGCATTTCTGGGAACTCCTTCAAAACTGTTGGAAAACCATTTCAGGTGACTACCTCTTGAAGCTCATCAAGAGAATGCCAAGAGTGTGCAAAGCAGTAATCAGAGCAAAGGGTGGCTACTTTGAAGAAACTAGAATATAAAACATGTTTTCAGTTATTCCACACTTTTTTGTTAAGTACATAATTCCACATGTGTTCATTCATAATTTTGATGCCTTCAGTGAGAATCTACAATGTAAATAGTCATGAAAATAAAGGAAACGCATTGAATGTGAAGGTGTGTCCAAACGTTTGGCCTGTACTGTATATATATATATATATATATATATATATATATATATATATACACACACACACATAAGAATCAGAATACTTTATTGATTCCCTCAGGGAAATTATTTAGTTGCAGTTGCTCACAGTCACATTCAAGGTAAAATAAGAGTAAGAAAAGAGCAAGTCAATAAGTGTATACAGCAAATACCTAAGTAACATATCTACAATAAGACATAAATAAAATGTTTACAGTAGTTAAGTATTTACAGACATAACTAAAAACGTTAAAGTGCTCATATTATGCTTTTTGGATTTTTCCCTTTCCTTTATCGTGTTATATATCTTGTTTGTGCATGTAATAGGTTTACAAAGTGAAAAAGCCCAAAGTCCACACCAAAGGGACGTACCATCTCCAACAGAAAACACTGTTCACAAACTGCTCCAAACAGCTCTATTGTAGTCCAGCCTTTACTTCCATGACAAACGTACGTCACTTTGTAACACGTGTCATAATGCTCGCCTAGCTGCTAGCGTTGCATGCCCTCAAACTCTGCTTTTGACTAGGTAGTAGTCCTTACCTAGGTACTGGGCATGTGCGACTCCCAACAAAGATGGAATAGAAGTGAGATGCCTCACTCTGTAGCTAAAACAAAGAGCTCAACGCACAGGGTGAAAAGAGGAGCCCCAGCAATGTGCAGTACAACAAAAACAATAAATAAATAACACATTTGTTCATGGGTGTCTGTCGCTGAAGGTGCTACTCAGACTGACCAGTGTATTGTGGAGTGGGTGGGAGGAGTTTTCCAGGATGGATTGTACTTTGGACAGCATCCTCCTCTCTGACTCCCAGTCCAGTTTTTGTCTGTGTACTCCCAGGTATTTGTTGTCCTCCACTATTTCCACACCGACACCTTGGATGGAGACAGGGGTCACCGGTGCCTTCCTCCTTCTCAAGTCCACTACCAGCTCCTTTTGTTTTTGTCACATTGAGCTGCAAATAATTGTCCTTGCATCATGTGACAAAGTTCTCCACCACAGCTCTGTACTCATCCTACTCACATCACTGATACATCCCACTACCGCAGAGTCATCAGAAAACTTCTGAAGATGGCAGGACTCTGACTGGTAGCTGAAGTCCGTTGTGTAGATGGTGAAGAGGAAGGGAAAGAGGACGTGGTGGAGTGTTGCTGACTAATCTCTCCGTCACACAGTGTTGCTGGCGCACATACTGAGGTCATCCAGTCAAGTAGTAAACAATCCAGGACAAGAGGGGGGCATCCACCTGCATCACTGTCAGTTTGTCACAGAGAAGAACCGGTCTGATGGTGTCAAAAGCACTGGAAAAGTCAAAGAACATGACCGTGCTTGCCGGTTTATCCAGGGGTGTGTACATACGGTTTAGCAGGTAGATGATGGCGTCCTCAACTCCAAGTCTGGGCTGGTAGGCAAAATGGAGTGGGTCCAGGTGTGGGCTGACCATGGGCCGGAGCTGCTGCAGGATGAGTCTCTCCAGGGTCTTCATAATGTGGGAGGTCAAAGCCACTGGTCTGTAGTTCCTTGGCGCCACTGGGATGCGGAGACTTTGGCACAGGAACGAAGCAGGACGTCTTACACAGCATATATATATATATGTGTGTGTGTGTGTGTGTGTGTGTGGGTTTGTGTCAGCTGATAGTGTGTGTAGTTAGCCTGATTAGAGGGTCAGAACTGACGTATACAGTGACCTAATGGCGAGGTAGAAGCTTAAAAAGAAGGCTCTGTACTATATTTGTCCTTTCAGAGATATGTTAACCTGACTCTACCCTTTAATGTAATACAATTTAAAGTTTGAATTCATTAGAGAAGTCAGAACTAATAATTAATAAACTTAAATGGACTGCATTCATATAGCACTTTACTAGTCTCAACAACTACTCAAAGTGCTTTACACACACCATCACCATTCACCCACACATTCTGGTGGCTGAGGTTGCCATACAAGGTGATCAGATAAACATTTATGCACATTCACATGCCTGATGGCGCACCATTGGTAGCAATTTGGGGTGCAGTGTCTTGCCCAAGAACACCTCGACATGTAGACTGCAGGGGTCAGGGATCGACCAACGACCTTCTGATTGGCAGGCGACTCTGATGATATTCACTATTAGCAAGTTTCAAGTTTTTCCAACTTATTGTTGAAAGACAGGAACTGTACATTGAAAATCTAAAAATGCTTTAGAAAAATTGTCAGTGGTAATGTAAAGCATAAGTGTTACGGGGCTAAGCTGACCTGGTCTCGTTGAACAACATGTTTCTCCTCCAAACTTTGCCAAATGTCTCCGGCTACATATCTCTAGCCTTGTGAGACCGTCTTGATCTCGCAACCTGAAAGGGTGCATTTTAATCCTAAATGCTCATTACACAAACGGCAAATATCCTTTACCGACATGTTGCTTGCTTGCTGAGCTAACGGAAAGTTTCCAGACGGATATGCCGAGCAAATGCGAAGCAATCCATCTGGAAACTTTTCGTTGGAGAACTTTTGGGAAGGGGCGGAAATACTGGTTAGCTGATTGGATGAACCATCTGTCTATCACCTATGTTGGTGATAGACGGGCCAAATCAACCAATCAGATCCACGAAGCGTATGAACATACAACCACAAGCCCGCCTCTGCTGCTGCAGGCAAAGCATTGCTCGTTAGCTCAGCAAGCAAGCAACATGTCGGTAAAGGATATTTGCCGTTTGTGTAACGAGCATTTAGGATTAAAATGCACCCTTTCAGGTTGCAGCTAACAGAATTAGGGCTACCGCTGTCTGAAAATACTGGTTAGCTGAATGGATAAACCATCTGTCTATCACCACCAACCCACCTCAAAACCAACGCTGATTGGCCCGGTCGTTTGGCAAACGGCTCCAAATTTTCTCTATCTCAAGATGCCAGACTGATCTGCGAGTAGAAAACTGGAGCTTGCGAGATCAAGACGGTCTCACAAGGCTAGAGATATGTAGCCGGAGACATTTGGCAAAGTTTGGAGGAGAAACATGTTGTTCAACGAGACCAGGTCAGCTTAGCCCCGTAACACTTATGCTTTACATTACCACTGACAATTTTTCTAAAGCATTTTTAGATTTTCAATGTACAGTTCCTGTCTTTCAACAATAAGTTGGAAAAACTTGAAACTTGCTAATAGTGAATATCATCAGAGTCGCCTGCCAATCAGAAGGTCGTTGGTCGATCCCTGACCCCTGCAGTCTACATGTCGAGGTGTTCTTGGGCAAGACACTGCACCCCAAATTGCTACCAATGGTGCGCCATCAGGCGTGTGAATGTGCATAAATGTTTATCTGATCACCTTGTATGGCAACCTCAGCCACCAGAATGTGTGGGTGAATGGTGATGGTGTGTGTAAAGCACTTTGAGTAGTTGTTGAGACTAGTAAAGTGCTATATGAATGCAGTCCATTTAAGTTTATTAATTATTAGTTCTGACTTCTCTAATGAATTCAAACTTTAAATTGTATTACATTAAAGGGTATTTCAGTTTTCAACCTTGACCCTATTTTCCCATGCATTGATAAAATTACTGTTTATGTAAATGAAGCCTGGTGGGTTTGGTGATAGCGATTTTGGGGCTGTTTCACGTAAAAAAAAAGAAGGATCTTACTCTTTAACAAAAAGATTGACCTTTGTTGTCAGACACTAAGAATAATCATCTGTGCAAAAAGTGGCAAAACAAGCACTTTTAGTGGACGTAAATTGAAGGTGTACAATTTCCTATTATGTTACATTGCAGCTTGTTTTGCTGCTGCCGACTGGAGCGGTCTTGCTTAATACTGAACCAATTTCAGCCTATCTGTCACTAAGACACAAAAACATTAGGGAAATAGGGTCCATGTTAAAAAATACGGAAGTTACCCTTTAATTTGATTGTAAACCCCAAAGTGACATGTGGCATGGTGTTTAATGTGATGGATTAGGCTACCTAATAATAATAATAAGTATTTATGCTATGCTAAGCTAACGATCATATAGGTCATATAGTGATCATATAAGAAATAGCTTTTGAACTGTTTTAAGAAAATCATTATAGTTCACTTAAATGAGGCACAGACCATTTTTTGTGTGGTTAACACAGAATCTCCATCCTGTCAGACATTGACAATATATGCGATAACTTGTTTCATTGACATGTATATATTTGTATCTCATTTATTATATATTTTTATCCCATGTATTATTTTACATTTGTAAAGACTGTGCTTGCAAGAAAGATGCCTGGCATGCTCCATTATGAGGAGGTGATTGATCCTTAAAGTAAATCCCTCAAAAACAAATAATGTAACAAGACACATGTAAACCCATTTAGTTTTTTTTGTACAGCATATTTATTTTTCCATCTCAAGTGTAATTGAAATTTGTTTATGATCTAAGGAGACAAGTAGTATCACTGAAAACTTACTGATGTGTTTTTGCACTTATGAAGTCAATCATGTAGATTTGATCACAGCAACTACCATCTATGTGTGTGGATGTAGGAGGGACCATTGCTGGATGGAAGTAATGGTTTTCTAGATCTTTGACTGTATGATATACTTTCTTCAGCAGAAATTCATGTCTCCAACATGGGCTTTTGAATGGTCTTGGATGAAGTTGGTCAAGGTGTTTAAGAAATGTGTGTTAGCATCACATTGGTTACAATCAGGACATTTTAGAATTTGGCTGGAATTTGGCTTCTGTAGTTTTGGATGAAATTGGTTGTAATGCCTTTTTCACAGCCTACACTATTACATTGTTGTTGTTTAGTCTATAAACTCCTGTGGGATTAACAGAGTTTGTAGACTTGCATTGCCAGACCTTCCTCCACAGCGCTGCAGAGCTGAAGCCTACTGTCCATATAATAATAATAATAATAATAATAAATAATACAAATAATAATAATTTCCTTTTTTCCTTCAGCTCCAATAACTTCATTAAAGTCTTGTGTCATGTTTTCTGAGATTTGTTAAAGGTGCCCTGCCATACAAAACCGTTTTTACTTGCATTTTTTGAAATATGTTAGGTCCATATGTGTTTGTGTTATGTTGTGAATGTGAAAATGAACTGCTACCTCCTTTGTCAGCTCTAGCCACTGAAAAGAAATAAGCAGAGAAATCAGGCCAATTACAAAAGCTGGTCAATCTGACATCATATTGCCTGAGCTCATTACTATTCATTAGCTCGCCCAGTTGGGCTGGGTAAAGGATTCTGACAGCCAGGCTCTCATTGGCTAGCTGTTAGCCAATCAGATTCAAACAGCTTAGCTTGTTGAATATTAATGACAACTGGCAGAAATCGAGCTGAGTCTTCCTGTAGGCTTTCTATACCACGCTAGAATGGCTTGAAACAAGGTAACCAAGGCATTTTTTCCACAAAAAATGTTACAGAGTCCATGGTAGAACTTCAGACATTACCACAAAGTAATGAAATACGTGTGGCAGGGCACCTTTAAAAAACTTGCACTACTTTGTTTAAAGCCAGTGGGAATAAAGATTGTTGAAATATTAGACTGTAAGAAAGGGAACAGTTTGTGGTCTGTAGGCTATTACTGTCTTCACTTTCTAAAGCTTTTTGAATATATTCAAGTGTTCCTGACTCATCAAGATCAAGATGAACTTTACTGTCCCACAAGGTGGGAAATTTGTCTTGGGCACTTAACCCATGCTTCAGCCATAGAAAAATAACATTTACAACATGATACAAATACACTACTACAAACAATAATATGACTCTAATGGTATGTAATACACAACATGAAAAAAAAAATGCAGTGATAACAACTTATCTTTCATGTAATAGTCTGTGATGTAGGTAATTAATGCATATAAATTCAAACATATTTGCATTCCATGCTTTGATTCATTCTGGGTTATAATTATTTATCATTTCATCCATATCTCTTAGTAGAATGACCTCATATTCACAAAATGAAAAGTGAGAGCCCTATATTTGGGAAGTTTCTTGTGGAAGTCCCTGTCAAGAATTGCTGCAGTTAGAATAAGCTCTAGTTGTTCTGCCTTTATTTGATTAATTGGAATATTTTTGTCTTGTTTTTTATTTTTTCAATTTTCTTTTATTTAAGATGTTTTCAATTGCAACAACTTGTCAACAGAGTTTAGATGCTATCTATAGATGCTGTCTATAGTTTTAAGCAGTGTTTTCAAAATACCATGACTTGTTTGTATTCAACATCTTTTAAATCTTTTTTTTTTTTTACACCCAAGATAAAGCACTCTTACCTGTAGTATCCGGTCGTTTTTAAAGAGAAAATTCAAGGTATAAGTAGCCTATCTAATAAAATGATTGGCTAGTATGACAATTAATTTAATCTGTATTATAATTATTGATATTCAGTGAAATGAATGTGATCAAAGCAAACAATTTATTACTTATATATTTCATATTCCCTCTCCATCACTTTTAAAACAGTGAAATACTGACAGCCAGACTACATCAAACATTGTAACATTCTACAACTTGGTGCATCTATATTTATTTGACAGATCAAGCTCTTACGTGTTGCCATAGCAAGGAGTTTGACTGGCAGCCAGTCATCCAATCATGACAATCACATACTCCACACACCAGCTAAGCCAAGAGGTGTGTGCGTTACAACATGCACTACCTGACTGGGAACGATACAGAGAGGATTACCAACGGCCGCTGGCTCAGATGAACACAGATGAACGCTAGGCTCGTTACTGTAAGGCTACAATAAAACCTTCGTGAGTAAAAAGTCAATACTTATCAATAGCCTAACCACTCACCTGTCTACAGGCATAAACATGTAGGAAGCGATATTTCAATCTGCTCTCTGCACAGTCCACTCTTGTCCACCGTGCTGTTTTACGCAAACTCAGCTCTACTCTGCAAATAGCAAATTTTTACAAACAAGCTAAAACAAAAGCTGTTGGTTTGTAGTCTAACTGTTTATCTTAGTTTGCCACGAATCTTGAAATTTTGACAAATTCTTGTAAAGCTGCTGGCTGAACAAACCATCCTCCTGCAGTAAATCTATGGATTAGTGTTGACGAACTGACCGAAGAGCCGGTTAATTAACCCGACTCGTGTCACTGAGCCGGGAGAATCGAGTGCCATACGTCAATGAACCGACTCACTCCCGTTTTTTTCTTTTACTTCATTCGTGCCGTTGGCATTATATATATGTCAATGGTGTGTTGTGTAGCTGGTATTCTTCTGCTACTGTGTGTGTAGTAATCTAGCTCATTAGCGCCTCCACTGGACTGGAGTGGTGGTGGTAGACTCAATCAGGAAATGAGCTACCTAGACCCTATGCCGAACGAGACCGAATGTAACCGTACAACCGGCCGGCCCGCTCGAGTCTAATGTGACCGTGCAACCTGCCGGCCCGCTCGAGTCTAATGTAACCGTGCAACAGGCCGGCCGCTCGAGTCTAATGTAACCGTGCAACCGGCCGGCCGCTCGAGTCTAATGTAACCGTGCAACCGGCCGGCCGCTCAAGTCTAATGTAACCGTGCAACCGGCCGGCTGCTCGAGTCTAATGTAACCGTGCAAATGGCCGGCCCGCTTGAGTCTAATGTAATCAAGCGGTGTCTTGGTTCTCGGCAAGTTTGAGTTATTAACCAAACCTTGTTTCTGGTGCATCTTAGAGGATTGTGTTCACGGCAATTCACACATTGATGGGGAAGTACAGTAGGCCTACATCACATACAAATACACGTCATGTTATTTTGGTAGTTATGTTAAGTTAAATGTTAGAGAAGTGAATGTTGCTACGTGGTAGCTAGGCTAGGCTGTCACAAGAAGACCGCGCACCAGGCTACTGAACGAGACCGTAAGGAACGTAACCAAGGGTACTGCATGAGTCTATATTCAAACGGGTGTCTAGGTTCTCGGCATTTTGACTTATCAACCGATAGCAGAAGCCTTTCTTTCTCGTGCATCTTAGATGATTGTGTACATACAAATTAATAGATTACATTATTGATGGATATCACATACAAATGCACGTCATGTTATCTTAGGAGTTATGTTAAGTTAAATGTTTGTTATGTGATAGGTAGGCTGTCACCAGGAGACTGTGCACCAGACTACTGAACAAGACCGTAACCGTGCCTAATGCATGAGTCATGTAATCAAATGGGTGTCTAGGTTCTCGGCAAATTTGAGTTATCAACCGATAGCAGAAGCCTTTATGTCTTGTGCATTTTAGAATTGTGTTCATGGAAATTCATATGCTACATTACCAAGAGGAAAGTATTAGGCCTATATCACATAAAAATACACGTAACGTTATCTTGATAGTTATGTAAAGTTAAACGCGATCACCCCCCGCCGCCGCCGCCGCCGAGGGTACGCGAACCGGTGACCGAATCTATTAACTCGGTAGGCCAACCAACGACTGTCCTGTTGAACCGACTCCCGTAAAAGAGTCGGTTGTCCCATCACTACTATGGATGTGTGGTGATTGGGACTTTTTGGTGTGGAGCGCCTTTTTGGCCCGCTCAACGCCCAGACCCAAGGAAGACACCGGCAACGCCACCCGGGGAATTTCACCCCGAGAATAGGATTTGGCTAGCTCGATAGTTAAACCACCCAAAATACAGAAAGCACACAGGTTTGACTTATGTATGAAGCCAGAGATGTAGTTCTGTTAAAGACAATTATTTTATTTATACAATTACTAAAAACCTCAAGTATAAAATACCACTAAAATACCATACACACAAAGGTAGAGAAATGGGGGAGAGCAGTGCTGAGGCCTTACCAGTGGAGGGACAGGGTCAAGGGGTGTGGGATCTCAGGGAAGGCTCACCCCAATCACGCGTGAACACTCGCACACACACACGATGGTGAAAAACTCAAAATAAACCAAAGGGGGAAAACAGAGCACACGCAAGGGAGACACCACCACCGGGGACACCGACACCACCACTTTGGCACTCAGCAACTGTGGGAGAAAGAACACTCAATTATAGGGAAAGGGAAATAAATAAATAAATATGCACGTGAATGACCCGATCCTTATGTTTAAGGTGACCAGTGTAATGTTCTGGAATGAAACTCCGACACAGCCAGGGCCGGATTGGGACTCATTTTCAGCCCTGGATTTTCATGCCTTAGACCGGCCCACTTTACTTCACAAATGACTATATTTAAAAAAATGTAATCAAAACCTTAGTATATAAGTCTGCAATAGCGCCCTGTTCTCTACATCCTTGTAATTCGGTGTATTTTGTAAAATATCACTATTTCCAAGTGTTGCTTCACAATGTAGATTTATTAGAAAAGCTAACATCTTAACAACAACCCAATGATGTTGAACAATATCAGAATCTATTTCTGTGCAAATAAGTAATCACAGATTAAATAAAGAACAAGCTACACTGTATTGCACTTTCTAATGACATCTATATTTTCCTTTGAATATTTCATACAACTTTCATAATGGGTCACAAGTAATATTTGGGCATAAAAAGTGACTATATTATAGCTAATCTGACCATGTTTACTTGTTCACACACTGTGATACAACAGTTTAAGGTAGATGTGCCATCCACACTGACAGCAGCTATCCCTAATGCACACTACTGGCTCTGCTTCTGACACTAAATCACATTTTATAAATTGTCAGAATTCTCAGCACAAATCTCTCCTTTTTACAAAGCTTTCTAAACAAGTCAAGTAAGTGTCATTATGGTAGTGCCGAATCATCTGGCATCATTAATTATCCCAGGGCATTTTTCATATGGAGCAGGTCAACACCACACTCTTATTAATTCTTATAATATTCAGTCAATTAGCAACCCTAGCTGTCCAAACTGGAGTTCTGGGCTCATATAGCCTAGCTGCTGCTTGGTAACCTTACTGGTTCTTCATTGTCACTGTTAGCAGCAAACCAGTGGACCAGTAGTAGGCCTACTAGCTGCTGCTGCAGAGCTACAAGAACAAGTTTGATTCACATAGACGCTGGTTTGCAGGCACTTCTCCTTACTAACTTAGCTTACCCGTCTCAACGTCTTCATTTGGCGTTTTGCTAAAAATAGAAAAAGTTCATCTGGCCGCGTCACTTTCTAGAGCTCTCCTTTTTAAATTGAAGCCTTTTCAGTGCGCTTTCTACTACCCTAACAGCTTCTTTTTGCTCGCGGTGGCATCCTCCAACAAGAAACAGTGACTTGTGTACGCTGACGTATTTTTTTTTTTTAGCAAGGTGCTGCCGTCGGAGGACTCCGAACATAAATATGTCATCATTTACCAGGCTGCACTCTGCGAGTGGGCTGCATGAATGAAGAGAACGGTGGGCTGGGTTTTATACAAAAAGTGGGCTGCGAGCGCAGCATAGGGACAGCATCCATAATATTCAACTATGATTTCAACCCAGTGCCACACCTGAACACCGGCCCTCGACTTGACCGGCCCACCGGGAATTCTCCCGGTGCTCCCGATTAGCCAATCCGGGCTTGGACACAGCAAAGTAGCTTTTAGACTCTTTAGTGAACTTATAAATCTCCGTTACAATCCTTTACATTTTCTGTTCCGCCATTTTGGTTTTTCTGACCACTCCTTGCTTCTGCAGTCTCAACAAAACAATGAAACTAAAGCGCCCCCTTGTGGACTGAATAAACAAATGTCTGCTTACAACTAGAGACACATCACGTGTGGGAATATTATAACATCATAACGTCCCATGTTATAAATCATAAACATTACAACCAGTTTCCGGGGACAGTCCCCGGTTTCTGTGATCTGTCCCTGGCTGGAGCTGTCCCCGGAAATGTCCCTGGTTTTCACTGTGAATGACAGACCCGAAGTTGGAATGAAAGAAAGAATACATTGACCAAACGTATAGTCGCGCACCCTACACACGCAGGCTCAAGACATCCAGAGCAAGCGCTGCTCAGAGATGTTCTAGAATGCCCATATTTCTGGCAGCGCAGTAAGAAGAATCTTTGCCCTTTGCGAGACAGCTTATTTCTCGCTTATTTCATCCATCCATTCATTCATTCATTCAGCCAGCTAGCTCTGACGAGTGTGAGTAGTACAATAACGCTAACTGATATGCATTGAGTGCTTAGCAAGCTTTTGAATAACATGCTATCGATTCATGTTAACAATATGAGTAGTACAATATCTCATAGGATAGGTAAACCAAAAGTGTTCTTGTAGCCTAAGTGTTATTGTCGAAAGGCCGCTGTTCACCAGCAGCAACAGCCATCTTCATTGTTTTCAAGTACACACAATCGTGTACTCACATTGAATTAGCTATATAGCTAGAGTACCCAAGTTGGTTACTCGCAAAAACAATTGAGACACAGCCAGTAAAGTGATCCCGACTGGTCCTGGCTAACGCCGCCATGCTAACCCTGCTAACTGCTAGCAGGACGTTACCGGAGGACCAGGCAAGCGGGCCACGGCTACGTTGTCGGCTACAGCCACCTGTTCAGTGGCTGTAGCCGAAAACTGTGAGTTATTTTAAGCCAAAAGAGGGGGGCTGTAAATTGTGTTTAGTGATTGTTGCTGTAATTCTAAGCCGAGGAAGTGTGTCTCTCCGTCGGGTGGAGAGGACAGCAAGGTTGTTGTGTTTTTAGCTTAGGGTGACCAGATGTCCCGATTTGACCGGGACAGTCCCAATTTTGAGTTGCTTGTCCCGAGTCCTAACAAAAGCCTGTTGGGACGCTAAAATGTCCAACCACTCTGAAATTGTCACGGTTAAAAAGTTAAAATGCTGACAGCTGAACGGTGTAAAAGTGTGACTGTATTGTAGAGGATTCCAATAGCGGGACGTACAACAGTCTGCAGCTAAAGCTATGAGCTAAAAGTATGTACCCTTACCGTGAAGTGTTACCATAACTTTAGTTCAAGCCTGTGGCAGCAGTTCCAAATAATTATTTTAGTGCCATGCAATGAAAAATACCTTTTCACAAAGTTTCTCACGAGTTCAGTGGGTGCATTTTCCAAAAGAATGCTTTAATTCTAGATAAATAAGTTGTTCCCGCACAAAACTCACTCCATGTCTTTTAATAGGGCGGTTGTGGCTCAGTGGTAGAGCGGTTGCCGGTTCGATCCTTGGCCCTGCAGTCCCATGTCGAAGTGTCCCTGGGCAAGACACTGAACCCCGAGTTGCCCCCGATGCTGCGCACCGGAGTGTAAATGTGTGTGAATGATTATCTGATGAGCAGGTGGCACCTCGGCCACAGTGTATGAATGTGTGTGAATGGTGAATGGTTCCTGTACAATGTTAAAGCGCTTTGAGTAGTCATTCAGACTAGAAAAGCGCTATATAAGAACAGTCCATTTACATTTACATTTAATATTATTTCTTAGATATGCAGGCTACATACCAAGAAAAATTCATGAATATTAACTGAGAAACCCCATAATGTAGTGAGCGTTTTTGCAGGCCAATTTTGCAGGCCTACGTGTGCTGCAAAATTGTGTCTAATCTGTCGTCTATGTCTGACCTGGGCTGGCACATGGTCACGTCAAAAAGTGTGTGCGTGCACGAGCACAACGGTCACGCGCAAAGTGTCCCGGTTTTAGTTCCGGGAAATCTGGTCACCCTATTTTAGCTGTTCCTACCGTAATTATAAGCCGAAAAAGTCAGTTGGGTACAGAGCTCCGCGTGAGCTTTAGTACAGTTTAGTACATACACTACATGTTGTAATCAGAGGTGGAAAGTAACAAAATACATTTACTCACGTTACTGTATTGAGTAGTTTTGTTGTGTATTTTGTATTTTTCAAGTAGTTTTTAAAATCGTATTTTAAAATGTACTTGATTACGTTTTGAGTGAAGTATTGTATTTCGCTACATTACAAATCTCATCCGTTACTGAGTAAAAAAAAAAACGAAAGGAAGAAAAAAATGACTACACCAGACTGAGCTCTATCACTCTGCACCAGACCATAGACTGTAATGCACCAGCATTCTTTTTTTTGTGCAAACGTATGCAGCTTCTTCTTCTCTGGTTGCAAGTCGCAATTAAAAAGAAGTAGAAGAACTGCAGTGTGTGACCCATTGACATATATAAAATGGACCAACAGATCTTGTTGCTCTGGACGGAGACCAGTGAAGGCTATTAGAAGCACTTTTCCGGTGATAGCTGAGCGTTACTGTGCAGCCTCCAACTGAGCTCGAAGACATAGATGTGACGTGAGCAACCTGTCTGAAAGTTGTAAGTCTTCTGGTCGTCATTCCCAATCTTGCAGACTGAGAGCGTAGGTATATGTAAGGAGATAACATAGGCACAGGCTAATTATTGCTAACTAAAATGCTAGTTAATATTAGTAATTAAACTTAAACAGCTAATGTGAGTCGAAACTGCCTGCAAGCTTTTCCTGTACTGTACGGTAATTTCTCTACTGTGCGACAGTAAGTCACGTGGTTATGACACAATCGTTAGCCTATTTTTACAAAAACGTCTGCTACGGAGCCATAACGTGAGGTACAAGCTAATGGAGCCTTTTATACATTGTTGTGTTTCTTTAGAAATAAACAATGGACAAATGGAGTCTTTATATGCTTCAGATGTAAAGTTATTCGCTGTCAAAGTGGCGCCAAAATGAATGGCAGTCAATGGAATGCTAACGGGAGGTGATGGCTTGTTAGCATCAAAATGGCGCCATAGGAGGTACATGTTCCGAGGAGAAGCTTACCCCCTTGGTCGGACTCTGTTCTACTGTGTGTGGAGCACAGACATTGCCGTTCAGAGTTGCATTCGACCTCCAAAATGCTAAGCTTTTCTACAAATTAATTATGATTGAACCTGCATGGCATTGTATCTGGTTTACCCCATGGTAAACCAGATAAAATGCCATGCAGGCGTTGTCCAGTGTGACTTAGGTCCTCCCACAATATCGAAACGAATCGGCATGTGAATTTTACCTAATTTTAAAAATCACATATTATTAGGCATAAGAATCCATAAGAATAAGTTTATCTTTTATGTTTAGGCCTCTTTTAGTTGTAGGGGAATTGGTTTTGATATTATTGTCATTAAAGTTCGAGATGTCCTTCAAATATAGGAACGTTATCTTGGTTAAATGCCTCTACCAAAACCACTGTTTGTTTAAAATATTTGTCAGATACCAGAATCAAAATGACTTTCATTGTAAGGTAGCACCAAAGGAATGTTGGTGTCTCTAACATTATAGATGAATCTAGTGTAATAGAATAAATCACCGACACTAGAATTTTCCATTTGCCAAGAAAAGTTGATAATTGTGTAATCGGCACAATTAAGAATAGCCAAAATATTCTAACTCATATTGGTTTGAGAATGTGAAATGCATCTTTAAACTGCTGTTCTCAATAGAAGGGAGTTGATTTTACTTTGTCTTGCCCTATAGTATTCCACACCATTCTGTAATGTGCTGGTGATTTTTAAAGGTTTTCAATGAGGCAATTTCTTGAATTTATGTTATCAATTTCATATAGGCAGTTACCACCAGCCTAATTGGGATTGCCACTTTTATTTTTTTTTAAAGATCATTTTTGGGCCATTTTTAGGCCTTTATTTGACAGCTGAAGACATGAAAGGGGAGAGAGGGGGGTATGACGTGTAGTAAAGGGCCGCAGGTTGGAGTCGACCCCTAGCCCGCTGCGCCAAGGAGTAAACCTCTATATATGGGCACCCGCTCTACCAACTGAGCTATCCAGGTGCCCAAAGGGATTGACACTTTTTACGCTGGATATTATGTTTTGCACCTACAGAAATAGCCATGTGAAATATAAAACTGTCTTTAATAAACTAATATTTAAATTTAAACATGAATATTTGTATTGGTTATTTTTTCTGTTTACGTTAATGCCTCCAATTTTGGTCACAAATGATCAGTGTGACATTGGAAGGAATTACAGAGGATTAAAGTTTACAGTAACTCTCAATTGACAGGCTGGATTGATGGCTTAAGACAGACATTGCTTCCCTGATGTTTCAGCATACGCAGCACCATTCATCCTCATTAAGATGGCAACAGAGACAATTTAATTCATTTTTAGTCATTTAATTGGGCTGAAATTTAAATACTGTTGAAGTAGGAGGCCTTTTGGGGGATATTTTGGCAGTTAGGTGGTCCATGAATTTTCTTTTTGGTCTGAAAAGGTTTGAGAAACAATACGCTACATCCAAAAACCCGCCAATACCACATTCCTAGTCTATATCCACGATGTTCCACTTCCAGGAT
The DNA here is from genome assembly GCA_025617405.1 of Perca schrenkii. Taxonomy (NCBI): domain Eukaryota; kingdom Metazoa; phylum Chordata; class Actinopteri; order Perciformes; family Percidae; genus Perca; species Perca schrenkii. The sequence goes on from CM046804.1 coordinate 6,753,455, forward strand.
TGCTCCATTGCCGCTGGAAATTCCGCCAGATTTCACTGTTTTCGGCTGGATGTCTGGTACCTTCCGCATTCTTTGTGTTGGAATTTTAAACTCCAGTGGATTTAGGAGGACTATGGATAACTGCTCCTCAGGTCTCTGCAGGGTAAATCGAGACAGCTGTGTTTTTTGTTGCACGATTAAAACTTAAATGTACACCTATTCCACCAAAACAAGTTCCTTCCCGAGGCTATTTTGCAGCAACACCAGGCCTGCTGCCGGTGCTTAGCGTTGCCCATGACGATTGTGATTTGTTTAAAGAAATGCCAATAAATGAAAGCACATTTTTCTCCTATCTCAGAATGCTGTGTGGACTCGCTAGACCCTCCTACGCAGCGCTGTGGAAGATGGTCTGGAGACCACACACCTGATCAACAGAACTTACTTCTTGTCTTGTCACTCTGTGTGTAAGGTGAAGTATCATGAGCTGTCTTGAATGGCAGCTCATGCCACAGGAACGACAGTGCCCTGTAAACATAATTTTAACAATGTTATGTGATTTTATTTCAAATAAGTGTTACACTTAATGTAAATATTTAATGTAGGAAGGAAAAACACGTTAAGGTCAACGATATGTATATGCAAACATTCAGAATGTGTGTCCTTAAAAGAAATGTACCTGACAAACACCAATGACCATCTCTTCAGCTCTTTGTACTGAAAAAAATGGATGTTGAGCCTGATGAAATCAATTACATTTTATTTATAGTATCAAATCAATTTGTCAATAACAAGAGTTATCTCAAGACACTTTACAGATAGAGTAGGTCTAGACCACACTCTATAATTTACAAAGACCCAACAATTCCAGTAAATCCCCCAAGAGCAAGCATTTAGTTCCATCCATCCATCTTCGTCCGCTTATCCGGTGTCGGGTCGCGGGGGGAGCAGCTCCAGCAGGGGGCCCCAAACTTCCCTTTCCCGAGCAACATTAACCAGCTCCGACTGGGGGATCCCGAGGCGTTCCCAGGCCAGGTTAGAGATATAATCCCTCCACCTAGTCCTGGGTCTTCCCCGAGGCCTCCGCCCAGCTGGACGTGCCTGGAACACCTCCCTAGGGAGGCGCCCAGGGGGCATCCTTACCAGATGCCCGAACCACCTCAACTGGCTCCTTTCGACGCAAAGGAGCAGCGGCTCTACTCCGAGCTCCTCACGGATGACTGAGCTTCTCACCCTATCTCTAAGGGAGACGCCAGCCACCCTCCTGAGGAAACCCATTTCGGCCGCTTGTACCCTGGATCTCGTTCTTTCGGTCATGACCCAGCCTTCATGACCATAGGTGAGGGTAGGAACAAAAACTGACCGGTAGATCGAGAGCTTTGCCTTCTGGCTCAGCTCTCTTTTCGTCACAACGGTGCGATAGATGGAATGTAATACCGCACCCGCTGCGCCGATTCTCCGACCAATCTCCCGCTCCATTGTCCCCTCACTCGCGAACAAAACCCCAAGGTACTTGAACTCCTTCACTTGGGGTAAGGACTCATTCCCTACCTGGAGAAGGCATTCCATCGGTTTCCTGCTGAGAACCATGGCCTCCGATTTAGAGGTGCTGATCCTCATCCCAACCGCTTCACACTCGGCTGCGAACCGATCCAGTGAGTGCTGAAGGTCACAGGCCGATGATGCCATCAGGACCACATCATCTGCAAAGAGCAGCGATGAGATCCCCCAGCCCACCGAACTGCAACCCCTCCCCCATCCCGACTACGCCTCGATATCCTGTCCATAAATATTACAAACAGGATTGGTGACAAAGCGCAGCCCTGGCGGAGGCCAACCCTCACCCGAAATACGTCCGACTTACTGCCGAGAACCCGGACACAACTCTCACTTTGGTCGTACAGAGATTGGATGGCCCTGAGTAGAGACCCCCTCACCCCATACTCCCGCAGCACCTCCCACAGTATCTCCCGGGGGACCCGGTCATACGCCTTCTCCAAATCCACAAAACACATGTAGACTGGTTGGGCATACTCCCATGCCCCCTCCAGGATCCTTGCGAGAGTGAAGAGCTGGTCCGTTGTTCCACGACCAGGACGGAATCCGCATTGTTCCTCTTCAATCTGAGGTTCGACTATCGGCCGAACCCTCCTTTCCAGCACCTTGGAGTAGACTTTACCAGGGAGGCTGAGAAGTGTGATACCCCTGTAATTGGCACACACCCTCTGATCCCCCCTTTTTAAAAAAGGGGGAACCACCACCCCAGTCTGCCACTCCTTTGGCACTGTTCCAGACTTCCACGCAATGTTGAAGAGACGTGTCAACCAGGACAGCCCCCTCCACACCCAGAGCCTTGAGCATTTCCGGACGGATCTCATCAATCCCAGGGGCTTTGCCACTGTGTAGTTGTTTGACTACATCAGTGACCTCCGCCTGGGAAATCGACGACAATCCCCCGTCATCCTCCAGCTCTGCCTCTAACATAGAGGGCGTATTAGTCGGATTCAGGAGTTCCTCAAAGTGCTCCTTCCACCGCCCTATTACCTCCTCAGTTGAGGTCAACAGTGTCCCATCCTTACTGTACACAGCTTGGATGGTTCCCCGCTTCCCCTCCTGAGGTGGCGAACAGTTTTCCAGAAGCACTTTGGTGCCGACCGAAAGTCCTTCTCCATGTCTTCTCCGAACTTCTCCCACACCCGCTGCTTTGCCTCTTTCACGGCAGAGGCTGCAGCCCTTCGGGCCCTTCGGTACCCTGCAACTGCCTCCGGAGTCCTCTGGGATAACATATCCCGGAAAGACTCCTTCTTCAGTTGGACGGCTTCCCTGACCACCGGTGTCCACCACGGTGTTCGTGGGTTACCGCCCCTTGAGGCACCTAAGACCCTAAGACCACAGCTCCCCGCCGCAGCTTCAGCAATGGAAACTTTGAACATTGTCCACTCGGGTTCAATGCCCCCCAGCCTCCACAGGGATGCACGAAAAGCTCCGCTGGAGGTGCGAGTTGAAAGTCCGTTGGACAGGGGCCTCCTCCAGACGTTCCCAATTTACCCGCACTACACGTTTGGGCTTACCAGGTCTGTCCAGAGTCTTCCCCCACCCCCCCTTACCCAACTCACCACCAGATGGTGATCGGTTGACAGCTCTGCCCCTCTCTTCACCCGAGTGTCCAAAACATACGGCCTCAGATCAGATGAAACGATTATAAAATCGATCATTGACCTTCGGCCTAGGGTGCTCTGGTACCAGGTACACTTATGAGCATCCCTATGTTCGAACATGGTGTTTGTTATAGCCAATCCATGACTAGCACAGAAGTCCAACAACAAACAACCACTCTGGTTTAGATCAGGGAGGCCGTTCCTCCCAATCACGCCTCTCCATGTGTCTCCATCATTGCCCACGTGCGCGTTGAAGTCCCCCCAGCAGAACAATGGAGTCCCCCACTGGCGCCCCCATGCAGGACTCCACTCAAGGTCTCCAAGAAGGCCGAATACTCCGAACTCCTGTTTGGTGCATATGCACAAACAACAGTCAGAGTTTTCCCCCCCCCCACCACCCGCAGGCGTAGGGAGGCGACCCTCTCGTCCCACCCGGGGTAAACTCCAACGTAGCGGCGCTTAGCCGGGGGCTTGTTAGTATCCCCACACCCGCCCGGCGCCGCACACCCTGAGCAACTCCGGAGAAGAAAAGAGTCCAACCCCTATCCAGGAGTACGGTTCCAGAACCGAGACTATGCGTAGAGGTAAGCCCCCACCAGATCTAACCGGTAGCGCTCCACCTCCCGCACCAGTTCCGGCTCCTTCCCCCACAGAGAGGTGACGTTCCACGTCCCCAAAGCCAGCGTCTGCTGCCCGGGTCTGGTCCGTCGAGGCCCCTGACCTTCACTGCCACCCATGTGGCAGCGCACCCGACCCCAGCGGTTCCTCCCACAAGTGGTGGGCCCATGGGATGGAGACAGAGGTGCCACGTAGCTTGTTCGGGCTGTGCCCGGCCGGGCTCCGTGGCAAACCCGGCCACCAGGCACTCGCCGAAGAGCCCTCCGTCTGGGCCTGGCTCCAGACGGGGGCCCAGGCTTCCTCCGGGCAGGGTCACTCTATCCCTTCCTCGTTCTGTCATGGGGTTTTTGAACCATTCTTTGTCTGGCCCCTCACCTGAGACCACTTTGCCTTGGGAGACCCTACCAGGAGCACAAAGCTCCAGACAACACAGCCCTCAGGTTCACAGAGACACCCAAACCTCTCCACCACGATAAGGTGATGGTTCACGGAGAGGCAAGCATTTAGTGGCAGGGAAAAACTCCCTTTTAGGAAGAAACCTTGGACAGACCCAGGCTCTTGGTAGGTGGTGTCTGACGGTGCCGGTTGGGGGTGTGATGAACAGTAGCAATAACAGTCATAATAAAGATAATGGAACAGTGACTAGAAGTAGTAGTCGTAGTAGTTCATGGCATGTCACCTGGAGCTGAAAAAGCTGTTGTGGAATGGTGGCAGATTGTAGGTTGAGGACTCTGGTGCATGGTTTTTTGGCGCCGTTTTTGTTGCTTTTGTGCTTTAACAGGATGCACGGTCTATGGTTAAGACTAGGGCTGTCAAACAATAAATTTTTTTTAATCACGATTAATCGCTGAATTTCTGTAGTTAATCACGATTAATCGCATGTTTTATCACATGATTAAAATTCTATTATTTTGCATTTCATAACTGTTTTTAAGTACATATTAACAATTGAAAGCAATTCTTACCAGTGTATCTTGAAATAAAGTTACTTTATGAACTTGACTTTAAGATTTGTATTTGTTTATTATTTATTTACTGTAAACAGAAGAAGAAGAAAAAAAGAAAAGGTACTAAACAACAGTCAGCAAATTAACAATAGTTAAGGCCATGGTCAAAATTAAAGATTTAATAATAATGTAATAACTATAACAATAACTTATTTTACCAGTAAATTGCTGTTTGTGACGGCCATATCCACCGCCAGCATGTAATGTGGGGTAATGGGTTTGATTTTCACAAATAACTACAAACATATTATTTTTAGATATGTTTATTCTTTTCATAAATTATGTTTGTTTCATAAATTGTTGATTTGTACCTGTTTTTCGTTTCTCCACATGCTGCTGCTGCTGCTGAGCCATCTGCCAAAGGGGGAGCTGGAGTTTGAAACTGTCCTTTATACTCCACCACAGGAAGTGGAAGGAACCAACTCTTGGCAGTGGGCTGGGGGACTCTGAACTATGAAATACTTAACAACACAGCAGCATGTGGATAATTTGTTTGTGTTAGACTAATATTGGGTTTTGGTAGATATGGCAGAACCAACCATTGCTGACATGGTAAACATCTTTCGGACTCACATGGGGCAGCAGCAAGACCGTGAGGCCCGATGGGATCAGGAGGCAGCCAGGCAAGAGAAGAGGTTTAAGACACTTCAACACCAGTTCAGTCTTCTTCAATTAGAGGTTCAGGCAAGGACCACACCTGAATTGGGATCCTCCTCTCCCCAGCAAAATGCCCACAGTGACGAAGCCCGGGTCAGTTCCCCAGTTCAGGTGGCTTATCCACCAAGAGCCCTCCAGCAGGCTGACTCTCAGTATGGTCAGTTCCAGTCACGTTTTTTTAAAGAGCCTAAGCTTCAAAAATTAACTGATACAGACGATATTGAACATTTTCTTGTTACCTTTGAAAGGATAGCACTGGCCTGTCAATGGTTAAAAGAAGATTGGGGTTTTCGACTGATTCCATTGTTGACTGGTAAGGCTCGAAGTGCCTATGTACACATGGATTTGGATGATTGTCTTGATTATGATAAAGTGAAATGTGCCATTCTCAAGAAATATGATATCAGCCTTGAGACATATCGGCAGAGATTTAGATCTCTTAATGTGGAGCCTGAGGAGACCCCAAAAGAGCTGTATGTAAGGCTTAAGGAACTTTTTGGGAAATGGGTTCAACCAAGGGATCAAACTGTGGATGAGATTGGTGAAATCATAATTCGTGAGCAATACTTGCGTTTGTTGTCCCCTGAGCTGCAGGTTTGGATCAAGGAACATGATCCACAGACTGCGGCAGAGGCTGCTTCATTGGCAGATGTGTTCGTGGCTGCACGCAGCGAAAACCCATCCTGGGTCTACAGGTCCTGGAAGGCGTTAAAAGACGGGCAGAAACCGGTCTTTACTCAGCATGGCCCACGATCGACATTGAGTCAGCCACCTGGGAGAGAGAATCAGCCATCTGCGTACGGTCCCGGTAAACATTTTAACAAAGTGGTTTGTTATTCATGTGGGCAAGAGGGACACACTAAACCGGCTTGTCCGCAGAATCCTGTAAAACTTACACAGATGTGCTATGCACCTCGGAAGAAAGATGAGCCTGGACGGCAGGTGAGGCACACACTTAAGGAGACATCAGTCGAAATTAATGGTCAGAACTTGAGGGCACTTATTGACACTGGAAGTAATCAAACCCTAGTACACAAATGTCATGTACCCCATCAGGCTATCTGTCCATGGCGATGAAAAACGTTATCCAACTGCTGATGTGTATGTGAAAGTGCAAGGACAGACTTACCTGCTAAATGTTGGTGTCACTGATAATCTGCCTTTTCCAGTGGTGTTAGGCCATGATTTGCCAGTGCTTCTTGACCTGTTACAGCAGCGTCTGACCTGTAATATGGCTCTGACCCAAGCTCAGACACGGACATTGACACAGCATCCAGGTGAGACAGATTGCACTCTGCGTTCCCTGCCTTTTTATGATGCCGAGGTTGAGGCAGAGCCAGGAAAGTCTTGCAAGTCTCGTAGGCAAAGACGGCAGGAAAAGTTCCATTGCACAGTGATAAAATCTCCTGTGATGTCTACCCCTGAGATGCCAGTGGGTTTCCAATTACCTATGAACCTGAAGCAACTGCAGCAAGAAGATGCTAGTTTAGCTGACTACATACAAAGAGCAAAGGCAAATGGAGGGAGAGTTGAGTTGGAGCCTGGGTTTGAAGGCTATAGCTTACAGAACGGTCTGCTTTAATATCAACACAGGTCAAGAAAACAGCTGATGGTTCCTAAAGTAGCCAGAGAGTCAGTGCTAGCTTTAGGTCATTCCATTCCCTGGGCTGGCCACTTAGGGAAACATAAAACATCAACTCGTATACATTTTCATTGGCCTGGTTTACGCAGGGATGTAGCCCAGTTCTGTCGGAGCTGCCCTCAGTGCCAGCAAACATCAGCAAAACGTCCAACCAGAGCTCCCCTTCAACCTCTACCGGTGATTAATACACCGTTTGAACGTCTGGGAATGGACGTCGTTGGCCCAGTGGAGAAAAGCAAGTCAGGAAACAGGTTTCTGCTTGTTGTCACGGATTATGCTACCAAGTACCCAGAAGTGTTTCCCTTGAGGTCAGTTAAAGTAAAGGCGGTAGCATCTTGCCTTGTCCAGTTTTTTTCAAGGGTTGGGTTCCCCCAGGAGATACTCACTGACCAAGGCACCAACTTTATGTCTAAGCTGCTGAAGGATGTGTATCAGTTGCTGGGTATCAGAGGTTTGAGAACTACACCATACCATCCACAAACTGATGGACTCACTGAACGGTTTAATCAGACACTCAAACAGATGCTCCGTAAATTTGTTGATGACACTGGCTCTGATTGGGACCAGTGGTTACCTTACCTGCTGTTTGCTTACAGAGAAGTACCACAAGCTTCCACTGGGTTTTCACCATTCAAGTTGCTATTTGGGCACGAGGTGAGGGGGCCTTTAACTCTCCTGAAAGAAATGTGGGAGGGACTCCCAAGTGGAAAAGAACCTTTGAATGTTGTTTCTTATGTTCTTCAGATGAGAGAGAAACTGGAGAAGATGACGGTGTTGGCACAGGAGCACATGGCAGCTGCACAGCTCAAGCAGAAGACTTGGTATGACCGGGTGGCGAGAGAAAGGAGTTTTGAGCTTGGTCAGAAGGTGCTGGTGATGCTGCCTACAGAGGAGAGCAAGCTTCTGGCTAAATGGCAAGGACCTTATGAGGTAATTAGAAAGATCAGCTCTACCACGTATGCAATGCAATGCAACGTATGAGAGGACAAGGAAGACACTGAAGGATGACAAGATGGCGCTAGTGTGCATGGCAAGCCGTCTGTCTCCGTCTCGTCTGCTTAGTCTGTTGTTTGCTATCGCTCTATTTATCTACTGTCAAGATGTTTCTGCTTTACTCGTTTATGATCGCCAAGCACTTAACATTCAACTATCTGCTGACTTATTGTCTGAAAGCCATGCTTTGGGAGATCGCTGGACCTCGAGGATTCCTCCTCTGCTGTCGAATATACCTGAGCACCTGCGCCGTTCACCTGCTGTTCTTCCCCGTAAGAAACGCTACAGACGACGGGGAAAGCGTGGAGGTGTGCTGGTCAGATTCAAGGCTTACCTGGCGCTCACCTATGTGACGTGTCCTGATGGACGCTACGTTCCTGCTGCCGGGCGCTTGCTGGGGATGAGAGACCGCTGGCTTCGTCCCATTGTCCCTGGCTCACAGGTTATATCCGGGGCCCACCTGCTGACAGCACCACGGGCCGGGTCAGTACTTGGATCTTCTCCCATGCGTGCTCGGTTCCGCCGAGGTGCGGTGGATTTTTTTAACCTGCGCCCGCTAGATCGTGCGGCGCCTCCAGCCAGTGAGGATCAAACTCTTCGCCTTGCTTTGTTTAATGCTAGATCGCTAGCCAACAAGACTTTTCTTCTCAATGACTTCTTCACTTCTCGTGAGTTGGATTTTTTGTTCTTAACAGAAACCTGGCTTCATGATGGCGAGCTCACGCCTTTTTCTGAACTTCTTCCTCCCCGATGTGGCTTCCTCAGCTCCCCTCGGACCACAGGTAAAGGTGGAGGATTAGCCGCTGTGTTTAAGTGTGCTTTTCCATGTCGGGAGATTCCGTTTGACAGCTGCTCCAGCTTTGAGCTGCAGCTGTTTGTGACACATCTTCCAGTGACTGTTTTATGTGCTGTGGTTTATCGACCTCCAGCAGTGGGCTGGGGGACTCTGAACTATGAAATACTTAACAACACAACAGCATGTGGATAATTTGTTTGTGTTAGACTAATATTGGGTTTTGGTAGTGTTTGTTTCTTTAGTAATCTCTTATGGTTGGTTGTGGGGTTTAAGTTGGGTCTTGGTAATCGTAGTAAATTACATGTTTTTCCCTTTGTGTTTGGGGTGGGCTAGTCTTGGGGTATATATACCCTTCTCTCCAGTGTCTCGGGAGGTCGGGTTTGTTTATGTTAAAGGTACCTGGTATTATTGTTATGTTGACCTCAGTTTTGTTAAAGACCCACTTCTAAGTTTTTTGTTGAAACTTTAATGGCTATAGCTGGCAAAAATAAAGCCTACATTTTTTCTGAACATCTGTGTGTCCTTGCCTATACTGCTTGGTCCCTGACAATTGGTGGCAGTGGTGGGATGATTCAGTATAAAGGACACAAGAGGTTTTTTTTTCTTTCTCTTTTCCTCTCCTTTTTTTTTGTTAGAATGCCACGAGGAAGAGGAAGAGGAGTTGATCGAGGACCGCAATCAGAAACTGAGGGCCAAGCAAACAATGAGGCAGATGAAGGTGGAGGCATGGGCATGGGCATGGAGGACAAAGATATGGCAGAACCAACCATTGCTGACATGGTAAACATCTTTCGGACTCACATGGGGCAGCAGCAAGACCGTGAGGCCCGATGGGATCAGGAGGCAGCCAGGCAAGAGAAGAGGTTCAAGACACTTCAACACCAGTTCAGTCTTCTTCAATTAGAGGTTCAGGCAAGGACCACACCTGAATTGGGATCCTCCTCTCCCCAGCAAAATGCCCACAGTGACGAAGCCCAGGTCAGTTCCCCAGTTCAGGTGGCTTATCCACCAAGAGCCCTCCAGCAGGCTGACTCTCAGTATGGTCAGTCCCAGTCACGCTTTTTTAAAGAGCCTAAGCTTCAAAAATTAACTGATACAGACGATATTGAACATTTTCTTGTTACCTTTGAAAGGATAGCACTGGCCTGTCAATGGTTAAAAGAAGATTGGGGTTTTCGACTGATTCCATTGTTGACTGGTAAGGCTCGAGGTGCCTATGTACACATGGATTTGGATGATTGTCTTGATTATGATAAAGTGAAATGTGCCATTCTCAAGAAATATGATATCAGCCTTGAGACATATCGGCAGAGATTTAGATCTCTTAATGTGGAGCCTGAGGAGACCCCAAAAGAGCTGTATGTAAGGCTTAAGGAACTTTTTGGGAAATGGGTTCAACCAAGGGATCAAACTGTGGATGAGATTGGTGAAATCATAATTCGTGAGCAATACTTGCGTTTATCGACCTCCAAAGTTTAATAAGGATTTTATTCAGGACTTTGCAGACTTTGTGGCTGGAATTGCTTTGAAATATGATCGCTTTTTGATCGTTGGTGATTTTAATATACATGTGTGCTGCGAATCCAGACCAATGTCTAAGGATTTTCTTAATCTTATTGACTCTTTTAGTCTCACGCAGTCTGTAACTGGCCCGACGCACAAAAAAGGACATACTTTGGACCTTGTGCTGTCATATGGCTTAGATGTTGCCATTAGTGAAATATGCGACACATGCATTTCAGATCATCTGCCTGTTTTATTTACTATGGTTGTTCCCTGCTCGGACACTTTGTCTGTTTCCCCCGCACGTTGTGTCCGTGCAATTAACCCTCAAACTGCCTCACAGTTTTCTGCTGCTTTTAAAAACTCAGTGCTTTACAATCTTGGTGATTTTCTTAATGTGGAGGAACTCGCCAACATCTTCAACTCTACTTGTACAGAGATACTGGACTCTGTTGCCCCATTGAGGGAGAAACGCACAAAAACTCTTAAAGAACCTTGGCTGAATGACAACACCCGCTCTCTCAGACGGGCCTGCAGAACAGCTGAGAGAAAGTGGAAGAAGGACAAACTTCAAGTGTCATTTCAAATTTTAAAAGACTTATTACATAAATACCAGGGAGCAGTTAAATCTGCTAAAACTTATTTTTTATCTCACCTGGTTGCTAGTAACATCCAGAGGCCTCAAGTTCTTTTTTAAAGTGTTTAACTCACTTATTAACCCTTGTGAAACTGACTGTGCTGTGCCATCCACATTGTTGTGTGAAAACTTCCTGAAACACTTCATAGATAAAATTGCCGGCCTGAGCTTTTCATCCCCTGCTTTTACCAGTGACCCCTCTGTTACCTCTTTATGCCCAGCTGTCTTCCAGCAGTTTGAGCCAGTTTCACTCCACCTTCTCTCTGACATAGTCAAACAGCTTCGTCCGGCTAATTGCCTGCTGGATAGTATCCCTGCACGCTTACTTAAAGATGTTTTTTAACACTGTTGGGCCCAGTATTTTATCCTTGGTTAACTCATCTCTTAGCTCAGGGTGTGTTCCAGCTGCTTTTAAACATGCTGTTGTGCAACCACTTTTAAAAAAAGAAAAATTTGGATCCGTTAGTTTTGTCTAATTTTAGACCTATTTCAAAACTACCGTTTTTATCTAAAGTGTTGGAGAAGGTTGTTTTTAATCAACTTCAATCATTTTTAGATGATTTTAGTATTCATGAAAAGTTCCAGTCTGGTTTCAAGCCACGTCACAGTACTGAAACTGCCCTCCTAAGAGTCTACAACGACCTTCTCTTAGCGGTCGACTCATGAAACTCCGCTGTTTTAGTGCTTTTAGATTTGACTGCGGCCTTTGACACTGTTAACCACTCTATCCTTTTATCCCGACTCAAACAAAGTGTTGGCATTACGGGCATTGCCTTAAAATGGTTTGAATCCTACTTGACAGATAGGAGTTTTGCTGTCCACATTGGTAACTGCTCTTCATCTGCTGCCCCTCTTTCCTGTGGGGTCCCCCAACGTTCCATTTTGGGACCCATGCTATTTTCTTTGTACATGCTGCCCTTAGGGTCCATTTTGAAAAAACACAACATTTCTTTCCATTGTTTTGCAGATGATGTACAAATCTATTTGCCTGTAAGAAACAATGAGAAGGAAACTATCCAGCCGTTGTTAAACTGCTTGAGTGATCTCAAAATATGGTTGGATCAGAATTTTCTCTGTCTTAATGACAATAAGACCGAAGTTGTTGTGTTTGGACGTGCTGAACATTTCAGTGCCTGTGTAGATACTCTTGGTACTTTAGGTTCCCAAATTCGTCCTTTTACCAGAAATCTGGGAGTGATTTTTTGACAGTGCTTTTAAATTTGACAAACAGATTAGTTCTGTTGTTAAAACTAGCTTCTTCCAGCTGAGACTTTTGGCTAAGGTCAAGCCTTACCTGCTACGCAAAGACTTTGAGAGTGTCATACATGCATTTATTACGTCCCGTTTGGACTACTGTAACTCTTTGTATGTTGGATTGGATCAGTCATCCCTTCGTCGGTTACAGTTAGTCCAGAACGCAGCAGCTCGACTTTTAACCGGGACTAAAAAGCGTGACCATATTACACCGGTTTTGGCCACGCTCCACTGGCTTCCTGTTTGTTTCAGGATTGAATTTAAAATTGTATTAATTGTTTTTTAAGATCTTAAATGGGTTCTCGCCTTCTTACTTATCAGAGCTCTTACATGTCCACACGCCTGTCAGAGCACTGAGGTCGTCCAATCAGATGCTCCTCGATGTGCCCAGATCCAGGTTAAAAACCAAAGGTGACCGAGCCTTTTCAGTGGCTGCTCCAAACCTCTGGAATAGTTTACCTATTCATGTAAGAACAGCTCGGACCATTGGAACGTTCAAGTCCATGCTTAAGACCCATTACTACGCATTGGCTTTCAATTCAAGTTGAGCTTTGATATCTTGACATTATTGACATTATTCTTTTTCTACTGTTGTATATTGTGCCTTGTTTGTGTTTATTGTTTTGTTGCTTTTGGAGCACGTTAAGCACTTTGGTCAACTGAGGTTGTTTTTAAACGTGCTATATAAATAAAATTGAACTGAACTGAACTGAACAATCTCCACTCCAGGGCGGAGTCGTCCTAGGGTCCTACATATCAACCTGCTGAAAGAGTGGATCCCTAGACAAGAGAAAAATGCTGTGGAGAGACCTAGTGTGCTGCTAATCCGGAATGTGGGGGATGAGGAGGTGGAAGAGCAGTATTACCTGTCCCTTCAGTGCCGAATATGGATCACCTCAGCAGTCACAGGTGAGGTCTCTTTGTATACCAGATGTCTTTCAGGAGAACCCTGGCCATACAACACTGGTAGAGCATGACATTATTTTGAAGAAAGATGCCCCTGTCAGACGTAGGAGTTACAGGATTCCTGAACGCCTGCTTGGCCCACTGGAAAAGGAAATTGCTCTGATGCTGTCTCTTGGAATTGTTGAGTCCTCAAAAAGTGAGTGGTGCAACCCTGTCGTCCTGGTGCCCAAAAAGGATGACACACTCAGGTTTTGCATTGATTTCAGATATCTGAATGCCATTTCCAAATTTGACTCCTATCCAACACCTCGCATTGATGACCTGATTGAACGCTTGGGCAAGGCAAAATACCTAACCACCATTGATCTGTGTAAAGGCTACTGGCAGGTCCCTTTAGCACAGTCATGCCGTGAGTTAACAGCCTTCAGAACTCCCTGGGGACTCTATCACTTTAAAGTTATGCCTTTTGGGTTACATGGGGCCCCCGCTACTTTCCAGAGGCTTGTTGATAGAGTTTTGGGTGGCCTATCAGATTTTGCCATGGCCTACCTGGATGATATTGTTGTTTTTAGTGGCACATGGGATGAACATCTGAAACACCTTCAAGTGGTTTTTGAGTGTCTCCAGGTTGCAGGACTCACGGTGAATGCTGCCAAGTGTACCTTTGCTAAAGCGGAAACGGAGTACCTTGGCCATGTCATTGGGAGAGGGGTCATCAAACCACAGGTGCAGAAGGTTCAGGCCCTCCAGTCTTGCCCACTCCCACAAACAAGAACCCAGCTGAAGTCCTTCCTTGGCATGTCAGGTTGGTACCACAAATTTATACCTAACTACTCTACCAGAGCAGCTGTGCTTACAGATATGACCAGTCCCAAAAAGCCCAATCAGCTCTGTTGGACCAAAGAGGGCGAAACGGCCTACAAGGATATTCAGCAGGCTCTGAGCAGCGATCCTGTGTTGCATTGCCCTGACTTCGAACAACCATTCATCCTGCAGACCGATGCTTCAGGCCGCGCGCTTGGTGCTGTGCTACTTCAAGGCCCGGAAGGGTCCCGTCAGCCAGTGGCGTATGTGAGTAGAAAACTGTATCCAAGAGAGGGGCGCTATTCTACAGTGGAGAAGGAATGTTTGGCAATCAAATGGGCTTTGGACTCTCTCAAGTACTACCTCTTGGGGAGGGAATTTACCCTTGAGGTGGACCATAAGGCGTTGACATGGCTTGGTAGGATGAAGGACACGAACAGCAGAATAACCCGTTGGTACCTGGCCATGCAACCTTATAAGTTTGAAGTGCATCACATCCCAGGCAAGCTGAATGCTACAGCTGACTACCTTTCACGCTGTCCCAGCGAGTCACCAGAGGAGGGGGAGTGTGTGACGGCCATATCCACCGCCAGCATGTAATGTGGGGTAATGGGTTTGATTTTCACAAATAACTACAAACATATTATTTTTAGATATGTTTATTCTTTTCATAAATTATGTTTGTTTCATAAATTGTTGATTTGTACCTGTTTTTTCGTTTCTCCACATGCTGCTGCTGCTGCTGCTGCTGCTGAGCCATCTGCCAAAGGGGGAGCTGGAGTTTGAAACTGTCCTTTATACTCCACCACAGGAAGTGGAAGGAACCAACTCTTGGCAGTGGGCTGGGGGACTCTGAACTATGAAATACTTAACAACACAGCAGCATGTGGATAATTTGTTTGTGTTAGACTAATATTGGGTTTTGGTAGTGTTTGTTTCTTTAGTAATCTCTTATGGTTGGTTGTGGGGTTTAAGTTGGGTCTTGGTAATCTTAGTAAGTTACATGTTTTTCCCTTTGTGTTTGGGGTGGGCTAGTCTTGGGGTATATATACCCTTCTCTCCAGTGTCTCAGGAGGTCGGGTTTGTTTATGTTAAAGGTACCTGGTATTATTGTTATGTTGACCTCAGTTTTGTTAAAGACCCACTTCTAAGTTTTTTGTTGAAACTTTAATGGCTATAGCTGGCAAAAATAAAGCCTACATTTTTTTCTGAACAACTGTGTGTCCTTGCCTATACTGCTTGGTCCCTGACACTGTTGAACGACAAAAACAACCACCAGATGGGAAAAGGGTATTTTACAATTACTGTGGATGCACCACGAGGCTACCTGTTTTAAGTGAACACACCGTCTGTGTTGTTTAATTCTGACAACGGCAGCTGCTGCGCTGCAGAGCAGACTATTAGGTCCCGGTGTTGATATCCTCTACATTGAAACACAGTCACACTTTACACTGTTTAACGTTAGCTGTCAGCATTTTAACCATGTTTAATCCAGCTGCTAGCTAAAGGTAGGCTAACGTTACCTGCTGTCAGGTGTAGTGTAAAGTCAGGCACCGAAATGAGGCACCAACATTTTCGTTCTTATTCGGTCTTGTTACTACCGTTTAGGTCGGCACTTTTCGGTACCCAACCCTACTACCAGAGTCAATATAGTGTGCAGTTACAGTAGCATGTAATAATTTTGATTACTCACTGATGTCCAGCGTTTGCACTTTGCACTTTGGTTTCAATAACAGGTCGGTGAGTAGCTCGTAGGTGGTAGCTCAAGCTTGACGTGCTTCGGTGATATTTTAATTCAGCTTTACACAATGTGGCTTTCAACTTGTCTACGAGCCGTCCGGGAGTTTTGGAAAATAAAAAGCGCCATTCAGAATTGTGTTGCTGCTGCATTTCTCCATCATGCCTGCAGTCTGCAGCAGGAGGATGTGTTATGAGGAAGTATGGCAGCTTGATAAGTAAAGGTGCAGCAAAGGGTCAAAATATTAGCCTGTTAGGCACGACGTGAAGCTGAGTGAAGTGAAAATAAATTAATAAAAGGCTGCATGCGATTAATGCGATTAAAAAAAATTAACGAGTTATGCTCGGCCCTTAATCGCAACGCGATTAACGCGTTAATGCTGACAGCCCTAGTTAAGACACATCGAGAATTGGTGGAGAAAATTAAACCACTGAGCTCTTGCTTTTTGTATAGTCGCAGTGATCATAGTAAATATGACTGGGTACATGGTAATAACAAAACAATGGTAAAAGTAATCACCTGGGGCTGAACAAACATGGAAGGGTGACAGGCGAGAGGCTGGCTTATGGCCTCTGACTGAGGGCTGTAGTGCTTTAAGGATACAATATACAACATTTCTGCATTAAAATGTCTAAAACCGACCATACCTATGTTATATATTTTGTTGAGATGTGTACTTACACTTTCTCAAATGTTTCCAATAATTTTCAAACCCAGAGAAATCTATAATTTTATTTCAATGACACAGGACATTTTGTTTAGTTGCCAGTCAATGGCGTCATATAACCTGTGACCCCTCTAGGTACTCTAATTTCTTTTAAAACACGGGAACCCAGATGATACGTTCGAGAGTAATTGTAAATCATACAATGTCACAGAAAGAGTTGTACTCAGTAACTGTCATTCTGCTTTTTTTCAGCCACACGGCATCATTTAGTCATTGATTACATGCCACTTTGCAACACAGTAATACAGCAGAGACCTTAATTATTGATACATTTCAATATTGATCCAGCTTAACATTACTACAATGTGCTGGTTGACAAGTAGCTAACGTTAATGCTAATTCTTGGTGGGTAAAAATATGTATTTACAACATTGTTCAACACGCTCATGAAGTTATTTTTAGTATGATTGTTTTGACCATGGTTAACAGCACTGGGCTAACCCATGAATAAGTTCACCTGTAACGTTAGCTGTATAGATAGACGACTAATCTAATGCTAATTTAGCCAGCTAGCACACCCCGGTCTGTCTGCCTCACTCCCCCGGTGCTGAGAGACTTCATTCGGGATGATAGCTGCCCTGGGACATATCGTTAATGTTAGCCCCTAGCCAGCTAGCAGCCAGCCACTATCATTACAGCAATCCAAACCCGGCCAGCGCCGGGGGCTACTGATGCTAATAGCAGTTTAATGAACCATCGGGCAGTGGTGGAATGTAACGAAGTACAAATACTTTGAAGTACAAATACTTCGTTACTGTACTTAAGTACATTTGTGCATACTTTTGACTTTTACTTCGTTACATTTTGCAGCAATTATCTAAACTTTCTACTCCACTACGTTTCTACAACGTTCCGTTACATTTTCGTTACATTTTCTGATCAGTTTTCCCCCCTGCCAAAACGTCTTCCTGACTGTCACACGTTTGCAGTCCGCAGGGAAGCCTTCAGCAGCGGCTCCTGCACCGGTGGCAGTCCGTCCAGCTCCCAGTGCCGCTCGCGATATTACGAATCCCACTATGGCCACGCCAAGACCCGCCCTTCAATAGCATTTATTGGCCAGGCGCATACCACTCCCGGTACTAGACCTACCGCTACTCCCGTTACTGCTACTGCTCCCGATACTCTGCTCGGTCATATGTGAAGCATCCGTTCACATAGGGTTAATATACAACCCGTATATTTATCTTAAAAACACTCTTGGTCCTCCTCAGCTGTGAAGCCAGCCAGGTACTTGTTGTCCAAGCCTGTGTGTTCTCACTAGATAAATGTGTGCAGCATTCACTGTCCCGTGGGAAATAATGCAAAGTCAAGCTTAATGCAGATCACCCTGATAGATAACCAGAATTGTAAGTCAGAATGTAAACTGGGCTACAGATGGTAAGCACAATTACATTAACCTAAAACTATTTAATTAAAATACCACAGCCCATACTGTTTTTTTTTTAAATTATTAGAATATAGACATATTAAGAGAATAAATTGTTATGCAAGTACTTTTACTTTTAATACTTAAAGTACATTTAAAATCAGGTACTTTTTCTTTTACTTAAGTAGGGTTGCCCAACAGACCATCTCCGCTGAATTGTTGTCTCAGCTGCATTGGTGAGACACGCTGTTAAGAGTTATTGCTCTTACCTGTCCTTGTGTGCTTCCTTGGCTTACCCCTCTTTGTGTTTGTTTCCACAGTATTCACCCCCCTGCCTTCCAGACCCGGTCGGCCCCGGTTTCCCCGTGTTCCCCCGAGCTCCCTGGCCATCCTAGGCTTTTCCCTGAGCCCCCTCCCTATCCTAGGTTTTCCCCTTGAGCCCTTCGCCTTCCTAGCTTCTGCCCCTGAGTTCCTCACTATCCTAGGTTTTCTCCCCCGAGTCCTTCGCAATCCTAGTTTCTGCTCCTGAGTTCCTCGTTAGCCTTTGTTTGAGTTTGTTCAATAAATTTGTTACCTCGTGCCTTGCATTTGAGTCCGCTCTGTCCTAGTAACACAGAGATATATTTAGAGATTCAGTACTTCCTCCACCACTGCCGTCGGGAAACAGACCATATCATCCCGCAGGCACCCGAGTCAGAACAGCAGCCATCCGTAACGTTACATTTACGTTAACGTTACCAGTGTTCGTGCCGGAAATGCCCTCCCTGCCAAATTTCTCCCCCCTTCAAGTTTAACTGTCTTTACAGTAAAATTTACCTGACAAAAGGTGGGTTAGGCACCAAAACGACTAGTTAAGATCACAAAAACGTTGTTATGGTTTCAGTGTTTTGCTCTGCATTTTGTCCCATTTCTGTTGCCTGTTTGTTCACTTCTGTTGCCTTATTGATTTCTGTATGTTTCCTGTGTTTGTATATTCTGTATATTCCTGTTCCCTATTGTGTTGATGTATTCCGTTCTGTGTATTGTGTGTTTCGGTTAATTCCTGTGTTCCCTGTTCTCCCTTGTGTGGTCTAGTGTTGTGTCAAGTTTCTGTATTTAGTTGAATTCATGTTTTCTGTCTTTTCTGTTTCCAGTTTTATTTGATAGTCTGGTTTTCTGTCTTGTCTCGTCCAATTTACTTCCTGTGTTTTCCCTCCTTTGTGATTGTCCTGCCCCGCCCTGATGTGCTTCACCTGTTGTCTCACCTGTCTCTGATTTACCATCACCTCATGTATTTAGCCTCTGTGTTCCCTTTGTCTCTTGTCAGATCGTTTTGCGTTTGTTCCTGGCTGTGTGTTGCCGTCAGCCTGTTGTGGCTTATTTGTCTGTTGTTTTTGGTTTTTCCCTGCATGACTGAGTGTTTCTCAGACCCCGAGCTGACGTGCAACCCTTCGGTTCCCGAGTTGACGTGCAACCCATCTGTTCCTGGGCTGGCGTGCAACCCTTTTGTTCCCGAGCTGGCGTGCAGCTCTCCTGCCTCTGGGCTGGCGTGCAGCCCTCCTGACCAGACTCCTGGCCTGCTAGCGGCCTTCCCCCGGACTCCCGGCCTGCTGGCAGCCTTTCCCCTGAGTCCCGGCTAGCTAGCAGCCTCCCTAGTTCCTGGCTGGCTAGCAGTCTCTCTGCGCCTCGGCTAGCTAGCAACCACCCTGAGTCCCAGCTAGCTAGCAGTCCCCCTGAAGCCAGGCTAGCTAGCAACCTCCCTGAGTCCTGGCTAGCCAGCAGCCTCCCTGATTCCCCGCTAGCTAGCAGGCCCCCTGACTCCAGGCTAGCTAGCAGCTTCTCTGCACCTAGGCCAGCTAGCAACCTCTCAGAGTCTCAGCTGTGTAGCATTCCCCTAGAGTCCCGGCCGTGTAGCGGCCCCCCAGAGTTCCTTGAGTCCCGGCCGTGTAGCGGCCCCCCAGAGTTCCTTGAGTCCCAGCTAGCTAGCAGCTCTCCCAGAGTTCCTTGAGTCCCAGCTGGCTAGCAGCTCCCCCGAGTCCCAGCTGGCTAGCAGCTCCCCCGAGTCCCAGCTAGCTAGCAACCTCCCTGAACCCAAGCTAGCTAGCAACCTCCCTGAATCCAGCCTAGCCAGCAACCTCCCAGATCCCCAGCTGGCTAGCAGCCCCCCTGACTCCGGGCTGGATAGCAGCCTTCCAGATTCCCAGCTAGCCGGCAGCCTCCCTAGTGTCCCTGAGCTCTCTAGTGTCCCTAGTGTCACCGAGCTCTTTAGTGTCCCTGAGCTCTCTAGTGTCCCTAGTGCCCCTAAGCTCTCTAGTGTCCCTAGTGCCCCCGAGCTCTCTAGTGTCACCGAGCCCTCTAGTGTCCCCGAGCCCTCTGGTGCCTCTAGTGTCCCCGAGCTCTCTAGTGTCCCCGAGCCACCCAGTGTTCCAGCACTGTCCAGCGCCCCAGATCCCCGGCTGGCTAGCAGCCCTCCAGTTCCCCGGCTGTCTAGCTGCCCCCCCTGGATCCCGGCTTGTGACTGCCCCTGAGACTTTGCCGGTCTCCGGCACCCATGAGACCGCCTCTGAGACCACCCAGGAAACTCTGCTGGCCTCCGGTGCCCCTGACACCGCCTCTGGGACTTTGCCGGTCTCTGGGACTGCCCCTTGGACTTTGCCGGTCTCCGGTGCACCAGAGACCACCCCTAAGACTTTGCCGGTCTCCGGCGCCCCCAACTCCATCCCTGTCACTGTGCCGGTCTCCGTCCCTGTCACTGTGCCGGTCTCCGTCCCTGTCACCGTGCCTGTCTCCGTCACCGTGCCTGTCTCAGTCCCTGTCACCGTACCCGTCTCAGTCCCTGTCACCGTGCCCATCCTTGTCCCTGTCACCGTGCCCGTCTTCCTTCCGGTCACCGTGCCCATCTCGGTCCCCTTCACTTTCTGTGTCCCTATTACTTTCCCTGCCCCTAAGCCTAAGTCTGTCCCGTCTGTGTCTGAGCCTGTCCTGTCTGAGTCTGTCCTGTCCGAGTCTGTTCTGTCCACGTCTGTTTTGTCCCAGTCCGTCCCGTCTGAGCCTGTCCCATCCGAGTCCATCCTGTCCGCGTCTGTTTTGTCCAAGTCCGTCCCGTCTGAGCCTGTCCCATCCGAGTCCGTCCTGTCTGAGCCTGTCCCTACAGAGTCCGTCCTGTCCGCGTCTGTTTTGTCAGAGTCTGTCCCGTCTGCGTCTGTCCCATCCGAGTCGTTCCCGTCTGTTTTGTCTGAGTCGGTCCCGTCAAAGTCTGTCCTTTCTGAGTCTGTCCTGTCTGTGTCTAATTCTGTCCCGTCTGAGTCCGTCCCGTCTGAGTCTGTCCTGTCCGAGCCTGTTCTGTCCATGTCTGTTTTGTCTGAGTCATTTCTGTCAAAGTCTGCCCAGTTCTGCATTCCCTCAGTCCCCAGTCCCAAAGCTCCCTGTCCCTAGTGGTCTCTCTGTCTCCCAGTCCCTAGTGTTCTCTCTCTGTCTCCCCCTGTCCCTAGTGCTCTCTCTGTCTCCCCCTGTCCCTAGTGGACTCCCTGTCTCCCCCTGTCCCTAGTGTTCCCTCTGTGTTCCCCGTGCCCCCGGGGCCCTCTCTGTGTTCCCTGTGTCCCCTGTGTTCTGTGTTCTCTGTGCCCCCGGGGCCCCTCTGTTCCCCCTGTGCCCCCGGAGCCCCTCTGTTCCCTGTGCCCCGGGGACCCTCTGTTCCCAGGGCCCCTCTGTTCCCTGTGCCCCCGGGTTCCTCTGTTCCCTGTGCCCCGGGGCTCTCTGTTCCTGGTGCCCCGGTGACTGTTTCCCGCCCGTGGACCCTCCTCCGGACTCTCTCGCCCTACGTGGGTTGTTTTTTGTTTATTTGGGTCGTCTGGGATCCGCCCCTTGAGGAAGGGGTTCTGTTATGGTTTTGGTGTCTTTGTTTTGCATTTTGTTCGTTTCTGTTCCCTGTTGTGTTTATGTGTTCTGTATTGTTGTGTTTCAGTTTGTTCCTGTGTTTTATGTTCCCCCCTTGTGTTTAGCATTGTCAAGTGTCTGTGTTTAGTTGATGTCATGTTTTGTCTGTTTTTCCTGCTTCCTGTTTTATTTTGATAGTCTCTGGTTTTCTGTCTTGTCCAATGTACTTCCTGTCTTGTGTTTCCCTCCTTTTTTGATTGCTCAGCCCAGCCTTATGTGTTTCACCTGTTTCCCAGCCCTTGTGTCACCTGTCTTGTGTTATTTCATTAGTCTGTGTATTTAGTCCTTGAGTTTCCCCTTGCCCTTTGTCAGATCATTGTTTGTGTTGGTGTGTTCCTGTCGTGTCTCCCAGTGTCTCCCATTTTTAATTATGCATTTTTCAGGTGTTTTACATTCTTTCGAACTCGTCCTAGGCTGTGACTTCAATCTTCTTGAATCTTTGCAGGAAGTATCTGTTGACCCTCATAATGAAAAAGTTATCCAGAGAATTTTAATAGTTGAAAAAATGCGGAAGTTATAGCAACTTACTGTCTAAACAGGAAGTTGCGTTATCTTGACAACAATTATTCCGATTGCCCCGAAACTTGACAAGGATGTTCCTCCTGGCCGGTTTAGCAACTGTGCCAAAGTTGGCTGCAATCGGCCATTAGATGGCGCTGTTTTAATTTTTTTTATTTAATCATCAAAATATTGACATATGGGAAGCCTACTTTGTCTAACTACTCCTGGGACGTGAGTCCGATCGGCACGAAAACTTGCATATACACTCGGAGGACCCTCGTGACAAAAATGTATCAAAAGAATATTGATAGCTAAAACAATGCGCAAGTTATGGAGGACCAACTTCCTGTAGGTGGGAGTGGAAAAAGGAATGGTTATATCTTGCCCACGGCTATTCCAATGGACACAAAACTTAAGAAAGTTGTTCCTCATGTGCCAATGAGGCTGTTTGCCAAATATGTCGTCAATTGGCCTTTAGATGGCGCTGTTTTAATTTTCTTTAATTAATTAGCTAATTTGCTTTGAGCGAAACCTACTTTTTTTAACTCCCCCTAGAGCGTGAGTCCCATCTGCACACAAATGTGCAAGTAGACTCTGTGGACCCTCATGACAAAAATATATCAAAAGAATTTTCATAGCTAACACAATGCGCAAGTTACAGAGGACCAACTTCCTGTAGGGGGCTGTCGAAACAGGAAGTTGTGTATCTTAACAAGATTTATTCGAGATTGACACCAAATATGACAAAGTTGTTCCGTATAGGGGTTTGAGCATCCACGCCAAATTTATAGTGCATCGGCCATTAGATGGCGCTGTTAGAATATTTTTTATTAATTATTCATGATCGCGATATATGGGAAACATACTTGTCTAACTCCTCCTGGGCCGTGAGTCCAATCTGCACGAAAACGTGGATATAGACTCAGTTGACCCTCGTGACTAAAACTTATCAAAAGAATTTTGATAGCTAACACAATGCGCAAGTTATGGAGGAACAACTTCCTGTAGGTGGGTGTGGAAACATGAACGGTTCTATCTTGGCAAAAGTTTTGCAATTTACATGAAACTTAGAATGTGTGGTCTACATGTGATGTTGCATTTGCCAGTACCCCCCGGGGCAAGAAGCGAGGGCCCGTCATCGCTGCTTGCAGCTTTAATTTATTCTTTTTTTTGAGTCGTCTAGTTTTGCGGTTGTTCCTGTTCATTCCTGCCTGTGTGTTGCCATCAGCCTGTGGGCAGTTGTGGCTTGTCTGTTGCTTTTGGTTTTTCCCTGCTTGACTGAGTGTTTCCCAGTCTTTGTACTGCCGCTTTTTGTTAAAAAATCCCTGAGTTCGTCCATCTCCTGCCTGCCTGCCTCCCTCTCTCTGCGTTTGGGTCCACGTTCCCTGCTCCCTCATAACAAACGTTACAACAAACCCCTTTCACCCTGGTGTTGAAAACATCCAAAATGTGACATTGACATGTGAAATATATTGTGATATTGTTGTTTTAGCTGCTGGCTAATGTTAGCTTGCTTGCTCACTAACTGGTCAGCTACCAATACAATCGAATCAAGAAAAACATAAAAACAAAAGTGGTTAGGTATATTTTAGGAAATATTAATTACAGTTCAGATACATGTAGACAACATGACTTTTTCTTGCTATGACACAGCAATAACACAAGCAACATGAGTTGTAACATATTTTACATACCTATTCCTACCCATGGAAAGAAAGCTTCTTTTGAGAAGTAGCGGACAATGACCAAGCTGCCACTCGATGGTATTCTTCTTTAACATGAAGTTGGAACTTCTCCATGACAAACAGAAAAATCCAGCACAAAAAGCTGTAAAGAATCACAGTAGACAGCAGCTTTTGCACTCACCAAATATATGGTGTTTACAATTATCACACATTGTTTTAGAAAGTATACCTGGGGCCAGCGATACAAAGCATTTGTAGAAGAGACGAAAAATCTTTTGATTCCATCTCACTGATGCGGCTGGACATCAAGTTTTTGCCTGGAGCAACTAGACAAACTACATCAGAAGAAAGAAAAGATAACATATTGATCAATGCCTTAAAAATGTATTTGAAATGTTAATGTGTTGACATTATTCCTATGTGCTACACATTATCTTCCATGCCTGTTAAGGGACCATCATCCAGCACAAAACATGTCCGTGTACCGGCATGTCTGAATAGAAGCATGTCGGAGTGGCGACATGTCGGACTGGCAGCATGTAACCTTAACAATGTAGTTTGCTCACTTTTTGTAGTTTGGTCTTTTCATGGGATTAGTTGACAGTAAAACAAATATAGTAAAATACTTATCCTTTAAAGAAGTCAAAGTCCAGTGAAGTGAGTTAACCCAAAACAACATGCAGTGGAAATACAGAACTATAGGAACATCAAAGCAATTTTATAGGCAAAGCATTGTTTTATTATAGTATTGCCTACTGCATATACATACATTCCCGTGCCTTCCATAATGGGTCAACTATTTCAGAATGAATGCTGCCAAGTTATATGAAATATTTTGGAATTGTTCTCACACTTCAGCTTGATTTGTGGTTCTGTGTGAATCGCCATAGGTTTGTACGTAGATACGGACCCCACACCATACCTTACACCGTAGCCTGACATGCACCTCCCCAACAATGAAACTTCACATTGTGTTGGGGCAGACCCCAACACTGTAAAGGCTCTGTGTAGAGCCTACGTACTACTCTAAATAAGCATTTAGGCTAATTAATTAAAAGAAAAATATAAATATGTAATGGAATTACATTCAAATTCAAATATTCAAATTATCCACATAGACCTTTTCAGTCCAGTTGGACTGTTCTGTGTCCTTATTAGCTTTCTCTGTTTCTTCCTTATTTACACTGAAGCATTTGCTTAAAAAGTTGAATATTTCCAGCACGTTCCTTTTTTTAATCAGAAATATCTTACACACTTTCCTTTGATATGCCCTGTCTGTGAATTATTAAAGGCATATATTTGAATTATAAATACACTAACTATAAGGAAACAGGCAAAACATGCACAATGCCCCTAGGCTACATTTCTCCTCATCGCATATCATTTCCATTTTGTTTATGTTTCCTCCTTTCTCTGCTTTCTCCTCCTTTGTGTTCACCTCCCTCTCCCTCCTGTTCTCTGCACACATCCTCCCACCACCCGGCCCAGCCAATGTGATCTGAATGGAGGCTGATTCAGGGTGTCAGGTCCTGTCCTAAATGTAATAAATTACCATTGAGCCGGGAATAGTGCATCTCTCCAGACACATGACCAGAGAAGGGTCTTGTGCACCACCATCCTGACCTCCTCTTCTACCACACACACACACACACACACACACACACACACACACACCTTGCCCTTCAAATTCCCTGACTCTGTCACCCGCCATACTGTGCCCCAGTGAGAATCATTCACATTGTCAGGACTGGCTGAGAAAGGAGGCCAGCAGAGACCTGGGTGGAGGTGTGTGTGTGTGTGTTGAGGGAGGGTGGGTTCCTATGAGAGAATGTGTGGTAGCTTGCAAGTAAGCATTGATGTGTATTTACATGAAGGGGCAGCTCCGAGTTTTATGCATTGATGTATGTTTAATTAAGTGTAAGGAGGATTGGTGTGTGTGTGTGTGTGTGTGTGTGTGTGTGTGTGTGTGTGTGTGTGTGTGTGTGTGTGAGTGTGTGACTGCGCAGGTGACTCTTATCCCATGGCTTCAGCTGCCAGAAGCAAGTGAACACAGTTATCACAGAGAACAATTGTATTGTATAAAAATACAATGAGTGTGTTGCAACATACAAAAGAAAAAACAATATCTACGAAGTAATATACGTGCAAAAAAATAAATACCACACTATTCCATGTTTAACATTATTTGTTCCAATTATGGTCGGTTTTCCTCATTCATGCAGTTTTATTGTAATCCTCATTTAGGGTTCAAGGGGGTAGAAGCTCCTCTTCAGCCTCAGTGCTGGCCTACCTTCTTTGTGACCTCAACAGGAAGAAAAGGCTGTTACCTGGGATCTTTAATAAATCTAGAGCAATTATTGCAGCCTCTTTATGAATAATCTTGTATTGAATGAGATGCATGTTTGTTTTGGTGGAAGATGTTTTGGCAGATTTGGTTCCAGAAGTCGGCACCAGGGATGATCTGTAAGTCATGTTCCCAGGGTGCAATTTGGGAAAAAAAGCAGAGAGGGGGATGTTCGGCCAGGCATGCCAAAACACTTATTTATGCACTTCAATATTCAATGGAAAATAATCTAATAAACATAAAACAGTACTTTCAAGACGGAGAGCAGAGTTCACTTTGCGGCAAAAACAAAATACTTTCACCCAGGAAACGCTCGTTGTTCCTCTGGAGTGTTTTTCCTAAACTTTACTAGTTGTTTTGGTGCCTGAACTTAACTGTCATCACCGCATGACGCTCACTTTTTCCAGCTAAACTCAACTACCATGGCCCCTGAAAGGGCCGACATCTGGTGCATCTGTAGCTGGTTCGTAGTCACCTATTGGCGGCTAAACAACTGACGCTGGTAGCCAGCATCCCGGAGCTCTGTAGCGGCTAAATACAGTCAGCAACTGCCGCTTGGATTTATCATTTTATCGCGAGCTCACTTTACAGCGCTTTATTTCTACTGGTAGTAGCAGTAATCTCTTTGAGGGGGGGATACATTTTGTCCCCAACGGGGATAAAAATAATTCTGCAGAGGCAGGGATATGAAAGACCCTAGACCAGAAAGGGGGAAACCCCAAGCACCCACGCATGTTTGAAGTGTGTGATACCCAGGGATTAAAGTGGGCCAGAGCAGTCCGGAACGGTGTTCCGGCACCTTCGATAAACAAGTAAATTAATCTAATTGGCAGTTTCATACATCACGGTTTCCTGTTCGAAACACCAAATATTCCAGTGTTTCCTCTATTCACTCTCAGCAGTGCACACCGTGAGTCCATGCACAAGGCAACTGTCTGTGGTTAGTTCACAGGTCTGTAAAAAATAGCAGGACAGTCACGTAGCCTAGTATCTGTTGTCAGTAGCCTACCAGTTACAAACAGGGTCGTTAGTGAGCATGAAATAAAATGGTAGCGACTCGATAATGTGCTGCAGATCCTGTGTTTTTAGCTGAGCTGGACCAGAGTGTATCTGTATCAGTTAAAACAGATCGGTGATGCTTTTCTGCCGTCATTGTTCTCCATGAAGTTAGCTGGAAGTAAATGTAGCCATGGTGTGTTTTTATGTGGACTGACTGCGTCAGACTCCATTGAAAAATACCCTTTGCAATGTTACTTAGGCAATTTGGCTTTGTATGCTCTGATTAATTTGGCATGCAGTTATCACACCAGTTATCATTTTTGGATCTTAAGACTTATCTGTTGAGCTTACACTTAAATAATTAATTCATTCTTAGAGTTATGATTTGTATATTTATGTAATTTTTATTATTTTTTATTATTGATATTTGATATTGTATTGCCATTATTGTTAGTATTAGTATTTTGCTTAATATTGGCTTAGCAACTTTAAAAACTGTTTACTGTTAATTTTAACTATTGTAAGATTCATATTTCGTCGCTTTGGACAAAAGTGTCTGCTAAATACAATAACCATAACCCTTCCCAAAAGCTACAATAAAGCTGAGAGTAGTATATGCCCTGGTAAAGAGCTCCAATACAAGATGCTTGTATCAACACTGATTTTATAGATCTTTTCAGCTACCCAACAGGCTAACCGTTAGCATTTTCAATGTAAGCCAGAGGTATATATAGAGGTATGTATATAAAGTGAACAACACAGGTGAGCTAATACAGCCCTGGGGTACTCCAACATTAGTTGTCTTTGGAGAAGAGAGTTTGTCATTTACTTTGATGAGCTGAACCCTGTTTGAGAGAAATGAGTAATACCAAAGAATAAGATAAGGATTAATCTGAAACTGAATTTTTGATAAAATTAAATTTGGTTGATTGTACACAGATGAGAAATCAAGAAACAGAGCCCTGACAAATGTTTTTGGTTTATCAAGATGCTTGGAAATGAGGTGCACCAGTGTAACCACTGCATCCTCCGTACTACAACCTTATTTATACGCAAATTGTTGATCACAGACAAATTGTTGATCACAGACTTCATGATCACAGATCTGTGATCATGAAGTCTGTGATCATGAAGTCACTATTGGCCGAATATCATTATATTCTTTGGGACTTTGTTTTTTAGGGAGGGGCCTAATATGCAATGTTTTCCACTCTATTGGGATGGTGTGTAATGCGTTATATTACTGCGTTAAAGCAAAAAGCAATACTTACAGTAATTGCGTTTCTTTTGTAACACATTACTCCCAACACTGTTCATGAGAATGTGTTGATTAAAGTCCACTTCCAAATGTAATTTTGTACTGTACCAAAAAAAGTACATGGATTTAATTAGTGGAGGTATTTTGCCAGCTGTGACATTATTAGTGGTCTAAGTAAGTGGCAAACTTACATAATTTCAGTTGCAACTGCAGAGTGACAATGTTCCTGTAGGATATCCACCTGTGCTCGTTGACTCCAGGGAAGTAAAGAAGAGTCAGATTGTATATCTAGCATATCTGGAACACCAGAAAAAAATACACTCAGCAGAAGAATTAATTTCCAAATAAGCGTATTAGTTACTTGCTGTGGCATAACCACTGCGGTTATAAAGTAGCTGTAAGTTGCTGCTGACGACATGCTCGGCTCAGACCCAGGGCTGTTGTCAAGTCTATCTTTGTCGAGTCCAAGACAACTCCAAGACCGAAGACGTTCAGGTCCAAGTCAAGACTGAGTAAAAAAAAATTTTTTATTCCAAGTCAAGACCGAGTTCAAATGAGAGACAGTCAAGGCTTAGACAGAAAAAAATAATTATTTTTCAAGACCACTTACTTAGCTGTTCATAAAGAAAGGAGCACAAGGCGACATTAAAGAACGGCTTGTGTATTGCTAAAGCCACAGGGTCAAAATTAAATGATTTATTAAAAATGTAACAATAACTTATTTCAGGCTGAGTCTGTGTTGTTTTTCAGACAACGGCAGCTACAGTCTGGTGTTACAATCCTCTCCAGTGAAATACAGACACACTTTTACACCGTTTAACTGTCAGCATTTTAACCGTGTTTACACCAGTTGCGAGCTAACGGAAGGCTAACGGTACCTGCTGTTGAGTGTAGTGTTTACTAGCGTCCCGTGTGGCGATGTTTCAGTTCCCTCTAACATCCGTTTTCGGAGCAGAGGCAGGCATTTAAGTGGCACCTAAATAAGGCACCAAAATCCGTGTTTGGCTATTCGGTCCGGTAGATAACGGTCGTTAAGGCACCGTTGCTGTATTAGCACCGGGTCTGTGCAGGTGCGATGGATCGAGTACAAACCAATAGGGTGTCGGAATGGTATATGTTTATACTTCTCATCCAACCACAATCAAATTCACTCTATCCAGATGGCGCAATTTATCTGGATAGGTTTTCTTGTGTGTGTGTGTTTGTTTTGAACGATAACAAGCCGGAATGAAAACAAGCCAAACTGAAGTAGGAGTAACAAGGCTATTTTTAAAATGTAAGGAGTAGAAAGTACAGATAATTGTGTGAAAATGTAAGGAGTAGAAGTCAAAAGTCTGCTGTAAAATAATTACTCTAGTAAAGTGTAGATACCCAAAATTTCTACTTAAGTAAGGTAACAAATAGGGCTGGTCCGAATACCATTTTTTGAGCTTCGAAGCTTCGGTAGTAATGAGCACCGAATATTCGAAGCTTCGGAGAGAGGGGGCTGAACATATTATTATCTCTAATAAAGGCAGGAATCTCTATGTGTCTGTGTCTGCATTTTGATTATTTTGAGAACCTTTCATCCAAACGACTTCACAAGGGAGTGCAGTGTCGTATTTGGTGCAATATAGATAGACAGGCCAGACGCGTTCAGAATTAATACACTTTTAACATCTCAAGGATCACCGTCCCGTCAACGGGACACTTTGTGACTGGGGCGTCGCTGTAACCTCGATAAACTTGCACTCATGAACGTTTTTATAACTTTAAAGCATTAAATCTTTAAAATATACAGCCAACTGTTACAAAGTAACAGAAAATAAAACAATTCAGCTGTAATCTGCGCAGCCGAGAGTGCATGCATACTTGTTTTCGTTGTCCTTTCAGCAACAAAGTGGTATTTTGACCAAAACTTGATTTTCATAAATCCCCAAGAGTCCAAGGAAATGTAATATCCAAGCTTTATGTTCCAAAACGATCTCTTCGCCAAAAAATGTTGAAGTTTCTGGCCGAATCACAACGGAAAAACGCGAAACAGCTTTCCATTTCCGCACTTGTTATCGCCGCTAGCTTCTCTGCTCAGCTTTGCTAAATGCTCAAAGTGGACGTCATCGTGTACCGACCTTATATCTATGTCAATGGTACCGACAGTTTCTTCTTCTTCTTCTTTGTAGTTTATTGGTGGTTGGCAAACCAACTTAAATGTGCATTACCGCCACCAACTGGACTGGAGTGTGAACGAGAGATAAATGCAGAAAATAAATAAACCAAAATAAAAAACGAATATTCGAATGTCAAATTTTCAAATCGAATACCAACCCACCAAACGAATATTCGAATATTCGGGTCCAGCCCTAGTAACAAAGTATTTTTACTTCGTTACTTGACACCTCTGTAATTTATGTGATGCGAGAGCAAGTATATCAACTATTTTAAGGTGATCATTTTGCCTGCTCACCTAACGTTACTCCGACTTCGGCTGGCTCGTGTTGCTACCTTCGGGAGAAGGTAGCATCTCCAACAACCCCCTTGTTTTGTTTTGAGTTTTCTTCCCTGCACATTCTGATGCTCAGGTTGGTTTAGAGGTTAGCACTGTTAGCCATGTTGTGTCAGCTAATAATGTTAGCAATGTGAGGCACGCACTCAGGTCAGAGGGGACACATTCGGACCTTTCCTCCCCGGGAATCGGTGGTTAGCCTCGTTCAGCCCCGACAAAACATAGCAACACGTTTTTTTTAACTGAAAGGGGGCGCTCTGCGTTTTTATTACCATGAGTTTACATACATGTCTCTGACGATTGGGTATCACCTGTGACACATGTTTCGAGGCCGCGAGGGCTGCTCTGATAATAGTTATACAGTCCCCTCCAAAAGTATTGGAACGGCAAGGCAAATTCTTTTGTTTTTGTTGTTCACTGAAGACATTTGGGTTTAAGATCAAAAGATGAGTATGAGACTATAGTTCAGAATTTCAGCTTTTATTTCCTGGTATTTACATCTAGATGTAAATACATCTAGATGTGTTAAACAACTTAGGACATATCACTGTTTGTATAAGACCACTGCATTTTTAGGTGAGCAATCTTAAAGTAAATAACATTTAAAGGGGTGATAGAATGATTATATAGAGTATTTCACACTGTTCCTTATGGTCTCCAAGAGCTTTTCTTCCAAATATGGTATGCTCGTGAATATTTAGATGAACTGCGCGCTGATTGGTTGAGCGAATTGCCATAGGCAGACCTTAGAGATGCGCGCTGATTGGTTGAGCGAATTCCCAATACACACACATTAGAGAAGCGACAGAATCTCATATTCCAGACACTGCAATGTTTCATTACCAAATTCACTTCTGAGACTTTTTTATGTGAGAAATCAACTATATAAAGCTCAAATATGGGCCGTTTTACGAAAATTGATGGCTAATTGCAAATATGGTAAGACTGTGTGTCGGACTTCAGCGGCGGTGCTGCTGCCTCGCCGCACGGCCTGCCTTCCTTCACAGACCCCGGCCTGCTGTGAGCTCCGTTAGGCTGGCAGCCCTGACAGAGCTCCAGGGCCTGCAGCTCCCCTCTTCCTGCTAGCTAAATGGCCCGTTGTGTGAGAGTGAGAGCGCGGTCAGAGAGCTTGTTACACCAGCAATCTCTAACCACATGTTACACACAATGTCACGCCACTTAGCTATACAACATCTACCTAAATGTCTTATAAAGCTAACAACGGTGTCCGATTTCAAGTTAATATTTGTGAAGTTTAGCTAGGTGTTTCGTTAGCTGCGACTGTCCCTTCAATCCTATCTATGTGTAGCTACAAATCACGGCTAGCTAGTTAGGTTCACTTTTGGTCGTAATTCGAGTATATTTACAGTTTGAATTTCGTCACGCCACTTACACATCTAACTAAATGTCTTATAAAGCTAACTACGATGTCCGATTTCAAGTTAATGAATATTTGTGAACAGTGGGGGTTTCGTTAGCTATGACTGTCCCTTCAATCCTAGCTATGTGTAGCTAGCTAGCTACAAATCACGGATAGTTAGCTTCATTTTTGGCGTAATTTCTGTATATTTAGAGTTTGAATTTCATCACGCCACTTATACAAGATCTCCCTAAAGGTCTTATAAAGCTAACAACGGTGTCCGATTTCAAGTTAATATTTGTGAAGTTTAGCTAGGTGTTTCGTTAGCTGCGACTGTCCCTTCAATCCCATCTATGTGTAGCTACAAATCACGGCTAGTTAGCTTCATTTTTGGTCGTAATTCGAGTATATTTACAGTTTGAATTTCGTCACGCCACTTACACATCTAACTAAATGTCTTATAAAGCTAACTACGATGTCCGATTTCAAGTTAATGAATATTTGTGAACAGTGGGGGTTTCGTTAGCTATGACTGTCCCTTCAATCCTAGCTGTGTGTAGCTACAAATCACGGCTAGTTAGCTTCATTTTTGGTCGTAATTCGAGTATATTTACAGTTTGAATTTCGTCACGCCACTTACACATCTAAATAAATGTCTTATAAAGCTAACTACGATGTCCGATTTCAAGTTAATGAATATTTGTGAATTTCAGAGGAATTCTAGGAGCTAGCTCTCATTGATAGAGCTACATCCAGCCGCAGGCTCTATCAATGAGACTCGCGGACAAGCGGCGTTTATTTCCCCAATCGTTTGTTTAAATAACTCAACACATTATAATTACACACATTAAAATATTAACTGGAACCTGTGGTAACAGATTGCTGGTGCAACAAGCTCGCTGACCGTGCTCTCACTCACACACACCGGGCATTTAGCTAGCAGGAAGAGGGGAGCTGCAGGCCCTGGAGCTCTGTCAGAGCACCAGCGTGTAGTAATCCATTATCCAAAACCGGTGACTTTGCGCGGGTATGAGGTGCTGTCGGCTGCAAGCCGTAACGGAGCTCCAAGTTCCTCAGAGCAGGCCGGGGTGTGTGAAGGAAGGCAGGCCAGGCAGCGAGGCAACAACGCAGGCAGCACCGGTGCCGAACTCCGACACACAGTCCGACAACATTTGCAATTAACCATCCATTTTCGTAAAACGGCCCATATTTGAGCTTTACATAGTTGATTTCTCGCATAAAAAGGTTTCAGAAGTGAATTTGGTAATGGAATAGCAGAGATCTGCGTGACCTAGCTAGATTCAGAAAACTACCTGATCTCAGGTCAGTTGTGTAGCCTATGTAAATGTTGGGGCGTGACTGTTCTCTTAAGGTTCCGGATTTTGAGATGCCTGCGCAAGCAACTCAGCTTTGTTGGGATTCGCCTGTTTTCAGCAGCAGTTTCAAAATATGAGATTTTCATAGCAAAGGGGTGTCAGTGGGACTTTGAGCTTCTATGTATGTCCTATTTACCCACCGAACTGTCGTTATTCAACTATGACAGGGTAAAATCGGTTTTGCATTCTATCACCCCTTTAATACATTTAATATTTGGTGGCATGACCCTTGCTTGCAATAACTGCCTCAAGCCTGCGACCCATCGACATCACCAAACTGTTTTTCTTCATTTGTGATGCTATTCCAGGCTTTTACCGCAGCTTCTTTCAGTTCTTGTTTGTTTCGGGGGGTTTCTCCCTTCAGTCTCCTCTTCAGGAGGTGAAATCCATGCTCCATTGGGTTAAGGTCAGGTGATTGACTTGGCCAGTCTAAAACCTTCCACTTTTTTCCCCTGATGAAGTCCTTTGTTTTGTTGGCAGTGTGCTTTGGGTCATTGTCCTGCTGCATGATAAACTTCCTCCCGATTAGTTTAAATGCATTTCTCTGTAAATTGGCAGACAAAATGTTTCTGTACACTTCTGAATTCATTCTGCTGCTACCATCACTTACAGTTACATCATCAATAATATGAATGAGCCTGTTCCAGAAGCAGCCATGCACGCCCAAGCCATGACATACCTCCCCTATACTTCACAGATGAGCTTGTATGCTTTGGATCATAAGCAGTTCCTCTCTTTCTCCACACTTAAGTCTTTCCATCACTTTGGTAGAGATTAATCTTGGTCTCATCAGTCCATAAGATTGTGTTCCAGAACTTTTGCGGGTCATCTCTGTACTTCTTTGCAAATTCCAATCTGGCCTTCCGATTCTTACTGCTGATGAGTGGTTTGCATCTTGTGGTACGGCCTATATATTTCTGCTCTCGGAGTCTTCTTCTTCGAGTCTTCTTCGAACAGTGGATTGTGATACCACTGTGGAGGTCATTGGTGATTGGGGTTTTCTTCACAGTTCTCACAATATTTCTGTCATCAACTACTGTTGTTTTCCTTGGCCGACTTGTTTGACATCTGCTGCTCTGTACACCAGTAGTTTCTTTCTTTTTCAGGACATTGTCCAATGTTTGTCCAATGGCTCTAGTCGATTTTCCTTCATTTCTCAGCTTGGAAATGGCTTGCTTTTCTCCCATAGACAGCTCTCTGGTCTTCATGTTGGTTTATCCTCTTTAACAAGAAATGCAGTCTTTATAGGTTTAAACCAAGGATAAAAAATTAGACTAGTCATGCAGAGCTATTTAATGTTTGAACAATCAACCTAAAAAACAACACCTGGGCAACAAGAAACATCTGTCAGTCACATGGTCCAATACTTTTGCTCACTTGGAAAATGGGTGTGTTCAAACAAACAGTGGTATGTCCTGAGTTGTTTAACACATCTAGATGTAAATACCAGGAAATAAAAGCTGACATTCTAAACTGGTCCGTGTACTTTTTCGTTCATTCGATTTTCATTTCATAAACAGGTATTAAAAAACAGAAAACGAATGGTTATTTGATTTTCGTTTTAAAATACAACATTTGAAATTGAAATACAATGCGTTTTTTCTTTTTCATGGTCGAAATAAGATAGGAGAAAGTTTAAATATGCTTTTGATTTTCACAAAGGCAATTGCGCTGGGTGCAAGATAGGGCCCATTGTCTGTTTCCTCAGCTGGTTCGATTGGGGCGAAGTTGTCTGCGGCGGGTAGAGACAGAGAGTCAGAGGGAGGCAGGGAGAGAGGGGAATAAATACATGTGACATTATGAAATAAAATTCCCCCCAAGCATTATCAAGAGTATAGGTTTCCAAAGTAATTTTAGCCTGGGCTGAAAGCAACACTGGTAGGCTAGGCTGGCGCTGTTGCCTTGGAAATGACAACATCCGGTCTCTGAATATGAAAAAACAAGACTTTTTTCGTTTCTGTTTTCGAGTGATTTTATTTTTGTTATATAAAATAGAAAATGAAAATCAAAGCATATTTTAAATTTCTCCCATCCCCTATGAAAAGGAAAACATGCCTTGTATTTCAATTTCAAATGTATTTTAAAAAGAAAATCAAATAACCATCGTTTTTTGTTTCTCAATACCTGTTTATGAAATGAAAATCGAATGAACGAAAAAGTACACGGACCTAAACTACTGTCTCATACTCATCTTTTGATCTTAAACCCAAATGTCTTTAGTGAACAACAAAAACAAAAGAATTTGCCTTGCCGTTCCAATACTTTTGGAGGGGACTGTACATTGCCTATTTCAATTTAAAATTTTGTATTTTAAAACGAAAATCAAACAACCACTTGTATTTGGTTTTTTAATACCCATTTATGAAAGGATAACGTCATTCAGTCGACACTTCGTTTTCGAAAGGGTCTGTGGGAGTTGAGGTCCTGCAATTACATCTTACTGCCAAAGCTGCCGCTAGATAAATAAAAATAGGATTATTGCATTTTTATTAATTATTTTACTCAAAAAACCTACATTTGTGGAAAATGATAACGCTATTATGGAATTATATTTTCACGTTTATGTTATCATTTTAATTAAGCCACCTATAGGCTTCTATTTATCAGACAGAACAGAAAAAATGAACAAATTTCTACAATATGAGCAAAATATACACCAGTAAGGATCCTTGATGAGCCTGTGAAAGGAGTCAAAGGAGGTGAAAAGTCAAACGTTACAGAGGTTATTATTTACTCTTAAGTCAGAGGCTGTGCTTGCTTTGTCTTGCACCTATGGGCGACATGGGCGAAGACCCACAATGAGCCTGTGTGTTCTCCTCTAATGATTAGCCTGTCATTGTTGAATGTGCGCCAAGGTGGCAGACCAGACCAGAGCCCCCTCAAGTCCTCATTCTGTGTGCATCTGTATGTGTGTGTATTCATGCGGGTGTGTGGCTGCATTAGAATTAGATGCCCAACCCTGTGTGTGTGTGTGTGTGTGTGTGTGTGTGTGTGTGTGTGTGTGTACTCTTCCCCCAGTCTGGGCTTCAGTATTAATGAGCCCAGATTTCATTTCCGATGAGCGATTATTTGACTGTTCATTTGGCTAAGATTTATGACGAGGCCCTATATCTGTAGCCTGCAGCACTGCTCTAGTCTTTAATAATGGGAAATGAACACATTAATCACCCTGTAGCAGTCAGCCACAGAAAGCACGGGAGCACCATCCAATCTGCATCACTGGGCGCGAGAGAATATTACTTCATATTCATTCACAAGCCTTATCTAGTACATGGTGGTAGGAAAAATTACCTGTCTAATTGATTAAATATAACTTAACATCCTATAAATTGGACAATAGTCACACACATATTGACACACACTTACACTTGTAGTCCTGCTGTGATCAAAGACTTGGACAAACCTTGGCCGGTTACCACAACCAACCCACATGGTTTACCCAGGGTGTAGCAGGGCTGCTTACCACAAAACCCCATGAGTCACTGGCCTACCTATCACTAACCACACCTGATGCTGGGCCAGAGGTCTGAGATTTTGGAGCCACCTTAACAAAAGATCACAGGCAGCGCCGCCTTTTCATCGCTCTCACCTATCAGGAGCTACAGAAACACTCACAGAACTGGGGAATAATAGTGACTTCACAACCACACAGATTACATAAAGTGGCAGCATAATGGCCTGATCTGATTCAATGCAAACATGTGTAGTCTCCCTTGAAAGCATTAGAGCATAGCATTATTTGATAATTCCCACTATTCAAAGAGACTATGATTTGTTATTAAGTTTTGCTAAATAACAAAGTATGTATCAGTTTTTCATCAGTATTTGATGTTGCTGTGAAAGTTATGAATCTTAAAATGTTCGTCGATATGGCAGTGTGCTTGAGGTGGTGGTAACAGCAAGTTATTTTTTAAATAAAAATAGGTACCAGAGTTCTGCAATCTTATTGCCAGACAAGGACGTTGATATTAGACAATGTTGCAGATGTAGGGAAAGATTGTGGTTAAGGTAAAGCAAAAACAACAGCAAGTACTTCCTGCACTGACACTGAACGTTGGCATTAGAAATAAATTGTGTGTTGCACATTTGTCTGAAATAAATGTCATTTATAGAATACTTGGCTGTTAAAATTACATTTGTATTGATACCTGGGCACAGCAAAACATTAACTAACGATGCTACTGAATCTGGTTTTATATAATTACAATCTTAAGGATTATAACTTTCAAACTGTGTTTCTATCAATAATTATGGCAAACGAGGATACAACACTGTAGATGTGTTATGCTTTGTCTGATGTTTTCTCAGTTGAATGTTCTGGTCTTCTGGAAAATAGTATTTAATTTTAACTGGATTTCTTACAGTTGAAATGTCAATTTAACTTGAAACTTGGGGCCTTTTTTTAAATTTAGGATCAGTTGACAAATGCAAAAAGCAAATTAATCAGATATATGCATGAATATAAGAATAATTCACATGGTCAAAATAATTGGGATCATAATGTGGTTTAATTGCATGTATCCTGTAAAAAATGGCTAGAGGATGAGAAGGCTCCAGTTATCATCTTCACATATTTCATAAAGAGAAGACTTTATGTATAATTCACATTAATTTGCTAACTTTACGGTTTTGCTTTTGTTCAAGGCGTTAAAACAACCCAATGAAGAAAATGGGTCTTATTGCTGCATGCCTGCCAGAAATGCAGTCCACATAAATAATGATTCACTATCTCTGTGTCCTTATATCATTGCTTTATATTAGCCTACTCATATTTTGCCTACAGTCAATTTCTAACAATATGAATTACAAGCAAATAAAAAACACAAAAATATTAAGCCCTCTTCCTTTATTAATTTTGGGCCCTGCTCTGTGCTGTCACCAAAGATCTGGTTGGTCATTAACCATTCAAAGCACTGGAGTGTGTGTGTGTGTGTGTGTGTGTGCGTGTGTTTTGGTTTGTGTATGTATGCATTTTTGCATTCCCTTGGGCATTGTGGACCGAGGCCAGCTAGCTCATTATGTCTCCTTTGGAGGAGTTTAATTGTTTTACAGAACAAAGACTTTGGCTAACTGATCACTATTGTGCCACATCCCAAGGTGTATATATAAACCTTTACCCCCACTATCCTGAGATATCCTCTTTTATCCTCGGTTTATATCAAATATCAACCAGGTAAAAAAATGAAGCTGTAATTTTTTGTGCAACACTAAATCTAAGTTGGAACATATAACTTTATTAGACACAGTGACATCATGTTGTATAATTTCTCATTTGATGTCACTTTAGACAATTTGACAGGATGACATCACTATAAACTGTATAAATACCATAGATAGTAATAATTGATTTTTGAATGGTCAATCATACTGTTAAAGAAGAGCAGTAAATGTCATTGGCTCAAAGAAACATACTTAAAAGCTCATAATTGTTTTGCAGCCTCTGGCACAGAGCTGGGCATACATTTTGTGCAATCACAACCTGACTTCTGCCTTGCATCTTAATAGGACGGGTGTACTGTTTGACTGCAGCTTCCCTATAGGCTGGATGTGCTCCCTGCTGGCTAAGCTGGTAACCAACATGTCCTGGCTATATAGCTAAACATCACCATCTACTGGACATGATGGACTATGACAGTACTAATATTACAGTTTTTTCTCATTTGCTTTGGCACATTTACTGAAACACACTCACAATTGTCAAAACTCTAAGTAAAAACCACATGGTACATTCAGCACATCACTCTATGTGACCTGCAAAAGGATCAATCAAAATAATTAACTCCTGTTTCAAATGTACATAAATCAATAAATGTATAAATCAATGCCATCAAAACAAAATGTTCCTTTATTATTGCTAAGACCAAGACAGTCAAAATGCAAAGACATCTTGTCAAAAGACAGTGTACTCTGAAAGTGCACCCTCTGTAATATTGTCCAGTTGCTAACATTGTATATTTAGGGAGCTGAATAGTATTGATGTCAGCCATGGCCCACACTATACTTGCTCAATGTAGCCAACCACAAATACACAAAGGAAGCTTGAACAGAAAAAAAGATATACAACAGCAAAATAATCAAGAAATACTAACAATATGTGCAAGAAAAAATAAAATTTGCTGCAAATGTATCAACCTCAAGGGTCATCCAATCTCTCCTCTCTGTCTGGCCACATTTTATCAGCATCACACCTGACATCCTCCCTTGCAATGCAATGAGGGAAACGCATGACGTAGCCCCCCCTACAACAATCTGCTGTGATATCCTCACCTGCCACCTGTTTGCGTTGCTCTAAATTGTGAGGAAATTGAATTGTTCCACATATAGCCTAAGTAGGGATTTACACAATGTGTTAAATATATGCTTATTACTAAGCAGATACAAACTTAGAACACTATATCCCTGTTCAAAGATTGATTTGCCGCACATTAACTGCAACAATACACAACATGCTAAATTCAGCTGAACATATAATAATTATGAGCTGAAGAATTCCTCCTTAAAATAAACAACGTTACACAGAGTAAGAACAACATACAATTTTTCAAGTTGAGATACGTAAGGCTTGCAAAGCAACACCTCCATTCAGGGCTGGACTGGGGTAAAAAATAAACCCTGGACTTTTGAGACTTAGACCAGCCCACCACAATTGGACGGATGCCACCGATATGCAAGTGGCTGATAGATTTGCCAAAAAAAGTAAAATTTTAACATTCACTAACCATTTAGCTGGTGGACAAAAAGTTAATGTTGAACCCTGCATACCAGCCCCTAATACTCTCACTTAGCTGAGTGGTAGGCTAAGTAAGAGAGAGATAATGTACTCACTGAGTCAAAAAGGCTGCCTGGCTCTTAATGGCAAGATGGCTAAAGGTTTAGGGTGGAGTATGGCTGTCATCTAGATGTCTTGTGATAAGTCTGTAAGTTAAGCTAAAGCTGCATTTTGTACACAGTATGTAGCTAACATTTGTTTTATTGTGAAATGTGTCATGATGTCATCATGGCAGCCTGTGCTGCTTGCTGCGGCTTAGCTGGCAGGTGGCTCCAGGTGAAGCTCATTCCCTCATCAACTTCCTGCAGTATTTAAGGCTGGCTCTGTGATCCACTCGTCGCCAGATCGTACAGTCTACAAGCGTGGTATAGTGGCAATCCTAGTTCCCTGTATTTTCTGTGTTCTTGCTTGTGTGGCTAACTTAGTTTTCTGTATGTCTCAGGTTGCAGCCTGCCTTGCTCGTTCGTTTGCCTGCCTGCCTGCCTGCCTGCTTGCTCCTCACACCTGCCCTTCTCTCTCTACGGATTGGACTCAATTGTTTGTTGGACTCTGGAGGAGGCCTACCACATAGTCAACCCCACCACGTCATGGGGCACGCTCTGGAGAGCACACACCACTCACCACTGGATTCCCTCGACACAACTTCCCCTTTTTTGCCACCAGCACATTTATTGTATATATTTCACGCATTAAAACATTTACCTTTACTTTTTGTGTTGGCCATCTGCTTTTGGGTCCCTCCTTCTGTGTCGTTCCATAACAAAATGTTGCTAAATCAGAAAGCTATAGTACTATGTTTGCAAGTGCCTTAGCTTGCTAATACATAACTAACATCAGCTTACTAACAGCTATCTTTTAGGGAGTACTGGCAAATCTCTCCGCCATTATACAATAATGAGCAGCAACATTCCCCGACATTATTGCAGTGCATTATTATGAGGTAAAACAAACAAACATCAGTATAACTTACTGTTAGTTGCACGTACACAATTCAAGGAACTTAGAAACCAGTACAGCAACACTATCTTATATTATCCATTAATAAACTGTGCAGTCTTTCGACACCAGCGCTCTCTTCCAGACTTTCCTGAAACTGAAACTTAAGCCTTCTTCTTCAATGAGCAGCGAAGCGCAGTGTTGCTCCTGATCTCAAGCAGCCAGTTTAACCTGCCTGAGGAGGTCGTCCGTTACATAAATAGTCATTCGTCGATTGTGCCAAAGCGATTGATAAAAACTGTAAGGCCTGCTGCTGCTTTTGGGTCCATTCTCAGTCAAGAATTAAAGTTGTGACCAGCTTCAACTGTAGGAATGTGTGGGAGGGAGAAATGTCTCTAAGAAGGACTAAGCTAGGCTACAATTTGGGTGTCTGAGGCCAAATCACCATACTTTCATATGAAGTTTTGTTATAAGATAAACATTTATTGATCCCCCACCTGCACATACTGTACATGCAAACTTCACGTATGTATATGCTTAATTTATAGGGGGGATGGAGGAAAAAAAAAAGAAAAAAAACTATTACCTTACACAAATAAAGACATTTAACATCATTCACAAACTAATGCATTTTGTTCTGCAAATAAGAAACCTACCTATCAAACAAATACAGTATGTTTTACACATACAAAGAAACGTATTTCTTCAATGACAAAAAATATCCTGCAAGTACAAACTAAAATCTTTCAAGTACAAAAAAAAATCTTTCAAGTACAAAACAAATTCTACAAGTACGAAAAAAAAATATCCTTCAAGTACAAAATAAAATCCTACAAGTACAAAACAAATTCTACAAGTACAAAAAACTGTCACGTGACTTTTGGCACTAATTTTCCGCCTTGCTGATCCACACACAAATGCCCTCAGATCCACACACAAATGCAGGTAAATTTACTAACAAATGTCCTGTAATTTGCACTCCACAACAGCAGGTGGCGCTGTTAAGTCAATTTAAACCTACCAGGACCATAGATACACGCGGATTTTTTTAAACGTTATTATGGTTCATAACTTACTGGAACAAAGCTGAGCAACGTGTTGTTGCTGTGACAAAACCACTGATTATATATATGTATATTGTAGCGATACTGGCGTTAAAGACCCGCTGATCGTTGTCTGATTCTCTGAAATGAATGCCGGCATTGCATTGTGGGAAATCGGCTTTGCATGCGCCCTCTGATCATATCTGTTCTGTCTTACAGCATACTGTAATATTTCACCAGTAATAAGACCAAAATAATATTATTAAAATAAAGAAAGGCATACTATGATAATATCTACATACTGTAATATGTTGCTAGATGTAGTATTATAGTTTAAAAAATATCAAAACAACAAAGCAATCCAGCTTAACCGGCCGAAATAGACCGAAATAATAACATTAAAAGAAACACAATTAAACCATGATAAGATCTGGTGAATAAATGTTGATTAAAACAGCGATTATTGGGCTAAAAATACCAATAATAGCAAAGCTGTATACAGCTTCTCTGTACAGAAATAAACGTGCTGTGATCAGGGAATCTGTGCGTAGACCACGGATGATGCCTGTCATTGACCTACATGCATCGCGTCCGTGGGCCCGTCACAGAATTTTCGGCAAATCTGTGAAACTGCCACAGTTTTTGAGTTAAGGGGCCGTGTTCATTTCACAGAATTCTGTGAGACCTACTACGAAGCAAGATCAACATGCTGGATTTCTTTCAGTTATCCGGCTTCACCTAACCTAACAACCGCAATACAGTCGCTGCTTCCTAAAACAGGAAAAAAAGCTGGCAAAAAAAATAGCGGACGCTGTAGCCTAGATGCGTAGGCCTAAATCACATGGCTTATCAATATCGCTTCCCCATCAGTCAGGCACAATATCGGACCATAATTACACTTGTGCTTTCCATAATCGCGATCGTGAGAGCAAATAAAACATATAAAAACATAATTCAAACCGATGTGCGCATTGGCGACACACGGCTCAACAAGCGGATATGCAATTCCCTCCCATTAAAATAGCCTATATATTTCATAAAAATACCCATCAGGGAATGTTAACGTTAAAATCTAAAATCTGTTGGTCTCTAAATGTTTTAACTTTTATGAGCGCATCTCTCTCTCTCTCTCTCTCTCTCTCTCTCTCTCTCTCTCTCTCCCTGTCTCGCTCTCTGCGCACCGGGCTCCGCCTGATCTTCTAAGAACAGTGACGGCGTTATCAATCGAGTAGGCTATTGACTGGTCAGTAGGCGGTGCTTTTACACCAGTTGATATCTGATCTCCAACTTAACCTGCTCCCATCCAGGTTAGGTGTTCAGAATAAGTTACCATGGTGATTGTACACGGTAACAACTGATCCACCGTTACCATCACTGTGTCACTGTGTCACTGCAGCTTATGCAGGACCCCTGCATAAGCTGCAGAAGCTGGATTGCATTGTTGTTTTGATATTTTTTAAACTATAATACTACATCTAGCAACATATATGTAGATATTATCATAGTATGCCTTTCTTTATTTTAATAATATTATTTTGGTCTTATTACTGGTGAAATATTACAGTATGCTGTAAGACAGAACAGATATGATCAGAGTTGGGCGCATGCAAAGCCGATTTCCCACAATGCAATGCCGGCATTCATTTCAGAGAATCAGACAACGATCAGCGGGTCTTTAACGCCAGTATCGCTACAATATACATATATATAATCAGTGGTTTTGTCACAGCAACAACACGTTGCTCAGCTTTGTTCCAGTAAGTTATGAACAGGAATAACATTTAAAAAAATCTGCGTGTATCTATGGTCCTGGTAGGCTTAAATTGACTTAACAGCGCCACCTGCTGTTGTGGAGTGCAAATTACAGGACATTTGTTAGTAAATTTACCTGCATTTGTGTGTGGATCTGAGGGCATTTGTGTGTGTTGTAGAATTTGTTTTGTACTTGAAGAATTTTTTTTTGTACTTGAAGGATTTTTTTTTGTACTTGAAAGATTTTTTTTTGTACTTGAAAGATTTTAGTTTGTACTTGCAGGATATTTTTTGTCATTGAAGAAATACGTTTCTTTGTATGTGTAAAACATACTGTATTAGTTTGATAGGTAGGTTTCTTATTTGCAGAACAAAATGCATTAGTTTGTGAATGATGTTTTGAATTTGCAAACCACACTGAGTTTGTTTGTGAATCGTTGGGCGTGAGTAAAACACGTTGTGTGTGTGTGTGAGGTTTTGGCATGATTCTAACTCCAAAGATGGGGTTACAAAATGTACGTTTCAGTGACACAAGAAAGTGACACAAAGCCCAGTCTGCTGGGTGAAAGTCCTGTGTTGTCTGCAGTAGCAATTTTTGGCACGGGCGAAGTGGGCAGCCGCCCAGGGTGGAACGTTTTCATGACACATGACACACGAGCACTTAAAAATAAAAAAATAAAAATCCTCTGCGCTGCGAAGTGGTTTTCTATTATAAATCATTTAATTGGCGCCCCCTGCAGCTGCAGGCCAGGCGCCCCTGCTTGCTGAGAAGGTGCC
The DNA here is from genome assembly GCA_025617405.1 of Perca schrenkii. NCBI lineage: Eukaryota > Metazoa > Chordata > Actinopteri > Perciformes > Percidae > Perca > Perca schrenkii. Next base: position 6,798,434 of record CM046804.1, read on the forward strand.
GTGCACAGAAGCTGTGTGAGAAGGGGAAAGGAGGGGGGGGCTGAAACAGACTCTTTGTTGAGAACTAAAAGTAGGCTAGATAGTAGAAGTTCACGAAAGCAATCCAACTTGGTAAAAAAAAAGAAAATGCTGCTCTGCCAAATGTCTTCAAAGGAATGAAACGTTGATAATAAAGAACAGTGATTTAATAGTGATAAAGGGATGGTGCCCTCCCAGGCCAGGGGGCAGTTGTATCCGCGCTAACGGCTTTGCTCCAGTCTGGCACCGGACACCCTGCGATGCCATCCAGCTCTGCGGGTCGGCGCGCTATTTAGGATTCACAAGGAGGAGCGTGGAAAACCGCGCAGTGCAGAAAACAAATGGCTCATGTTTTGGTATTGAAATGTTGTTAGTGTTAAATGGAACACTGATTGGGAGTCAGTTTCAGCCTCACAGTGACTGTGATGTGACTGTAGAAAGAATAGCACACATCATGTTCTCTGTAGGTGATTTTGTGCGCGCTTGAATTAAAAAGAGAGAGAGAGAGTTTAGTGTGTAGTAGAATCTATGTGACACCTACACTGTAACCCTTTGATGTAAATTTACAGCTAAAATCTCACAGTATCTTACTGTTTTAATGTTATACAGGATCATACTGTAAGTGGCAATGCATTCTGGGAGAAAATAATGATATTACAGCACCATCACCAGAATGTTGCAGATTACAGGGATTTACTGTTAATCGTAGTGCATCTCGGGAAAATAAAGAAAAAAGCGGGAATTACACTTTGAATTTGAACATATTTATTTTTCTGACCAGTCTATTTTAAGACATGCAGCACATTTCACTGTTGCTACTCTTTCCAAATTATGCTTTAAGGGAAAAAAGTGTGATTAGCAGCTAATAATTAGTGAGAAAATATTTAGTATAACAGGACTAGCCTATATCTTACGGCAAAGAGTGTGTCTATTATTTGTATGTGTGTGGGAGGGGGAGGGGGAAGAACTTTTTCTCACGGTGACTGGCTCGGACTCGGTCGGTGATGCGTATCATCATTCAGTCTCTGAAGGAAAACGCATGGACAGTAGCAGCTGCATCAAGAGGATCCGATTTTTCAACATTCATGTAAGTTTCAAAATCTTTTTATTTGCCTGCATGCCTTGAAATGTTATTAAGGATAGTTTTATCGATGTATTTGTTGTCAGATATGGCAGCAGATCACTCAGTAACATTAACGTTAAGCTAGCTAGCTAGCTAGTAAAGTTAAGCATCAGTTAATGTTAGCTAACGTTAGCTGACAGGTCACGGTCACTAACGTTACCACTAGCTAACACAATTAGTTATCGTTAGAAGATTTTCCTCAAGCAGCCTAACGTTAGACTGTACAGACATTTTGGAGCGTGATCTTCAAAAAAATCCTCAACCCTGCTAAATCTCATATTTGCTCTTTTTTTTTCTTCTTAAACTAAAGTTACTGTAACCTTACAGACTTTTTAGTGGTCTCATATTTACTCCTAAAACTATAACTTTAGCTAGCTAGATAACGGACTTTTTGTGCAAAAGAGAACGTTATAATATTGACGTGTCTCTATCTATCTATTTTCGGACGGTTTCATTGTCAATTTTGTGGCTTCATCTTTGTAATTTTTTTTATACTTTAGGCGGACTTTTTTTGCTAATGAACATTGTTTAGTCATATTTGCTTAGTTTTACTTCTAAAACTAGCTAGCTATAACTTTAGATTACAGACTTTTTTGTGCAGACGAAGATATAATATTGACGTGTTATCTATTCTCAAACGGTTTTATTGTCAATTCTGTGGCTTCATATTTGTAATTTTTTTTCAAAAAACACATTTGGCGGACTTTTTTTGTTAACGAACATTTGAAACTGTTCTATTGTAAACTCAGTGCTCCTTTTCCCATCTAAAACTAACTTTAGTTAACAGGCATTTTTTTCTTATTTTTTTTGTATTTGTTGGATAAAGCCACAATGCCTAAAATTTTGTTTTATATTTCCAGTCACCAAAGTCTAATTCTACCATAGCCATACGCAGGGGTTAAATTGGGCCGGGGCTCAGCCGCGGCACATATACCATCTAAATATGTCACATACAATTTGATGAAAGTGATGCTTTTGACAACATGATATTGCTGCCCAGAACTGCAGATAATTCACCACTGCGGGTCAACATAACGCCAACGTGTCTACGTCGGTAGGATTAACAGATAAAATGCCTTCTCCTTTTTTCTCAGCTGTTGCTACTGTCATATGCTGCACTGTCTCTTCATGTGGCACATTATGTTTGGCACATTGTATGGGTCACTTCTTATATCATAACAAGGTAATACAGTGTGTAATCATTTGTGATGACTGATTAACAGTAATGTTAATCAGGTATTGCTAAATGCCCTAATACCTGTTGATACTACAGCAATGTATAGTATAGGCTCTTAACATTACAGTTTTGCACATATCATGTAAGACTCAATTTCTCGGCATACCCCCGGACCCCCCTAGGGAGAGCACCCTCACATAACAAATCACAATTTAACCCCTGGCCATACATATGAAGACATACGATCAAATTGTGTGGATATAAATAAATTCAGGTCAAATTAATTTGAACAGTGAAATCATATTGTTGCCATTTCTATTAACTATTCATATTTTTTTCAGGTCCAGCTTTGCTCAGCGGTGGTTTGTGAGCGTGGAGGGCTATGTTGTCAGTGAGGGAGTGTCCTTTGTGCTGGGGCTTGCTGGTCTAATGTCAACTTTCTACAACTTTAACCTGCAATACCAGGACAATGCTGCATGGTCTTTGGAGTTCATTCAGAGGTAGATTTTCCACACATATTACACACCTGGATTGACTTTTTATTGATTAAGTTCTCCGAGATAAGAATTTCAGTACTTAAAGCTGCTGATGTACTACAAGCATATACATTTACTAAAATGTAAAAAAATAATAAAAATACTTAAGGGTTTGACGTCATTTCGCGACACTAAATCTGGATCAGGTGAAACCAAACCAAAACTATAGGTATGCTTGTGCACAGCTCATTTGGTATACAATGTGCTGCACACAATAGGCTGTAAGTACCTATCGTCACCCGTCACGCTGTAGCAGAAGCTCTGTACTAGAGATGCACCGATTGACCGGTTGGTGACCTGCCGAATTGGGCGATTTGCACGTGATCGGCCCGGTCGCGGTGTGAAGCGCGTGTCCGCTCTATTCTCCGACATGCACTCTCACTCTCTTTGTTATTTAGCCATTACCTGTTTTCCCTGCTAATAAATCACATATTTTTAGTTGGATATTGGATGTGAAAAGAAGGAAATGGTTCTAACATTTACTAACTTTAGATGTGTGTGGATTACCCACACCAGGAGTAATTTATATAGTTCTATTTTATAGTGATCCATTATCTGTTCAAAACACGTTCTATTAAAGAAAAGATAGAAAATAAATATTTGCATGTGCTTTAAAGTGGTTAGAATTAGTTTTTATCGGAATCGCCTAAAATTGGTATTGGCAGATCAAACTCAATGAAAAATCGGAATCGCTAGTAACTACCTACCATTAAGCAGCATCGTTACATTTTGTGACATTTCAAAATAATAGAATGTTTTTTCTCATTCAAGTTTTCTAAAATAATACTGTAAAAACACAGCTCTAATGTTCATGAAATATTCTCCACAAATGCAGGAGGAAAAAAGTCTACTTAATAATTGTATTAGGCTTTAAAATATGTTTTCCAGAAATGATATACTTATGGAGATTTCTTAATTATTGGTAACTGTATTTATTTCCTTTGGAATGTGTACTTACACATTGGTATAAATATTATACTGTTTGTAAACCTGTTTAGTAGCTGAATACTACTTGTATAAGAAAAACACAAACTAAGCTGTAGCTCCTTTAACACTGAAAGACTTTATGTTCTCCAAAATTAACCGTTTCTTCACTAACCTATAGCATTTGTGTTACATTGTCATTTAGAATCTGCATGGGGATTAATCCTGAGAGAGGATCAAAGGCATACGGTGGACAGGCACCCAGCAGAGAGACTGGAAAGATGGTCCAGAAGAAACCATCAACAGTGAACCTGCATGTCTGCACCCTAATCAGGAAGCTCAACGACTTCAAGTGGGACTTTGTTTGATCTTCTCTCATAGCATTGTATTGTTTAGGTGCAGATACCATTTGTCGATTATCAATGAACAATATATGCCGATAAATACTGATCGATTTTTGTGTTGTTTAGTTTAGTTATTGCAGCTGATAGAGCTGAATTATTGTATTGGCCAGTTTCCCTGTTTGCAGAGTATTGGGATCGTGACTGGCTATATAATGGTGTGTGACTCCATGGAGCTCAACAGGGACTTCTCACTTCTTTTTTTACGGTTGTTCCAGAAGTGTTTCATTGACATTTCAAAAATTGCTGATATATAGTTTTAACCCTGGAACTGAGCCAACCAGCTACAAGATGAGTTACTACTTTTGGTGATTATAAAACATTTGATTCAGCACTAAAAAACATTTTGAAAACAAGTTACAATACTGTGTAGAGAAACTATCATAGATGTTCAATGGTAGAGGCTCGCTCTAGCCGTTCACGGTTTTGTGGATACGGTAAACGTGTCTATGGTAACGAGTTGGGCCAATCAGAGACATTACTGTTACACTTAGGATTTTGGGTAGTGTAATTTCTCTCCATAAGATCGCACATAAAACATGTTTTTCTTAATGCAAGTTTGATTTCATACGGACCTCTTGCTTTTACAACCTTGTAGCTCGGGGTCAGAGTGCCTCGGATGATTTAGATTACTAATGATAGACACATCTTCTATTGCATGTAGACGAGTGCGTATGTTGGATGTCACGAACACGCTGCAAAACGGGTGTTAACTTTTTCTGCTACGGCATTGATACAGTTCACAAAACTGCAAACAGCCGTACCTTTCTTTAAATGTGCTGTATACTCACATGACATTTACTATACAGTATGAATAAAGAGTTAATTAGATTTTGAATCTTGCCTTTTTTCATTGTTATTTAGGACTGATTATTTATTGCAGTCTTCCCTAAGGTAGAATTTAAAGCTGCAGAATTTCTTTTTCTGCATCAGTATTCTGAGATTTTTATAATAGTATTACTTTATGCTGCCAACACAAGTGTATAATGTAAAACAAATTAAATAATACGTTTATTTACAGTAAATAAAAAAGACATGAACATAAAAGGATATTTTAGATTTACTGTGTAATACTGGCAAAGTAGCTGCCAGTAAAATACAGTAAATTAAAATAATACAGTAAGAAACTGTATGTCTATTTACAGTAAAATACCTTAAATTTAAAATACAGTATGCCTACTGTAAATAAACAGTAGTTTACTGGCGAAGCTGCTGCCAGTATATTACTGTAAATTCAAATACAGTTAGTAACTGTATACCTGTTTACAGTTAAGTACTGTAGTTTAAAAATACAGTACTTAACTGTATACCTGTTTACAGTTAAGTACTGTAGTTTTAAAATACAGTATGCCTACTGTAAATAAACAGTAATTTACTGGCGAAGCTGCTGCCAGTATATTACTGTAAATTCATATAATACAGTACTTAACTGTATACCTGTTTACAATTAAGTACTGTAGTTTTAAAATACAGTATGCTTACTGTAAATAAACAGTAGTTTACTGGCGAAGCTGCTGCCAGTATATTACTGTAAATTTACAGTAAAAAGTTTTACAGTGTATGTATTCAATATGTGACATTATGAATTTTCTGTAAACTGCTTTGGCAACATGTTTTCTTTGTTCATGCCAATAAAGCAAAGAATTGAGACACACATACAGAGAGAGAGAGAAAGAGAGAGAGAGAGAGAGAGAGAGAGAGAAAAGAGAAAGAAATAAAGAGCATAAACAAGATCATTTCAAAAGACTCACCAATCTGCTCATTTCATACAAAATGTGTGTGTGTGTGTGTGTGTGTGTGTGTGTGTGTGTGTGTGTGTGTGTGTGTGTGTGTATGTGTGTGTGTGTGTGTGTGTGTTTGTGTGTCAGTGTGAGCGCCTGTCCTACCAAATCTGAGAATTAGCTCCACACATAGTTCATTATAGGCTAAGTCTTAAATATCTTTGGAATATTCATTGAAATATTCACATTTTACATGAAAAAAGTTACTCTCAGATGTGTCCAGTTTGGGATGTCGCATAGCATTACTGTATGTGCTAGGGTACATTTTCACATAATTGATATACAAGTGGACACCTGAGTATATTGATATAAATACACCTAAAGGTGGTGGCCTAAAGGTTAGAGACACCAGCTTGTGACCAGGAGGTCGTTGGTTCAATTCCCAGACCTCAGTGGGGAAAGTGAAAGAGCAGCACTTGTCCCTCCCTCATTACCACCACTGAGATGACCTTGAGCAAGGCCCTTAACCTCCAACTGCTTCAGTGGAGCTGCTCAGTGGCCAGCAGATCAGACTGTGGTTGTACTGGGCAGCATGGGCAGAATGTGTAACTGTATGATTGTGATCCTGCAAAAGAGAGGTTGCCTCTCAGTGAACTGCCCCTGAATAAATAAAGGTCAAATAAAAAACATGCTTTTAGGGATATTGTAGTCAAATATAGTGATTGTGATGTCATAATGCAGTATGTCATAATAACTGTATTTTCTGTCTATAAAAAAATTACTAATCGATTAAAGGTTATGATAGTTGGGTGATAGTCTGTATTTTTTCTAGTAGTACACAGGTCATACTGTACATACTACAGGTAGCTACAGTGCATGTAAATAATTAAGTCAAAGTGCATTCATTTACTACAAATTGTTTTAAGACTGACTTGAACTTGAAAAGTTTTCAGTAGAAATAAATGGGCTTAGGAATGTTATAAAAGTATTGAGAGACAGCTTTGGTCTTTTCATGTCATTTGTTGTCAACAAATGACAACAAATGTTATAATAAAATATAAGTGTTTTGATGCCAAAATGAATGGGAGTCAATGGAATGCTAGCGGAAGGTGATGGCTTGTTCTCCCCATAGGAGGTACGCTTTCCGGATACTCGCTTACCCCCTTGGGAAATCTTGGCAAGATGTATTAATTTAACTAACTAAACAATTTATCCAGTAGTAGCTGCCGTGGCTGCAGCTTGCACCAACAACCACCAGTTGGCACATATGAGCATTCAAGATGCAGTCTTTCTGTCGGTAGACAGGGAACAGAGAAACACCATGAAAGTCTTTAGAAATGAGTCACGGCACTCTGTTCAGTATACTTGGGCATGACATGGCTTTTTTTGTGGTTCCAAGCGTCAAACACAAATAAATAATAAAATAAAAATGCTACAAGGCTACACTTCATCTGTATCATCTAGTTTGGTTTATTTTTATGTGTAAATAGTTATTTATTTCTAAATTATGTTGTTATGTAGTCATTTATTTTCAATAAATAGTTAATAAACCTTTGTTTGACTAGTTTATTACTGAACCCAGGCATCACACGGGATGAGAGAAATAAATTGATTTCTTAACTGCTGCGAAAAGCAGAGCAAATCTTTTTTTTTAAGATTATCTTTTGGACATTTAAGGACTTGATTATATATGACAGCTGAAGATGTGAAAGGAGAGAGAGAGAGAGAGGGGGGAATGACATGCAGCAAAGGGCTACAGGTTGGAGTTGAGCCTGTGGCCGCTGTGACAAGGACTAAGCCTTTGTACATGGGGCATATGCTCTACCAGGTGAGCTATCCAGGCTCCCCAAAGCAGAGCAAATCTACATTTAAGAATTGGATCAAATCTTCAAACTCCACTAGTGCTGCTAGTTTTGTTGCAGCTCAGGAGATAGTAAGGCGTGGAAAGCCATTCACGGATAGGGAGTACATCTAAGAATCATTCATTAAAATATCCGAAAATCTATTCTCCTCGCCCCTGTCTGCAAAGACCATTAAAGACAGGGAGGACATTGAGGCTGAATAAACACAAGCCACATGGTGTCAATGGCTACAGATTGGGCACCTGGCATGAGAGGGACCAACAGATTCTCACTCCCATCACGTAAAATACGGACGCTTGGTCAGGTGCCTTTGGCATTGTTATTGACGATAAAAGTCTCCTTTAGTGTCATATCTAAACGCACTTGGTCGGGACTATTGGCGTCACTTTTGACGATGTTGACATGGGTGGGCTTACATTTCGATGACAGGCGGGAAGAACGGGACGGTTGGGTTTAGGAAAAGAAGAACAGACGGTTGGGTTTAGGAAAAGAAGAATGGGACAGTTGGGTTCAGGAAAACAATAACGGGATGGTTGGGTTTAGTAAAAGAAGAAAGCGACGGTTGGGTTTAGGAAACGTGACATGCGGGACACGATCCCTGGTCTCCTCGATGAAAGTCCTGTGTTGTTTGACCCATCGACCACCCCAACCAACCTTCCTATGCGGATTTTAGGGCTTTCATACTTGCTACCGTAGTCGCTCTTAGTGCTACGTCATCTTCTGAAAAAGGTGACACATCTCTTCTGTGTTTTTCAGACAATGGCAGCTACAGTCTGGTGTTACAATCCTCTACAGTGAAATACAGACACACTTTTACACCGTTTAGCTGTAAGCATTTTAACCGTGTTTAATCAAGCTGCTAGCTAACGAGTGTAGTGTTAACTAGCGTCCCGTGCGGCGATGTTTCAGTTCCCTCTAACGTCCGTTTTCAGAGCATCAGAGAGAAGCGCAGTCATTTAAGTGGCACCTAATAAATAAGGCACCGAAATCCGCGTTGCTATTCGGTCCGGTAGATAACGTTCGTTAAAGCACCGGTGCCGTATTAGCATCGGGTCTGTGCAAGTGCGATGGATCGCGTACAAACCAATAGGGAGTCGGAATGGTATATATTTATACTTCTCATCCAACCACAATCAAATTCAATCTATCCAGATTGCGCGATTTATCTGGATAGGTTTTGTGTGTGTGTGTGTGTGTGTGTGTGTGTGTGTTTTTGAATGATGACAAGCCGGAATGAAAACAAGCCAAACTGAAATAGGAGTAACAAGGCTATTTTTAAAATGTAAGGAGTAGAAAGTACAGATAATTGCGTGAAAATGTAAGGAGTAGAAGTAAAAAGTCTGCTGTAAAATAATTACTCCAGTAAAGTATAGATACCCAAAATTTCTACTTAAGTAAGGTATTACTTGACACCTCTGCCTAACACAATCAAGCAACAACAGATGTGCATATTGACCTGAATGTAACAAGTCATCTCCGGTGAGTGCAGCTGTGCTGCATCGCTTCGTGATTTCAAAAACTACAGAGCGGCCTGAGACCCAAATCACAGAAAATGCATGCATTAATTAAGCATCAAAACAATTAGTGGCATTAAAAGGAATTTGTGTTAACTTGTTATTATCACGTTAATTTTGACAGCCCTAGTTTCAACCAAACCAGAGGGGTGATTGCTGGAACAATGGAAAAAAGAACGTTTTAATTGTTTTGTTATTTTTCTGTCGACTTTGAATGAAATGAGTTTTGCAGTGGTAAAATTACTGCTTATTTGAAAAGAGTCTCTGGTGGGTTTGGCAATAACGATTTCAGGGACTTTTATGTTGAACAAAAAGGATTATACTCTTTAAAGTGCTCATATTATGCTTTTTTGGCTTTTTCCCTTTCCTTTATTGTGTTATATATCTTTTTTGTGCATGTTATAGGTTTACAAAATGAAAAAGCCAAAGTCCTCCCCAAAAGCACTTACCATCTCCAACAGAAAACACTGTTCACAAACTGCTCCAAACAGCTCTATTATAGTCCAGCCTTTACTTCCGTGACAAACGTGCGTCACTTTGTAACACACGTTATAATGCTCGCCTAGCTGCTAGCATGGCACGCTCTCATACTCTGCTTCTGACTGGGTAGTAGTCCTTACCTAGTTACTGTGCGTGTGCGACTCCCAACAAAGATGGAACAGAAGAGTGATGCCTCACTCTGTAGCTAAAACAGAGAGCTCAACACACAGGGTGAAAAGAGGAGCTGCAGCAATGTGCAGTAGGCTACAACAAACATATGGGTTTTTTTGAAAATTAAACCATGTAAAACTATTCTGATACAACCTCTAAATACAATTATGAACCTGAAAATGAGCATAATATGAGCTTTTAACAAAAAGGTCGATCCTTGTGTTGTCAGACACTTAACAACAAAAATAATAATCTGAGCATGTCAGTGGTAAAACAACACTTTTAGTGGATGCAAATTGAAGGTGCACAATTGCCGATAACTTACATTGTAGCTTGTTTTGCTTCTGCTGACTGCAGCTTTATACTTGGTGAGACCATATGGATAGCCTATAGACAGAATATGGTTAGTAGGTATGTTTACATTAATAACCTATGATATTTCTTGTGTATACTGTCTTGATAAAGATTAAAATGCTTAATACAGGATATGTTCACAATTTACACAAACCCCACCTCTCACCAATTAATAAAGAATTTGTCATTTTATTATTGAATCTTAAAACAGACAAACACAACACTGTTAGACATTGAGGCAGAAAAGCTGAAACAAGTGCATTAAGTGTCTATACAACCCTCAGGCAGAGGGATAACGGTCTGATTTGACTTCTTCTTTGACAACTATGAGGAATAATAAACGTATAGCCTACATTCTTTGAAGTTAGTCCTAAAACAGTAAGGTGCCCATATGAACATTAAAACCAGCTGTTTTTGCTATTAGTATTCAATTTAGTTTCCACACTCCATCCTTTGCTCCCTCGACTCCTTCAGGCCAACTATTATCTTTCTGTAAACGTCGTAACGCAGACGCCAGGCACGCCGATGCGCTGCGGCTGGAGACATAACCAAAGCACATCTGAAGCAGTTTTGCGTCAGAAAAAGGTGGATACCGACAACGTGCAGTGCAGAGTCGCTGTTCCTTTGCATCATGACGTAAAAACATGGGCCTAATATAAGAAAATCTAGCACAATGTAAACGTTAGATTATTCAATGGAGCATCGTCTTCCGCTGCGGGCGCCCACGGTGTTAACTAGGCTACTACACAATGCGGACGGTGATGCGGCGAGCAGTGGGTGTGCGCCTCTGCATCCAGCCAGTCTCTCAGCCACTACAGCAGAAGCACACGCCACGGATAATGTGTTTTTACTTTTTGCCTTTCTCTATCCTCTGTCGGATGATGTCGACGGAATCTACCGAAAGGACTCTGAGAGATTAAAGCCATTTATTTCCCCCTAAAGCAGCACCAAGAGCTAGGAGAATCAAGATGAAATTTCCGACTGAGAATCCAAGAAAGCCAGGGAACATGACCCCTCCACCAGGTTAGACTATTCATTAATCTGTGATATTCTTTTTGTAAAGATTGCAGCGAGTCTTAAATGACTATCCAATCTGCATTTCCCGATTGTATTATCTGAATTTGGGAAGAATTCATAATCATCTCAGTACTGCGAAATGCTGCAGTCTGTGAAACTGTTTCTTTATAGTGTTATAACCTTAACCTGGTCTGCCTCCACTGTGATTGTTTCTACCTGGCAGCTCCATGAGGTTTACCAATGAAAGATTAATGCTCACCACAAATTGTCTTTCCAGAGAAATATAGAAATATGGCATGATGCTGCATGCTGAACGTTACTGTGGGAGAATAGGCTACTGCAGCCACGTCTTGATTGTGGCATCCCTAGTGCTCAAAACACAGGAGGGGGTGGGAGGGGTGAATACAAAATGAAACACAAATGTTTTAACAAAAACTTCAGTTGCAATATTAGAATGCAGTGGAGAGATGTCCATAGGATCTGGTTAAAACATTACCTCCAAATCCTGCATGTGTCACATGGTCCTACACCATCAGTATCAGCACATGTTTACCCAGTCGTTACAGGTGATTTAGATGTTAGGAAAAGGGACCAAGTGTGGGCACATTCAGGCAAAAATGCTTTACTAGTTAATATAGACTGAGAAAAATATGAATTCACTGTTCTGCTCAAAGGCTACTACCACTGTCAGCTATACTATACTACATTTAGGGGTCATCCACACGGAAACCTGGTCCAAGGGCGAAAAAATTCGAAAACGGCGCCCTTGTGACTTCGTTTGGTCGTTGAAGCCGCATACTTGCGTATCGATGATGTCATCGCCACACCCATTGACCTCTTACCCCGCGATGATGTCTCATAACAACAACAATGGCCGACTACATACTTGTGTTCCTGCTGGAGAAGATATTGAGCCTATTAGGGTTACTATGGCAAAATATTATGCTCCTGTGCCACCGCTGAGCAAAAAAGGCTTATGGACAACCGCATATGCCACATCATTTTAGATCTACCAAGGGCTATGTTTGTGTCGGGCACACATGGTCATCGAGTGTGCTTTTGGTCGCCTTAAAGCCAGATTTGCTGCACTGAAAAGGTCTATGGACATCAATTTGCAGGAACTGCCCCATGTAATTTACGCTAGCTTTGTTCTCCATAACTTGGAAAACTTGTGAAAGCTAAGCGTAGTGCCAGCTTTAATGATTATAAACTAAATGTTATATAACAAATCTTAATTTGTTATATTTCAGAGACTTAACATTTTGTTGGACAAAGTTTTCACCTGACAATCAGAATACAGATCACATATTTAAAACACACAAAAATCACACAAAGTCACACTTAACTGTACAAAATACAAAGTGTTCAGATGATTGACTCCACATTATATATATATATATATATATATATATATATATATATTAGGGCTGTCAATCGATTAAAAAATGTAATTGAATTAATTACATACTCTGTGATTAATTAATCGAAATTAATCGCATACATAATTAACAGTGCCTGAACCGATACTTTTTAAGAAAGTAAAAAAATAAAAGAAAAAAGAAGGGTACTAAACAACAGTCGGTGACATTAAAGAAGGGCTTGTTTATTGCTAAGGCCATATGGTCAAAATTAAATTATTTGATAATAATCTATAACAATAACAATAATTTATTTCACCAGTAAATTGCTGTTGAACGACAAAAACAACCACCAGATGAGACAAGGACATTTACAATAACTACAAATGCACCACGAGGCTGTAGTTGACCAGTTTCATTGAACGCACCGTCTGTGTTGTTTTTCCGACGGCAGCTGCAGATTGTTAGCCTAGAAATCTAGACGCACCCTAGTGGCAGCTGGCTTGTAGGGCTAGCAGACTGTTACATACCGGTGTTGAATCCTCTACAGTAAAACACAGTCAAACTTTACACCGTTTAGCGTTAGCTGTCAGCATTTTAACAGTGTTTAATCCAGCTATAGCTCGCGGTAGGCTAACGTTAGCTGCTGTCGAGTATAGTGTTAACTAGCGTCACATGCAGGGCACCAGATTTCGGTAGCCAGGGTTGGCAGGAAGAAGTAACAAGTAGCTAAATGTTCCAATCAATGATCCAGGCAGCACATTCTCATCTCCCTCCTTCATTTTACAGTCAAAGAGTGGCTAGAACGGCTCCGGGTCAAACGTCAATATGGAATGGATTAATCTGCGTTATTTTTTTTAACCGTTATTTTGACAGCCCTAAATATATATATATAATATATATATATATATATATATATATATATATATATCTAAGAGATGAAGAAATGGTCTGAGGTATGATGTCCATAGACCAAATAATCTCCTTCAATGTACCAGATACAGTGAGAAACATATTTTAAGTATTTCCATAAAACATGTCATCAGTTCCTACCTGCTGCTCTCCTCTGTTTCTAAACTCCACGTTTTAGCAGTAGGTCATAACCTGATTTAGGCAGAATACTTTACTGATTATCATTTTGAAAGTGTTGTGAATGATGTGTGTCTAGTAAAATTAACAAATGACTTCAATCATTTCAGAAATCTCTTTTATTAAAAAGTAGTTTTTAAAATGTGCAAATATAACATAAAGGTCACTCCACACAGTCTTGCAGCAGTGCTCTTCTGAATGAAAACATTTCATTCTTTGAGCTGTGTGTTGGTGTAGGTGTGTATTGTCCAGGTTGGTATACAGGCCGATTGGGAGTAGCTGTGTGCCGAAAGGCTGGTGTAGTGGGGTGTGGTGTTGAATGAATATATGACAACGGGTACCCATGGAATTGTCCGCTGCTGCTGTGGGGGGGGTACAAACTGGGGTCTCATAAGCAATTCCCTCATCAGATGGAAAAGCCATCCTGTGTGGTGCTGGTTATATTTGCAATATTTGTGTTGACTCCTCAGTCAACTCCAAAATCCTCCTCTTGATTTTCAGGTCCTCCTCTGCTGGGTCAGCCTGAGCTTTCCCTTTTAGTCGGTCCCCTCTGTGGCTGTCCAGCTTGGCCTAGAATTAAGCAGAACATTACTGGCAAGTAAGTTAAGGTCAAAACTATGTTGTGAATTATGTACTGAAGCAACACACCTACATAAACAAGCATCTGTCCTAATGCCCACAATGACAGGGCACTGTAGCATATCAGAATCAGAATCAGAATCAGAAAGGGTTTTATTGCCAAGTACGTTTTTTGACACATACAAGGAATTTGTTTTGGTGTTGCTGGTGCACATCACACATTCTCTAAATGTAATATTAAACAATATAAGTATAGGTAAACAATATAAGTATATGTACACAGTATGTATTAAATTAAAAATAAAGATAGAAATAAAATAAAATAGATAAATAAAGAGCAAAGAGCATTAGAGCAGAGAGAACAGTGGCATGAAGAGCCAGGTGGAGAGTCACGGTGGTTTCCGGGCCTTGTTAATAAGGCTAGTGGCGGAGGGGAAAAAGCTGTTCATGTGGCGTGAGGTTTTGGTCCTGATGGACCTCAGCCTCCTGCCAGATGGGAGGGGCTCAAAGAGTTTGTGTCCGGGGTGGGAGGGGTCAGCCACAATCTTTCCAGCACGCTTCAGAGTCCTGGTGGCGTAAAGGTCCTGGAGCGGCGGCAGATTGCAGCCAATCACCTTCTCAGCTGACCGAATGACACGCTGCAGTCTGCCCTTGTCCTTGGCAGTGGCAGCAGCGTACCAGATGGTGATGGAGGATGTGAGGATGGACTCAATGATGGCTGTGTAGAAGTGCACCATCATTGTCTTTGGCAGGTTGAATTTCTTCAGCTGCCGCAGGAAGTACATCCTCTGTTGTGCTTTTTTGACGAGGGAGCTGATGTTCAGCTCCCACTTGAGGTCCTGGGAGATTGTAGTTCCCAGGAAGCGGAAAGACTCCACAATGTTAATTGTGGAGCCACAGAGGGTCATGGGGGCAGGTGGGGCTGGGTTCTTCCTGAAGTCCACAACCATCTCCACTGTCTTTAGAGCGTTGAGATCTAAATTGTTTTGGTTGCACCACTTCACCAGGTGGTCAGCCTCCGACCTGTAAGCGGACTCGTCTCCATCAGAGATGAGTCCGATGAGGGAGGTGTCGTCCGCGAACTTCAGAAGCTTGACGGACTGATGACTGGAGGTGCAGTTGTTGGTGTAGAGGGAGAAGAGCAGAGGCGAAAGAACACAGCCCTGAGGGGATCCAGTGCTGATGGTCTGTGAGTTGGAGACGGGTTTCCCCAGCTTGACATGCTGCTTCCTGTCAGACAGAAAGTCAGTGATCCACCTGCAGGTGGAGTCAGGCACACCAAGCTGGGAGAGCTTCTCCTGGAGCAGAGCCGGGATGATGGTGTTGAAGGCAGAGCTGAAGTCCAAAAACAGGATCCTGGCGTAGGTTCCTGCAGAGTCCAGGTGCCGGAGGATGTAGTGGAGGGCCAGGTTGACTGCATCATCTACAGACCTATTGGCTCTGTAGGCAAACTGCAGGGGGGTCCAGGAGGGTGTCGGTAATGGCTTTGAGGTGTGAAAGCACAAGGCGCTCAAAGGACTTCATAACCACAGAGGTCAGGGCGACGGGTCTGAAGTCATTAAGTCCTGTGGTCCTTGGCTTCTTGGGGACAGGGATGATGGTTGAGGTCTTGAAGCAGGCTGGCACGTGACATGTCTCCAGTGAGGTGTTAAAAATGTCTGTGAACACTGGAGACAGCTGGTCAGCACAGTGCTTCAAGCATGATGGGGAGACAGCATCTGGTCCAGCAGCTTTCCTGGGATTCTGTCTCCTAAAGAGTCTGTTGACGTTCTTCTCGTGGATGGAGAGAGTCGTCACTGAGGTGGGTAGGGGGGTGGAGGTGGAGACCTTTAAGGAGGGCATTGGTGGGGGGGCCCAGGGCCCTGCTGAGGTGGGTGAGGTGGAGGTGATGCACAGTGGCTGTAGCTGTAGGGAGGTGTCGTGGGGGATGGTGTCAGGACTGACCTTTTGTCTTTCAAATCGACAGTAGAACTCGTTCAGGTCGTTGGCTAGGTGTCGGTCATCGAAGGAGTGGGGGGTTTTAGGCTTGTAGTTGGTGATCTGCCTAAGTCCTTTCCAGACAGTTGCAGAGTCATTAGCTGAGTATCGTCGTTAAGCCTCCTTCACCGCCTTGCTAAACTTGTACTTTGACTCTTTAAATCTGTCTTTGTCCCCACTCCTGAACGAGTCTTCCTTAGCCAGCCTTAACCTTCTGAGTTTGGCTGTGAACCAGGGTTTGTCATTGTTGTAACTCACCCTGGTGCATGATGGAACACAGCAGTCCTCACAGAAGCTGATGTATGACGTCACAGCCTCTGTGTACTCATCCAGACTGTTGGTAGCAGTCCTGAACACATCCCAGTCAGTAGAATCCAAACACGACTGGAGATCCTCCACAGCCTCACTGGTCCACTTCCTTGATGTCCTCACAACAGGTTTGCAGAGCTTTAGTTTCTGCCTGTAGGTGGGGATCAGGTGGACCATGACGTGGTCAGAGTGTCCCAGTGCAGCACGGGGGACGGCGTGATAAGAATCCCTGACTGTGGTGTAACAGTGATCCAGAATGTTCTCCTCTCTGGTCGGGCATTTAATATATGTCTCTGTCCGCTCTGTAGAGTTGGAAGCCTGCCAGCTGCAGCGCAGAGTCCGGTATTAATCCACAGAGCCACGTCTCCGTGAAGCACAAAACAGCAGATGAGAAAAAGTCCCTGTTTCTGACCAACAGCAGTTGTAGTTCCTCCAGTTTGTTGGGCAGTGAGCGCACGTTAGAGAGGAATATTCCCGGTAATGGTGTGCGTAATCCTCGCTGGCGGAGACGCACAAGCACACCGGCCTGTTTCCCTCTCCTCCGGCGTTTCGCTGCATGAGCAAAGGTGAGCGCACCTTTGACCAGAATGTCCAAAATTTCCAGTGAAGGGAGAAGAAAAGTGGGAAATAAGTCCGATGGTATTGTTCCCCTGAAGTTCACGAGCTCTTCACTGGTGAATGAGATACGGGTACCATCGCAAGAAACATAGTTAAAACACAAAACAAAACAAAACAGAGCGCACCAACACACCGTGTCACCATTCTGCGGCGCCATCTTGGTATATAGCTAGCTAGCTAAGCTTGACATGATGAGCATACCGGGAGCAAATCCCGGCGCTGCTTCAAAACTGCAGGAGGAAGACAGTCAAGGGATTCTGTTGAATTTGGTGATGCAGGCATCTCCTTTGTTGGTGTTGACGGCTGGGACGACTCCACCAGGTCACCTGTCTCGATGCTTGAATCGATGGAGCGTGTAGCGGGCGACCCTCCCCAGATCTCCTGGCAAAGCTCATAAAATAGCATAACCACCCATCCTGGCCACTTTGATGTCCTGTGTCCACGGCCCGTCTGTATTTGCCAGTTCAACTTCACTATCGGTCCACACGATTTTCGTTGTCTCCTTCTTGTGTTATGGTCTCTTCTTCTACTGTCTGTTTGTATACAGCGCGCAAGCTTTATGCGCATGCTCCGCCTCTTCTTCTCAGTTTTTTCTTGAATTTCGGTAGCAGAAACAGCGCCTCCTATAGTCATGGAATATGAAGTAGCGTGTTGAGTCATTTACAAATGGATCTGTTGGGACGCAAACATTCTTGAAACGATGCCAGGGAAGACGGGGAAAAAGATTGTTTTGGTACGTGTGGACGTGGCCTTAGGGTGAAATGTTTTGAAATGTGTCTGTATCCTTTTGTTTTACTAATTGGCCATTGACACTTTACCCTCTGTTCTAGCAGCAAGAACACACAACCCCCACCATACACTGCCAGATAGCGTAACAGCTTAAAGGGCAACTATTATATAGTATTTTCAGGATTGTACTTGCATTTTGTGTTTGCACTAGAACATGTTTATGCTCTGTAGGAGCGCCTGTCTCTTTAAACCCTCCTCCCGATAAAGCCCAGTGTGCTCTGATTGGCAGGCATGCTTCCTGGGAACCTCCACTCTGTGTTTCACTAGTTGAAGCTGGAGCTACTGCACACTGTGTACTGTGAAAAATCACCAATAAAGGTGTCTAAACCAAATATTACACAACTGGACATGTCCCAGCAGTAAAGTGACCAGAATTTGGGGAGAATTGACCAGCATTGGCCAAGATTACAGCTATGTCGCGTTAGCATGTAACTGCTTAATAGTTAGCAGTATGCTAACATTACATTACATGTCATTTAGCTGACGCTTTTATCCAAAGCGACTTCCAATTAAATGCTTTCAACCCTGAAGGTGCAAACTCCAGACAACAGGTAGTAAGTGTACATTAGCTTTAAATAAGTGAAACTACAAAGAAACAAGTGAAAGTCAAGCTTAAAAAAAAAGAAGAAAAAAAAATATATGTATATATTTTTTTTCCTTTTCTCTCCTCTCTTCTTTTCCTTCTTCATGTTTATCCGAAGTGTAGTCGGAAGAGATGTGTTTTTAGCCTTCGGCGGAAGATGCGTAGGCTTTCGGCCATCCTGATATCAATAGGGAGCTCATTCCACCATTTGGGAGCCAGGACAGCAAACAGTCGGGATTTCGTTGAGTGATTAGTTCTCTCTCGTTGTGAGGGGGCAGTAAGCAGGTTGGCTGATGCAGAGCGGAGTGGGCGGGTTGGGTATAGGGTTTGACCATGTCCTGAATGTATGCTGGGGCTGATCCGTTCGTGGCCCTGTATGCAAGTACTAGTGTCTTGAAGCGGATGCAGGCAGCAATTGGTAACCAGTGAAGAGAGGGGAGGAGCGGTGTAGTGTGAGAGAACTTGGGGAGGTTGAAGACAAGTCGAGCTGCTGCATTCTGAATGAGCTGCAGGGGCCGGATGGCACATGCAGGCAGGACAATCAGGAGGGAGTTGCAGTAGTCTAGACGTGAGATGACTAGAGCCTGAACAAGAACCTGAGCCACCTTCTGCGTTAGAAGGGGACGTATCCTTCTGATGTTGTGCAGCATGTATCTACACGTTCGGGTAGTTGCAGCAATGTTGGCAGTGAAGGAGAGATGGTCGTCAAGTGTCACACCCAGGTTTCTAGCAGTGTGGGTGGGGATTACCACAGAGTAATCAATTGTTATAGTCAGGTCCTGGGTAGGAGAGCCCTTCCCTGGAAGGAAAAGTAGCTCAGTCTTGTCAAGGTTGAGTTTCAGATGGTGTGTGGACATCCAAGAAGAAATGTCAGTCAGTCAGATGAAATACGTGCTGCTACTAGTGCTACTAGTTTCAGACTCCTGAAAGAAGATCATTAGTTGGGTGTCATCTGCGTAGCTGTGATAAGCGAAGCCGTGCGAGTGGATGACAGGCCCAAGAGAGTTGGTGTACAGAGAGAAGAGGAGGGGACCCAGGACTGATCCCTGAGGAACCCCAGTTTTGAGTGGGCACGGTTCTGAGGTAGATCCTCTCCAAGTTACCCGTTAAGTTTGATTTGTCAGGTAAGATATGAGCAAAGAGAGCGCAGAACCTGAGACACCCAGATCCTGGAGTGTCGAAATGAGGATCTGGAAGAGAGAGAGGTTGTTCTAGCAATGTGAAGCTGCTCAGTGACAGCAAGGAGGGCAGTTTCTGTGAGTGGCCAGCCTTGAAGCCAGACTGGTGGGGATCAAGAAGGTTGTTCTGGTGGAGATAGGTAGAGAGTTGATTATAAATGGCACGCTCAAGAGTTTTGGATAGAAATGGAAGAAGGGAGACGGGTCTGTAGTTATTTACTTCAGAGTTCAGAGTCAAGTGTTGGTTTTGAGTTGTGGGGTCACTCTTGCCTCTTTGAGGGGGTCAGGGAAACAGCCAGTTGACAGGGAGATATTAATGAGATGGGTGAGGAAAGGAAGAAGGTCAGGAGCAAAAGACTGGAGAAGGTGAGAAGGGATAGGATCAAGGGGGCAGGTGGTTGGGCGGAGGTAATCAAAGTAAGAATTTGATTTGGAGTAAGAGGGGTGAAAGAGGAAAGAGTGCTGGATGTGATGGATGGTAAGAGATTTCAGGAAGTGTGGTGGAGAATGAAGAGCGTATGTCATCTACCTTTTTTACAAAGTAGTTGACAAAGTGGGTTGGTAGGAGGGAGGAGGGAGGAGGTGGACTGGGGAAATCTAGGAGGTTAGAGAAGAAGGAAAAAAGTTTTTTGGGGTTGGAGAAAGAGGATTCAATTTTGGTTTGATAAAAAGAGCTTTTTGCTGCAGAAATAGAGGCAGCGAAAGAGGAAAGAAGAGACTGATAGGTAAGCAGATCATCTGGGTGTTTAGATTTCCGCCATTTCCTTTCCACTGCCCATTGATCTTTCAGCACACACTGAGTCAGATAACCCTGGAGCTGGGGAGGACTTGCGAGCCTGCCGTGAAGTAAGACGGCAGAGAGAGTCAAGGGAGGAGGATAGAGTAGAGTTGAGAGTGTCTGTGGCAGTGTTGGGAGGCATGAGTAAGAAAGAGTCAGATGGAGGGAGGGTTGATAAAGTACTTAACGCCAGAGAAGAAGGCGAGAGTGAATGAATATTACGGCAGACAGGTATAGTGTCTCTTGACATATGGTTGTGAGCTTGGGAGAGTGGGATCATCTAAGAGATGAAGAATTGGTCTGAGGTATGGAGTGGAATAACACTGAGGTTTGATGTAGAGCAGTTTCTGGTGAATATGAGCTCTAAGTGGTTGCCAGCTTTGTGAGTGGGTGGGGAAGGCGAGAGTGAGAGGGCAAAAGAAGAGAGAAGATGTAATAAAAAAGGCAGCTTACTTCTCTGTCTGGATGTTGAAGTCGCCGAGAAGTATCAGCAGAGGGCCAGTTTCAGGGATGTTTGAAAGAAGGACATCCAGCTCCTCCAAAAACTCTCCCAGAGGACCTGGTGGGCGGTAGATAACAAAAATGATTAGTTGTACCGGATGAGTTATGGTAACAGCATGAAGTTCAAAAGAGAGTGGAGTGAACTGTGGCAGTGGGTAGAGAGAAAATCTCCACTTAGGGTTAATGAGTAGGCCTGTACCCCCGCCTCTACCAGTAGGTCTGGGTGTGTGAGTGAAAGAATAGGCGGAAGAGAGAGCAGCAGTATACCAGACCATAAAGCTGCGGCACGCAGCAGGTGCAGCCGAGGCAGCGGTTGCGTCTTGGTCAGAATTTTTTTTTTGACAAGAG
The DNA here is from genome assembly GCA_025617405.1 of Perca schrenkii. NCBI lineage: Eukaryota > Metazoa > Chordata > Actinopteri > Perciformes > Percidae > Perca > Perca schrenkii. The sequence continues at coordinate 6,819,839 of CM046804.1, forward strand.
GACCACATGCAAGGGCCTTATACACTCACCTAAAGGATTATTAGGAACACCATTCTAATACCGTGTTTGACCCTATCCTATCAATATGGGCCAACATTTCTAAAGAATGCTTCCAGCACCTTGTTGAATCAATGACACAAAGAATTAAGGCAGTTCTGAAGGTGAAAGGGATCCCCCACACCATTACACCACCACCACTACCAGCCTGCCCAGTGGTAACAAGGCCTGACGGATCCATGTTCTCATTCTCTTTACGCCAAATTCTGACTCTCCCATCTGAATGTCTCAACAGAAATCGAGACTCATCAGACCAGGCAACATTTTTTCAGTCTTCAACTGTCCAATTTTGGTGAGCTTGTGCAAATTGTAGCCTCGTTTTCCTATTTTTAGTGGAGATGAGTGGTACCCCGTGGGGTCTTCTGCTGGTGTAGCCCATTCGCCTCTAGGTTGTGTGTGTTGTGGCTTCACAAATGCTTTGCTGCATACCTCGGTTGTAACGAGTGGTTATTTGAGTCAAAGTTGATCTTCTATCAGCTTGAATCAGTCAGCCCATTCTCCTCTGACCTCCAGGACTATAGCATACTGGATGTTGATGTTTTTCAGACCATTCTTTGTAAACCCTAGAAATGGTTGTGAGTGAAAATCCCAGTAACTGAGCAGATTGTCAAATACTCAGACCAGCCCGTCTGGCACCAACAACCATGCCACGCTCAAAGTTGTTTAGATCACCTTTCTTTCCCATTCTGACATTCAGTTTGGAGTTCAGGAGATTGTCTAGACCTGGACCACACCCCTAAATGTATTGAAGCAGCTGCCATGTGATTGGGTGATTAGATAATTTCATTATTGTGAAATTTAACAGGTGTTCCTAATAATCCTTTGGGTGAGTGTAGATAAAGAGATACCAGTGATCATCACGTCTTTCTTGGAGAAAAGATCACCCAACCTTGTCATAATAGAACGATGTGTACCATACACATGACTGGTTATAAATCTCAAGGCAGAGTGTTGTACATCACCGTAATTCAAGAAATATTGAGGTCAATATAGTCTATAGCTCTGGCTCTGAAAATAGCATAAACTTTGTTTAATCAGTGTTTAGTAAAATTCTAAGGTCTTTAAGAGCCTCTTGTAGAATGGTAAAGGAACGCTGTAAGTTTACAACTCCTAGACATAGCCTTACCTATGTTTCATGGAAAAATTAAATAATTCACCCCCGTTTGTAGCCTATATTGTTGTCTGTGTTCAGTGTGCGCTGGCGAGCTGTCACTGAGAAACACCACTTTAAGGGGTAACTTCGGATTTTTTCAACATGGACCCTTTTTTCCCATGTTTTTGTGTGTAAGGACGGTAAGAGATTGATCCAGTATTAAGCAAGACGTCAACAGCGGGGAAACGAGCTACAATGTAACTTATTGTGCAATTGCGCACCTTTAATTCATGTCCGCAAAAGGGCTGTTTTTTGCCAGTGACCGGTTTATTATTCTAAGTGTCTGACAACAATATGGAAAGGATCCTTACAGCGGTCAAACCTTTTGGTAAATAGTAAGATTCTTTTTAAAAAAAAAACATCCCCGAAATTGCTATTGCCAAACCCACCTGACTCCATTTAAAAAAACAGTAATTTTATCATCGTAAAATACACTTTATTCAAAGTCGACAGAAACAACATAAAACTATCAAAATTAGTTTTTCCATTGTTTCAACAATCACCACTGTGGTTTGGTTGAAATAAATATAACCGATTACCACATAACGATTTACATGTGGATCTATACACACTAAAATTATTGTTTATTTTATTGGAGTCTGGTTGGTGCTCTCAAGGCTGTTTCTGTTAAACAAAAAGTATTTTACTCTCTTTAACAAAAAGGTCTATCTCTGTAATGACCCCTTCCATAATGTGTCAGACACCTATAAAAACAATCTGAGCCTGTCAGTGGCAAAAACAACTTTTAATGGACAAAATTGATGATGCACTTTTGCCCTATGGTTACATTGCAGCCCGGTTCACAGCTGACGGTTATAGCGATCCCCCAGTGGTGCTGAATGAAAGAGATCACAGTGCTGAAATAGCATGGAGCCAATCATTGTAAATTATCATTAGTTTAGTTTTAATTCAATTCAATTCAATTAAATTTTATTTATAGTATCAAATCATAACATAGGTTATCTCGAGACACTTTACAGATAGAGTAGGTCTAGACCACACTCTATAATTTACAAAGCAATTCCAACAATTACAGTAATTCCCTCAAGAGCAAGCAGTGCAACAGTGGCGAGGAAAAACTCCCTCTTGGGAAGAAACCTCGGACAGACCCAGGCTCTTGGTAGGCGGTGTCTTACGGGCCGGTTGGGGGTGTGATGAACAGTGGCGATAATAGTCACATTAATAATGGAACAGTGACTGGATGTAGCGGGAAGCTGCAGGGTTCAGCAGGAAGCTGCAGGGTTCAGCAGGACGCAGCAGGGCACCGTTGAGCTCAGCAAGGAGTGCAGCAGGACCACGGCGACAGCTGGAACCAGGATCTTGGTGCCAACGTTCTCCAAGGAAATACGCTGGGGGAAAAAAACATAAGGACTCCGGGAAACTCCCCAGAAGCTAGGATTAGTAACTAGCATTTCCGGGACGGGATACATGCAAATAGTAATAGTAATAGTAATAGAAAGGGAGAGGAGAGAGCAGCTCAGTGTGTCAAAGGAAGGAAGTCCCCCGGCAGTCTAGAACTATAACAGCGTAACTATAACAGCGTAACTAAGAGAGACAGGTCATAAGGAGAGGTAGCTTTTTCGGGCTTAGAACTCTCCCCCCTGCCGGATCGGGCTTGGCTGGCCTGCCTCCCTCTACTTTGTTATGTTTTATTAATCTAACAATTATGAAGAGAAGCAGTTGGGCCAGTTAGGTGAACACTGCAACTCCTCACTCCCTAACTATAAGCTTTATCAAATAGAAGAGTTTTAAGTTCATTCTTGAAAGCAATTACAGTTTCTGCCCCCCGAACCCAGATCGGGAGCTGGTTCCATAGGAGAGGAGCCTGATAACTGAAGGCTCTGGCTCCCATTCTACTTTTAGAGACTCTAGGTACCACCAGTAACTCTGCATTCTGGGAGCGCAGTGCTCTAGTGGGACAATAGGGTATTAGGAGCTCTTCTAGATATGATGGTGCTAGACCATTTAGAGCTTTGTAGGTCAAGAGAAGGATTTTAAACTCAATCCTGTATTTTACAGGAAGCCAGTGCAGAGAAGCTAATACAGGAGAGATATGATCTCTTTTCTTAGTTCTTGTGAGAACACGCGCTGCAGCATTCTGGATCAGCTGGAGAGTCTTAAGGGACTTATTTGAGCAACCTGACACTAGGGAATTACAATAGTCCAGCCTAGACGTAACAAATGCATGAACTAGTTTTTTCAGCGTCGTTTTGAGACAGGATATTCCTAATTTTGGCAATGTTACGAAGATGAAAAAAATGCTGTTCTTGAGGTTTGTTTTAGATTGGCATTAAAGGATATATCCTGATCAAAAAATAACTCCTAAATTTCTGACAGTAGTGCTGGAGGCCAGGGCAATACCATCCAGAGTAGCTATGTCTTTAGATAATGAGGTTCTGAGGTGTTAAGGTCCCAGTACAATAACTTCAGTTTTGTTAGGGTTTAACATCAGAAAATTATATGTCATCCAGGATTTTATATCTTTAATGCACGCTTGAAATTTAGCTAGCTGACTGGTTTCGTCTGGCTTGATTGACAAGTATAATTGGGTGTCATCTGCATAACAGTGAAAGTTAATTGAGTGTTTCCTAATAATATTGCCTAGAGGAAGCATATATAGGGAGAAAAGAATTGGTCCAAGCACTGAGCCTAGTCAGACACTTTGCTTTGTTTGTTAATTTAAGTTGAGTGGAATGTTTGAGCTGTTGTCAGCTCCATAGACTGTCTATGGTTAGCTCAGACAACTGATAGATACATACTGCGCTATTTAATTAAGCAGAGTAGTTGCCATCTAAGTAGGGTGACGCTCATTCCAAAGCAAAATACTGTATAATTGTTTCAGTTTTATTCAAGGAGTAGGCCTAGGTTGGATTATTTCTGTTTATGAAGTTTAAAGTGCACATAATAACAAAAATATACCATTGATGCAAACCAACAGGAACCTTGTTTTTTTCTGCTCTTTTATATTCATGTTTTATGTGGGTAGCGCACAATACTAATAATTGAAACGGGCACCAGCTGATACAATGTCATTTACAACCAGAGTAACCGCAGTTACAGTACTGTGCCCCACTCTAAAACCTGACTGAATTGGGCTCAGAATATAGAAGCTCTAGAAAGAAATACCTTCAATTGATCATTTATCAGAGATTCCAAGACCAAGCAAGTTTGGATATTGGTCTACAGATTGTTTGTGTCCCCTCCCTTATGTAGTGGTACAACATGAGCCAATTTCCAAATTCTGGGGACTACACCAGAGGAAATTGAAAAATTGAAAATATATAGAATATATTTGCTCTGAGATAATATGGACTAAGAGGGTAAGAAATAGAGATCCAAATTGTCCTCTCCAGTACACTTCCTGGGATCGATGGTAAGTAGAGCATCTTTAACTACACTTGAGGAGACAGGCTCTAGTGTAAATGCAGGGCTGCGAGAAACAGAGAATACATTGTCATCAATTGGAAAGGGATCTAATCCCCCATTCTCAAAAAGGTGACCAGCTGCGACACAATAATTATTAAACGCTAAACTAATCTCTTTATGGTCAGGCAATAAACAGTCATTGACCCTGACCTGAGTAGGAGCCTATTCTATTCTGTCCAATGAATCACATTTTTGAGGGGCTTAAGATGCTCAAAATGTTCACATACATCAGGACTGGTGAAAAATCATCTCTGGAATCCCTGGAAGCCCTAGACTCGAGTGTTAAAGGAAAAGGTATTTTTCATTCGTCACATACACAGGACAATGTAGTGGAATTGAATTCCTGCACCACTCTACCTCCGAGCCACAAGCCACCCACGACAAATTATAGCATCAAGTTTCTCAGGGTTGTGGTTAAGCTGACAAACTACTGGTGTTTTTTTTGTTCTGTAGCTTAAAAGGAATTCAGGAAGAACTTTCCATTTTTTTCCATGTGCAACCCAATGACAATAAATGAATGATAATATAATAAATAAATGCTTAAGATGTTGCAGCACACATCACACAGTTAATTTGTTCTTTGTTTCAGTGGAAGTCCAGACGAACATGGTCCCACCCAAGAAGGTGCAGCCAGGCATGCTTCAGTCCAGCCTTGTGCATGCCAGCGTGGCCACCATGCAGAACCCAATGGGCTGCTCTCTGCAGCGTCTCTCTGTCTCCTCCCGCCCCCCCAGCATGGTGGCCAGCATGGAGGCAGTGGCTGATGGCTCAGCCACCTTCACCATGATGAAGCTGAAGACAGTGCTGGCAGTGTTTGTGGTGGTAGTAGCCTACCTGGTAGCAGGGGGCTTACTGTTCCAGGCGCTGGAGCAGCCCTTTGAAAATAACCAGAAGATCACCATCACAGCAGAGAAGGCAGCCTTCCTGCAGAAACACCCATGTGTGTCCCCAGATGAGCTGGAGGCTCTCATCAAGGTAAGAGGAGCAGTTGGTTGATACTGCAGCCTTTCCACAGCCCTGGATGTGGTCCCCAGTGGGGGCTCATGTCTACTGAAACCTGAGCTTCATATCGATCTGACTCCATTCAAGCTCCGAACACACTCCACACTTTGGCAGCCACCCTGGAATAGGATACAAACCACACTGAGCTGTCTAGTACATAAACAGCAGTGTAGTCTCTCTATAGCTCCCTTACATCCTTAAAACTCCTTGAGGTTGCATAAGTCTGTGTGTGTGTGTGTGTGTGTGTGTGTGTGTACACAGTGTACCTACTGTAGCGGTAACTACCACAGAAGCTAATTTGAATACTCTGCCATGCAGAGGTGTCAAAAGTATTCACATTCATTACTCATAGTATAGATACTAGGGTTTGAAAAGACTTCTGTAAAAGTTGAAGTATCAACTCAAGCTTTTTACTCAAGTAAAAGTGTAAAAGTACTGATTTCAAAACTACTGTTTTTAAAAGTAATGTAAGGGGGAAAAAATGCCATTAAGGACAAAAGTTTAGCCCCCACAGGGGCATATAGTGCACTACCCCACCTCCACAAAAAAACCATAATGGCCATAATAACTACAGTGGGTACGGAAAGTATTCAGACCCCTTTAAATGTTTCACTCTTTGTTTCATTGCAGCCATTTGCTAAAATCAAAAAAGTTCATTTTATTTCTTATTAATGTACACTCAGCACCCCATCTTGACAGAAAAAAGCAGAAATGTAGAAATGTTTGCAAATTTATTAAAAAAGAAAAACTGAAATATCACATGGTCATAAGTATTCAGACCCTTTGCTGTGACACTCATATTTAACTCACATACTGTCCATTTCTTCTGATCCTCCTTGAGATGGTTCTACTCCTTCATTGGAGTCCTGCTGTGTTTAATTAAACTGATTGGACTTGATTAGGAAAGGCACACACCTGTCTATATAAGATCTTACAGCTCACAGTGCATGTCAGAGCAAATGAGAATCATGAGGTCGAAGGAACTGCCCAAGAAGCTCAGAGACAGAATTGTGGCAAGGCACAGATCTGGCCAAGGTTACAAAAGAATTTCTGCAGCACTCAAGGTTCCTAAGAGCACAGTGGCCTCCATAATCCTTAAATGGAAGAAGTTTGGGACGACCAGAACTCTTACTAGACCTGGCCGTCCAGCCAAACTGAGCAATCGTGGGAGAAGATGGTACCACAGTGTGTTCCAACAATACTTTTATACAAACAGAGGGGTTTGTAAGTAATCCACACAAGTTGGAACACCTGTGGGAATTGGTAGCACCAACTTTCAAAGCTTGATCAACCTCCATTGCTGCAGAACAGCTTTACATTTTTTACCAATTTCTTGTTCCCTGAAAAAGGCCTTTTTGTAATATTCTGAAATGTACATTATTTTTTAGTTTTGGGTAACCTTACTTTTTTTTTTTTTTTTTTAACCTCAGGCAGTTCACCACTTACCTTTTGTACCATTTCAAGCTATTCATTGGACTTGAACTGCTAAAATTTAAATAAAACTAAAAACATTGGTGTTCTAAAACTTTTGACCGGTAGTGTATTCTTAAACTTTCCAACACCGATGTGTTGCCCTTTTGATGTATACCCTCCTGTTTTTACCTCTTATGAGTTTCTCCTAATGTCAGCAATTGATTTTTTTAAATTTTTTTTATATATGTAAAAAACCACAATCCAACCACAATCAAATTCACTCTATCCGGATGGCACAATTTATCTGGATAGGTTTTTTTTTGTGTGTGTTTTTTTTTAACGATGACAAGCCGGAATGAAAACAAGCCAAACTGAAATAGGAGTAACAAAGCTATTTTTAAAATGTAAGGAGTAGAAGTAAAAAGTCTGCTGTAAAATAATTACTCCAGTAAAGTATAGGTACCCAAAATTTCTACTTAAGTAAGGTAACAAAGTATTTGTACTTCGTTACTTGACACCTCTGCTGCCATGTTTTATATATTTCTGTCGGTCAGTCTGCAGACAGATTTTCACAAGGCAATAGTGTCACAACCATGCTAAAGGCAGTCACAAAACTGTACAGGTGTGTAATTGAGATCAACATGAAGGCAGAATTCAAAGATGGGATTGGTCCGAGCAAGGGTGCTGGAAACTAGAGCGGTAGAAAGTGGGGAAGGGGCCAGAGTATGAAGATAAATATGGTGCAAAATGTGAGAGCTTGTAGAATACGATGTGAGAACTTGCAGAACAAAAAATCTGAACATGTATGTTAAAATTTGCACTTGTAAAAAATATTCACACCCGTGATCTGAATTTGAAGTCACACAAAGAAAAAAAACACGAGAGCTTGTAAACAAAATCTGAACTTGTAGTTTAAATTTGTACTCGTAGAAAATGTTCACACAGCTATATTCTGAATGTGAAGTCACAGAAAAAATATTCACAAATATTTACATGAACGCAACGACAGCTGCAAACTTGTAATGCACTAACATTTACTTGTATACTTTTTTAAAGCCAATTTAATAAGCTGGACAACTCTGTCAAGCTTATTTATGTAGCATGGAAGCTTGGTGGAATAGCAATCTAGCGTTAGCTAACTAACCAGCCAGCCCGCTTCTAAATAAATATCTTTTAATTATTTAAACCCTTTTTAACAGTCAAACTGAAACACTGGCAGTGAGCTCCATCAGTGGGTAACGGGTGTCAAGTTCCACATCCCTGCTGCAAATAAGAAAGAACATCTATGTTCGAGTACGATGAGCAGCCCTGACCAACTTGCATCCTCCAGTCATCAGGCATCACGTCAGACTCCAACCCCGTATAAAAAAAAATAAGCCAGAGAGAGGACAAAATGCATAGCTATATATAACTATTGAACTTTGCTAATGAACGGAGTATGAAAATCAAACCAAATGATCAGTGCATTTGCGAAAAGGAGTAAAATTACTGAAAGTAAACAAGCCAGACAGAGCGGGTCAATCTCGCCAGCGTCCCTGTATGTGGCTCATAGTTATAGCAGTGGGTATAATGGAATGACGTGATGATGAGGCAGCACGGTGGCTCAGTGGTTAACACTTCTGCCTCACAGCAAGAAGGTTCTGGATTTGTGTGGAGTTTGCATGTTCTCCCCCGTGTTTGTGTGGGTTTCCTCCGGGTGCTCCGGTTTCTTCCCACCATAAAGACATGCATACTAGGACTACAGTTGAAAATTAGCCGACTGGCTAACACTGGCGCATTTACAGAAATGTTGATTAATGTGCATTGTCCTAATCAAATAAACTTACAACAATGTACAGTGGCAATAATAGTAACAGTAAAAAATAGTAGAACTATGGCTAATAATTATAGCTGCTGCACATCTGAGTTGGGGCCGGGCATTTTGATGAGGAAGAAGATCATAAAATCTACAATCTAAAATCCATATACGTACAGCATAATCCCTGAGTAAGCATCAGCATGTTTGTTGTACACAACTGGGCCTCAAACTCATAACCTCAGACATCAAGTGCAAGTCATGAGCTTGGTGAGCTAACTGACAAGTATGAAACCATAGACACCTTTACAACCTATGACAATCACCAGGGTTGCTTGAGAAGAAAGATTTAAAACTAGTGTCAAATATTCAGTTATCCAGACAAAATTCTTAAATTTTTTGTACTTCATCAAGATAACATAGAGATCCCTGCAATTTCTTTATTTTATTTTTTACAAAGATTGATTGCTCAATAATTGACAACACTGATGTTTAAAGATGCTCTATTCCCAATGACTGCAATAGCTTACATAAAAATCTGAAATCTTCCAAACTACTTCTACCATGAAAACAAAATTCATTTATTTTCATGAACATTGGAGATTTATTAAGCGAGAATTTGCAGTAGACCAACTACTGCAAATTCTCGCTTAATAAATCTCCAGTGTTCATGAAGGTACAGTACTGTTTACATAAAGCATTTTGATGCACTGCAGGCTCAATTTTAACCAAATTTATGTGCAGGTCCTACTTGCATCACCTCCAAGGGTCACTGGATGCGACTTTGCTCCAGGGGGGCTTGGACCCCATTCATACTTGTGTGCAGGTCTAGTTTGTTATTGATATTGCTCACTCGGTTGTTTTTTGCTGTTGTAATCAGTATTTTCTTGGATATACCATGCAGAGATGTTCAAGAGTAATTTTTTGTAAGTCCAAGTCAAGTCTCAAGACTTTTGCCACGAGTCCAAGTCAAGTCTCTGGCCATCTGATCTGTCCCTAACACTGTATTGTTAAATCTTATGAATTCAAAGCATGTCCTGTAGCTACCATCCATACAGTACAGTATCAAAATCAGTTGTAGGAGAACTTCATGGTATCTACTTAACACATCCCTCTAGCCCTTGGACCTTGTGAAATATTAACCTAAGTCTGTCACATCATATGGATACAACTATAAAGATACAGCTCCCAGCATTAGCACAACACTTTGCGATGGTTCGCTTGTTACCGGTGACGATATATCCCTCCGAAAAGCTTTTAGTAGCTTATTTGGGGTTCCCCATTTCACGCGGCTTATATTCATTCTCATATCATTGTACCTTATGAAATTGTGTTTAATGATACATTGATGACGTGTGAAATGAACGTATAAACTAGGGCTGTCAAACGATTAATTTTTTTTAATCACGATTAATCGCATGTTTTATCCCATGATTAAAATTCTATTTTGCATTTCATAACTGTTTTTAAGTACATATTAACAATGGCAATTCTTACCAGTGTATCTTGAAATAAAGTTACTTTATGAACTTGACTTTAAGATTTGTATTTGTTTATTATTTATTTACTGTAAACAGAAGAAGAAAAAAACGAAAAGGTACTAAACAACAGTCAGCAACTTAAAAATAGTTAAGGCCATGGTCAAAATTAAAGATTTAATAATAATGTAATAACTATAACAATAACTTATTTCACCAGTAAATTGCTGAACGACAAAAACAACCACCAGATGGGAAAAGGGTATTTTACAATTACTGTGAATGCACCACGAGGCTACCTGTTTTAAGTGAACACACCGTCTGTGTTGTTTAATTCTGACAACGGCAGCTGCTGCGCTGCAGAGCAGACTGTTAGGTCCTGGTGTTGGAATCCTTTACATTGAAACACAGTCACACTTTACACTGTTTAAAGTTAGCTGTCAGCATTTTAACCATGTTTAATCCAGCTGCTAGCTAAAGGTAGGCTAACGTTACCTGCTGTCAGGTGTAGTGTAAAGTCAGGCACCGAAATGAGGCACCAACATTTTCGTTCTTATTCGGTCTCGTTAGGTCGGCACTTTTCGGCACCCAACCCTACTACCAGAGTCAATATAGTGTGCAGTTACAGTAGCATGTAATAATTTTGATTACTCACTGATGTCCAGCGTTTGCACTTTGGTTTCAATAACAGGTCGGCGAGTAGCTCGTAGGTGGTAGCTCAAGCTTGACATGCTTCGGTGATATTTTAATTCAGCTTTACACAATGTGGCTTTCAACTTGTCTACGAGCCGTCCGGGAGTTTTGGAAAATAAAAAGCGCCATTCAGAATTGTGTTGCTGCTGCATTTCTCCATCATGTCTGCAGTCTGCAGCAGGAGGATGTGTTATCAGGAAGTATGGCAGCTTGATGATAAGTAAAGGTGCGGCAAAGGGTCAAAATATTAGCCTGTTAGGCACGACGTGAAGCTGAGTGAAGTGAAAATAAATTAGTAAATGGCTGTGATTAAATGAGATTAATGCGATTAAAAAAAAATTAACGAGTTATGCTCTGCACTTAATCGCAACGCGATTAACGCGTTAATGCTGACAGCCCTAGTATAAACGTAAACATATATGCTAAATGTAACATCTCTTTCACTCAAAAAAATATCAGACACACAGCACACATACAGTATGTATGTATGTATGTATGTATGTATGTATGTATATATATATATATATATATATATATATATATATATATATATATATATATATATATATAATAATTCAATCAGGAGAGACTTCATTGCAGATATGTAATGATTTATTGTACATGTGCGTGAAATGTACAGTACAGTCTTTGGAGATTAGACTCCACCATCATTTTATATTCTGAGAAACTTTTAAACGGGGTAGAAGCTGAAGTATGAACCCCCAAAAAGAACGTGGCGAGAACTGGGTGAACGGAACGTTCCTATATGATGTCATGATGAAACTGAGAATGATACCGTGTGTAATGTAATTAGGCCGCAATTGAGGCCATCAAGAGTAGCCGACCAAGAAAATGATACGATAGGAAATGAATATATTGATGATGATGATGATGATGATATTAAAAGCATAATTAATACAGAACGATAATATTAATGCAAGCGAAGACGATGATGAGGATGAAGATGATGATGATGATTACATGGAGGGGTTTCGCTACTTAAACCTCGGCTGCTGCGTCCGGGTTAGGCTACCCTGGATGTCGGCATGGCGACTTAAACCTCGGCTGCTGCGTCCGGGTTAGGCTACCCTGGATGTCGGCATGGCGACTTAAACCTTGGCCGCTGTGTCCGGGTTAGGCTACCCTGGATGTCGGCATGGCGACTTAAACCTTGGCCGCTGCGACCGGGTTAGGCTACCCTGGATGTCGGCATGGCAACTTAAACCTTGGCTGCAGTGTCCGGGTTAGCCCATTCTTATCCTCAGCTGCTGCGTCCGGGTTTTATATTTCTTTATTTAGATTTATATATGTATGACCGTTGCACGGTGTACGGGTGTGTAAATAAAAATAAAGCATGAGTAGAAGAGATGCCAACATACAATTAAGCAAATCACTCAATGAATGTATGAATGAATCAGAGATCATAAAACACGTCACCACCAGTTATATGCATGCTTACTAAGATTATGCCTGAGAGATCTCTGGGTTGCGAGGATGTCGCTGACACCGGGACGAATGTAAGAGACTAAGTAGAGGAAGACCATCTGCCGAGATGTTGCAGGGACGTACATGAATGCCTTGATAAGCCCCATGTAAGCCACCCCTATTCTGAATACTTACAAGATGCTAAACCGAAAGTTAGCCGGGAAAACCTCTAGTATGAGCCTGGCAATGAGTAGTTGATCATAGATTAAAGCGCAGAGAAGAGTCTGTGTGCAAATGAAAAGAAGCAACGTCTCCGCGTTTTGAAGTTTAGTGTTGTAAGGAGTACACTTGATGAGGTCAAATGTCATGACTTAGCTGCGTACAAGGTCAGTGAAAATGTCACTTAATGCACTGCATAGATGACGAGTTACAAGTGGTATTTTACCCAGGCTGCGAGAAAGACAGACAGGTTAAACATGCTGCAAGAAAAAACAGTTGAACATGCAGAATATGAAGTCTAGTTGGCTGTGCTGCAAAGACATCGTGTAAAACATGTGCATAATGAGACATTGATATGATGAGATCCATAGGGTGTAGCAAATAGGAGAATTCCATTGCAAGATGAATGCTGTTTAAACATAATGCAGAGATGAACTGTACGATTTGCTGCCAAATTTGATCAATGACATAAGACAATAACGACCACCGTTTGCCCAGTAAGATGGACTACCACCACCTAACTTAGGATAGGGATTCCCCCAAAACTTACTAGCAAAAGAAAAAAAGGGGGCCACGCAGGTATTGTTAACATAGTGCCTTAGTAGTACCCAGATACCAACTGACGCTAGAGTGGTTAAGACAGAGAAGCCATCCGCACGATTATGAGAAGCAAGTGAATGCCAACCACGACAATTTAAATGTGCCGACATGCCTAAAGTAATCTTTAATAAGATAGAAAGTGTCTGGGTAGATACAGAAAATACTCACCTTCAGCGGGCATCGCATAATCTAAGTAAAAGTAAACAAAATCAGAAATAGGATACTGCAAGAAGGATCAATGACTACGTTTACATGCAGCCAATAACCCGTTAAAAACCGGAATATTAGCAATAACCCGGTCGCGCACCGGCAAAAACACGAATATGCTCATATTCCGGTTTTTAAAAACCCGAAAATGATCCCTGGGTTACCCCTTTTCTAACCCGAAATTTTGGTCATGTAAACACTTATCGGCATATCCCCATCAAAAGGAACATTGATTTGTGTTCTGCGCATGTTCTATTCGCAAGGAATCTTGGTCTTTTGAGTAGAGGAACTTCTTGTATGTGCCAGAAAACATAGTTATAATAATAATTATATACTATAATAATATAGTTATATATATGTCAATGCAGAAAACCTGTGCGCAGTATACCGGAAGTAAACAAGAAGTAGAGGTAAACATGGCGAGACGCAGCACAGCACCACACTTTTGGAGCGAGGAGGAAACCAATTTCTTTATTAGTGTGGTGAAAACCATGAATATAATGTCTTTTGTTGACGGCAGAAAGTACCGAGATAGTGAGATTTATAAGAAGGTGACCGAAAAGTTATTGCGTCTTAAGGTTGTCCATACGTCCAGACGCTAACCGTGCGTCGCCGTTTACATCGGGATATTGCCAATTGATTACAAATTCCATGTATACAGGAGTAACTCTCTCTGCTCACGCATGTAAACGGGTTATTCCGAATGTTTCAGAAACCCGAATAGTGACCTTAACCCGACCATAACCCGAAAATTGACAGCTTGTAAACGTGGTCAATGAAATAGGAGGCTGTGATGACCACAATGCAGACATGAGGTCACGCAACCCATATGCACAATGCTGAGGATGGCGCGCCCATGAGTAAGAAACGCACTTTAATGATGCAAGACCAACTGCCGAGATCAGCCATGACCGAAATATGGCGTAGTGATTAGACACCTGGGCTGCCACTGGTTCCAACACATCTACCGGGAATCAGTCAGAATCAGATTTGCAGGACTCGCACCAATATTTTGCCAACATAGGAAAGTCAGTGGAAATGAACAACTCTCATCTTAGGAAATAGAAGTAATAAAACGTAAAATGAGGCCCCCACAGATATAAGATAAAATAAAAGTAAATAGCTGATGCGAGCAATGCAGCTTGTTAGATAGAACGTCAATAGTAATTGCCTTGAAGACCATACATATTATGAATGTGCGCTACCCAACCATGAGTGAGCATAATGCATGAAACGATAGCAAGCAGGCAACAACGATGATGAGTAGTTATTTACAAATGCTGCAGAGATAGGGCCTTATGCTAGTTGCTGATGTCAGCAGGACTACTGATAAATATCGCGACAGCTCCGAGACGAACCTTTAACAACGTGTCATTCCCTATCAAGAAAAGAATCTTACCCCTGCCAGAATATCAGAATGTACTTTAGCCCAGAAACGTTGCGAATACGGGACAAAAACACGAACCTCCTAGCCTAGTTGATGCTTAGATACTTAACTTCGAAGGGTTGGAAGATCCTGCTGAGTTGACGCACCGGGTCCTCAGCCGTGATGAAACCGACCGAAGAACGTTCAACGCCGTGGCCGAGAGTCAGCGGCTGGAGGCCAGCTGTGCAGGCCAGAGCGGGCCGAGCGGCGATCCAGGTGCTGTGAACGAGCAAAATCCCCAGGACTGCAGCTGAGTGAAAATAACTTCTGGAGTGAAATTGCGCTGCCAGGGTGCCACCAGTAGCACCCTCGGAGCATGCACCAGAGTTGCGGAAAAACGGCGTGCAGGACGAGAGCGAGAGAAAAAATATCTTCTAGGATAGACATCGCTGCTATCAACGTGAGACACGGGCCGTGAAAAGGTAAGTTGGTGCTCGTATCCTGAAATGACAACTGAGCAGCAGAGTAGTGTTTTACAAATATAAAAACGTCATGGATTAAAAATTCATAACAGAAGGTTACAGTCATCCCTTTTATAATTGTGGGAATCGGGAAAATGCTTTTTGGGCCACTGGGGATTTTTTATTGCAATATACAAAATAGTGGCCACTGGAAAAAAAAAAAAAAATCTGTAAGACTGACCAGCAGCTCCCTACCCAGTTCTTATAAAAATCTGCGATTTCGTCCAATGGGAAATCAAGATCAACACTGGTGAGATTTGCAAAGCCTGATGTGGTTTTAGCGCTGTTCTTTTGATTAAGCGTTTTTAATTTACAAAGGCTGCTAATGTTAAAGCTTTTGGTCTACATTCAGTCCTGTCCTTTGTTCACCGATGTGGTGAGGTCCCCAACACTTGACTTTCTCCAGGACATTACTGTGATTTTTATGGTATGAGATATGTCTCATTAAGTTTGTGTGAACAGATTGACAATGTCTGTAAGTGTGTAATCTGTAATATAAAACACATAACACAAATACAAACATAAGATTTATAAACCCACAAAAACAATTTGCAAATATAAAAAGTGTTGGGAATTCGTAGGGTACAGATTCAATCATTGGCAAATTATCAAATATGTATTTATCAATATTTATAAAGTTATGAATATGGTTAATAACTTTATCAAATCAACAAACAATCAAAACGGGGCACCACCCTGCAAGGCAGGGACTAATAATCAAACTGAAATAGTCTCATTAGGTGGTATTCCTTTAAAATACAGATCTTAATTAATTTGATTAATTTATCTAGTATTCTTTAAAGGAATAAAAGGAAGGGGTGAATTCGAGCACTGACCTGTGTTCAACCAGCAATTATTACAATAAGTACACAAATAATCACAAACAACTGCTAATTAAAGTATAGTAGAATTTATCCATCCATTCATCCATCTTCGCTTATCCGGTGTCGGGTCGCGGGGGGAGCAGCTCCAGCAGGGGACCCCAAACTTCCCTTTCCCGAGCCACATTGACCAGCTCCGACTGGGGGATCCCGAGGTGTTCCCAGGCCAGGTTGGAGATATAATCCCGCCACCTAGTCCTGGATCTTCCAGGACTACGTGGCCTCTAGGTGGACTAAGAGGCCTCCTCCCAGCTGGACGTGCCTGGAACACCTCCTTAGGGAGGCACCCAGGGGGCATCCTTACCAGATGCCCGAACCACCTCAACTGGCTCTTTTCGACGCGAAGGAGCAGCGGCTCTACTCCGAGCTCCTCACGGATGACTGAGCTTCTCACCCTATCTCTAAGCCAGCCACCCTCCTGAGGAAACCCATTTCGGCTGCTTGTACCCTGGATCTCGTTCTTTCGGTCATGACCCAGCCTTCATGACCATAGGTGAGGGTAGGAACGAAAACTGACCGGTAGATCGAGAGCTTTGCCTTCTGGCTCAGCTCTCTTTTCGTCACAACGGTGCAATAAATTGAATGTAATACCGCACCCGCTGCGCCGATTCTCAGACTAATCTCCCGCTTCATTGTCCCCTCACTCGCGAACAAGACCCCAGGGTATTTTAACTCCTTCACTTGGGGTAAGGAATCATTCCCTACCTGGAGTAGGCACTCCATTGGTTTCCTGCTGAGAACCATGGCCTCAGATTTAGAGGTGCTGATCATCATCCCAGCCGCTTCACACTCGGCTGCAAACCGATCCAGTGAGTGCTGAAGGTCACAGGCCGATGATGCCATCAGGACCACATCATCTGCAAAGAGCAGCGATGAGATCCCCAGCCCACCAAACTGCAACCCCTCCCCAGCCCGACTACGCCTTGATATCCTGTCCATAAATATTACAAACAGGATTGGTGACAAAGCGCAGCTCTGGCGGAGGCCAACCCTCACCTGAAACGAGTCCGACTTACTGCTGAGAACCTGGACACAGCTCTCACTTTGGTTGTACAGAGATTGGATGGCCCTGAGAAGAGACCCCCTCACCCCATACTCCCGCAGCACCTCCCACAGTATGTCCCGGGGGACCCGGTCATACGCCTTCTCCAAATCCACAAAACACACATAGACCGGATGGGCATACTCCCAGGCTCCCTCCAGGATCCTTGCGAGAGTGAAGATCTGGTCCATTGTTCCACGACCAGGACGGAATCCACATTGTTCCTCTTCAAGAGACACCCACTAGCTATTTTGCTATGGGCTAGCGTTTAGCTATTCACGCATGTGTTTGTGTCTGTACGTGTGTGTGTGTGTGTGTGTGTGTGTGTGCATGTGTTAGCGAAAGAGGAAAGAAAGCCCCCCCAGGAAAGACACCTTGAAAAACCTGATTATCTCACTCAGTACAATAACTAAAACTCCGTGAAAGGGGAGTTAGCAGGTTGCAATTACAGTTTTAACAAGCTACATATTTAACACAACATATCAACAATGTCATGATCAAATGATACATTCACAGAAATATATTTGACTCAGCGGTCACAATCATAGATTAATAAATCAAACACGCAGCAGTAGCGCTTATTAATCAGATCACATTAATGGCAACACAAATAGCAACAATAGCAAGTTACTCATTAATAAAGCACACTATTTATCTCTGCCCAGACCGTAAGCCTTCTTACTGTGTGTTCAGTCCGTTTGTTCCTCTCCATAGATTTCCACAGAAATAAAACAGAACGGGTCCATGTCGGAGAAATGAAAGAATAGAGAATGAAAACACTGGCGTGTGGTTTCATAGGATCCACGGTGCTCCCAGCACCGAAATTAAATCCACTTTCTCCAGAAAATAGAATTTTTAGCACAATCGCTTGGGCGCTGACCTGTTACAACCAGAGTTGAGATGGAAAGCAAAGGATTTTCGGGTGTCAGAATGTTTTATAGGCTCAGGACCCATGCTGTGTTTATGGTCCCACTGAACCAATAGGAAGACTCAGATCTCTTGAAAGTGTGAAGACTACAATCCTGTAGTTCTTTGACTTCTTTAGGCTCTTTCCTTTTGGATTGGACTTTCGCATAGAGGTGTGAACTCACCAGGCTGGGGCTCTTGTAAGTAGGCCTGTCTTTTGTCTCACGCTCTTTGTCTCTGAGCACATGTTGGCTGAAAACCCTTTTCTTGAAAAAGAGAATGTTTAACCCACTCTGGATGGTTCCAACAAAAGGATCTGCAAAGTACATTACATAATAAAGCATTTGTGAACATCTTCCTAACATTTGCAACTTTTAAATGGACATTTGTAAATCCAGTTTTTATCTGTGAATCAAAAAGGCATTTGTTTGTCAATTCTACGGGTGTGGATCTGCATTTTACACACACACACCGAGTTTTGAGACAAACATTCTGGCAGTGTTAATGAAAATGGAATGGTATCACTCAGCCATTTTCAGAAAGCTTTCAATTGCCTGATGATGTCATATCCGGTTCTCAAAGTAAGAGCACAGTCTTTATTTTTATGTTAATAACACAGTGAGTATTAGTGTGTGTTTATTTGTTATATTTATATTATATATATTTTACCATACACTTTCGTATACATTTCTGTTTGAGTAGGAAAGGCACTAAGTAGCTGGGGATGTGTTGGCAGGTTAACATACTCTGGGTTCCTGTCCTTCAAGTAAGCCAATTCGAGTTACTGCACTTGACCTCCCGGCCGTGTTTGTAGTTTAGGGATGATTTTACTTGCAACAACCTCCAAGAAGTCTGCGCTCCAGTTCTCTTTCTTTCTTTCTTTCTTTCTTTCTTTTGCTAAGTAGCCTATATTCTAATATTTTATGTAATGTAAATATGTCAGCATTCTTAGCATGTTTAAGCTAGTTAGCAATTAGCCTCCTA
The DNA here is from genome assembly GCA_025617405.1 of Perca schrenkii. Lineage (NCBI taxonomy): Eukaryota > Metazoa > Chordata > Actinopteri > Perciformes > Percidae > Perca > Perca schrenkii. The sequence continues at coordinate 6,839,007 of CM046804.1, forward strand.
AGACATCTCATAGATATACTTATTTATATCGCCCAGCTAATAGTAGCTAGTATGCTAAACACAGTTATTTAAACGTCAGACAGAGAAGTGTTTAAATTTATAGTGGTAATACTTTTGAAAAAAATGTGTCTGTGTAAGCTTGGAAAATAAAGGTCCACCACATTAGTTAGGACTGCCCGTGGACCATCAGCAACGGGCATACCGGCGGCGAAGCAACAGGGCGAAGCTCTACTCCTGGCCAAAGGAGGAGCATTTACTTTTGTGTATAGAATTCTTTGCATACACCGGAGATCCAACTTTGCAATACGGTGTGACAGCCATGGATGTAAAATACGACCGGTGACAGCAGGCTCTCTGATTTATGACTTGCCATACGGGCAATGTATCGCTAACATGCATTTTTAGATCAGGCCTATTACTTAATTTTAGCCAAAATAATTTGATTATGACCTGTTGAACACTGAATTAATTTAAGTTGTATTGTTTGCATGTAAATAAGTCTTTGAAGGAGGTTACCCAACACATTTATATATCCGTTTGTAATTTTTCCCTCTAGATGTTCCAGGCTAGACAAATGGATGCTCAACCTGAGAAGACCGAACTGGAGACAAGACTTCTTGTCTGTGCAGTTAACACTTTGAAAGTCATCACTTCACCACTGATTTTAAGACATCACTTGTCAGAGGTTCTATTATTATAATCACAGTTACAACTTTAACACATCTTTTCATTTAAATTTGTTTATAATGTGTATCAGACTAAATTTACTTAAGCTTATTCTTTAAAGCTGTCATTTATCACGTTATTATAGCCTCTCAGGCTCTGGTGCTGGGTGTCAGTTTCTTGGTTATCTTGAAGTAGAAAGTTAAACACAGACATAATAGTTGGGTCATCTATAGCAGTTCCGTGACCGTGGAGAGGAAAGGTTTGTTTCTCACTGGATTTGTCATCTATAAAGGTTAAAGAAAGAAATTAGCCGGGGTGACCCTCACAAAAACATGGGGAAAGTTTTTGGGAGCCCTATATCAAACAAACAAACTATAAACTGTTATGGGGCTGCTGTCCTTCCCCATCCCTAGTGTGTGTTCTCTCCCCTTTCCCTTTTGTTTCTGTCTGTTTTGTTTCTGTCTCTACCTGGAAGTAGGTTAAGGAGCGTGGCCGTTCGATCCACTCTACCGGCACAGCTGCTGCCTATCCACGAATCACCTCTGCATTACATAAACCCATGCTGATCTCACCATTGGCGCAGGATTGTTACATCCACCAGTGTGACCCTGCATCAAGACCTGCTGCATTCTCTGCCGTTGTCTGCTGTTCTGCCTGCTCCTTACTGCTCAGATTTTGCCACCTCCACGCTCGGATTCAAGAGAGACAGTTTGGATTCACCACTGCCTGCCTGCCTCAGTCCAGTCCTGAAGTCATCAAGCCCTGTTCCTTCCGTCCTTGATTACTCTACTACCGACTCTCATTAAAATACTTTGAAATCATTACTCTGAGTCTCATGTGGTATCTCTGTGTTCTGGGTCAGAACCTCAATCTGCATAATTATTTGTTAGTTTTGGTCAATTGACTTTTCTCAAGCCAGTATCTTGAGAATGGTCAGAAGACTGAAAGATGTGGGCATGGGTGTAAATTTCATCTAACAGATGGGGAGGACAATAAACATAAAATGTCTTAAAGGTGACCTATTATATAGCATTTTCAGGTTCATACTTGTATTTTGTGTTTGGACTAGAACATGTTTTAATGTTTAAAAAACAGTATTTTTCTCATGCTGCCCATGGCTGCTGCACCTGTATTCACCCTCTGTCTGAGACGCTCTGTTGGAGCGCCTGTCTCTTTAAGCCCCCCTCCTGAAAAACTGTCTGCTCTGATTGGTCAGCAGTCTGCATCTCGCTCCTGTTATTGTTGTCGCTGTACAGTCGGTGTCCGGCTTCGACAGAGTATACACCAGGACTTTGCACCCAAAAAAACACCAATAAAGGCTAATAAACCAAATATGATACAACCGGACACGTTTCAGCAGCAGTGTGACCCAAAATTGAAGAGAAATTATCAACATTGGCAGCCAAGACTACATGTTTCTCTGGCGTTAGCATGTAGCTACATCCACAATGTTAACAATGTTAAATGTGTTAAATAAAGTTCACACTTCAAAAGATGTCAATTCAGTTCTCAGAATTATTTATTATGTTTATATTTTTAATCCAACACTGGATCTAGCTTAAAAAAAAACACTCCAGTTCTGCCTACCTGGAGCAGATGACCAATGGCTGGCTCAGTGTTGAATGACACAGAGCCGAGAGTAGAAAACATTGTTGAAACCAGAGCGTTCAGCACAGTGGGAAATCTGCTCACGGGGATTTCTCTGAATTACGTTTACCTCGTTATTTGAATCTCTGGCCACGTTTAACATTTAAATGAATAATGACTCAGCATCATATTTATTAGAGAAAGTAATCACTTTATCCAATGTTTAAAGTGAATAAAACAGAAGATTTCCAGTTATGGTGAGCGGCTGTGCTCTGTTGCTAATCCTGGAACAAATGCTACTTAACCCTTGTGTTGTCTTCCCGTCAACCATCAACAAAATATATCTTAATACCTTTTTTATTGTAATAAGATAAATAATAAAGACACTGAAACATATGTGCCAGCTTTGCACACGGTGCACTCCCCCTCCCACTTGTCCGGTCCCGACCGGGACAGTACGTGGGACATTTATTTTGCAGTTCAACTGTGAAGCTGCACTAAGTTTTGTTTTATGGTTCTGCGGAGGCTCCACGCAGAGCTTTCGCCGTAGCCTACTTAGTGGAGTGATGTTTATACTTGTGTGCTGGTGTGTGCATCGAGCCGGCGTGTGTGTGTGTGTGTGTGTGTGTGTGTGTGGAGAGTTGAGAGAAGTGAGAGAGTGACGGTGATTATCTTCAGAGTGAGTAGTGACGGCGAGCGAGTACGACTCGTCATAGTGAGAGAAACAAAGTGTCTGCCCTGTGTTTTCTGACCACGGTGGGAAATCTTTAGCAGGAAACGCTTCGGCATTTTGTGTGCAATGCTACTCCGCTGTCTGCTTTGGGCCCTGCGCGTCGCAGAGCCGCCCACAAAGCAGCCTCTCGGGAATTACGTCACACAACAAAGTACCGTAGTATTGTGTGCAAAGCGCCAGTCAATTTAAGTACACGCTTAATGGATTTTCATGAATTTATAAAAAAAAACGGACAGTACGTACAAAGACATGTACGGGCAAAAAAGGACGTTTGGTCACCCTACTGTGGTTAGCTGCTAGCTGCCTTCTGGGATGAGTGAGTGGGTGAGTGTGTTCAGCCATGCTTCGGTAATAATTATCAAGCAGCAGTTCCGTGTGTATTTGTAGCATATATAACCATTTTGTGTGCGATTAATCTGGCGTTGGTGAATAGGAGTCTCGGCAGTTGCCTTAGCCAGGCTAGTAGGCCCGACTGTCATCCTTCTACTTCCTCCCCACCTTCCTCGCTGCCGTGGCCAACAACAATCCACGGGCGCCCGCTGGTTTGGTGGATGTCCTCCAGAGGACAAAAAACTTTTGAAGTTTATTCCCCCCTCAAAAATAAGTAATTGAGCACTGTAGTGGTTATAATCATATCAGTGACTATGTAACTACATGGAAACAGGCCAAATGATGCCTGTTTCTTGTACAGTAATAGCGTTACAGGACTTTGGCGCAAGACTATAGCTAGCCTTCTGTAATACTGTTACTTTACAAGGAACAGACATAATTTGGCCCATTTCCATGTAGTTTACATAGTCACTGATATGATCAAACCACTACAGTCAGTCCCTCTAGGATTTCGCGATGTCGCGATCGCGCCAATTCACATGAATTCAACCAATCACCGCAACTTTTCTGCAACTTTGACCAATCATCTCCTGCAAAGTGTCGTCATACGTCAGCAAACTCACTTCCTTGTTTTGTTCAGAAGATGCAGCAGCATGCGCAGCAGACATGTGTGCTGCCAACGTCTCACATTTACCTACAAAAATAACAGCAAAGGACCGTGAAAAACAGTATCCAGATGTTCTTTACGAAAGCGGGGGTAAACTGTTTTGCAAGACGTTCAATATTGTTGTCGAACATAAAAGGAAATCGACAATTGACAAACACTTTGCCACCGCTAAATATACGCGGAGAATGACAGAAACGCATGGAGGATGTAGTAAGACGAGACAAATCACTGTGACACAGGCTGTTGCATCCCGATCAATTGCAAGCTCTGAAAAAATCAAGGTAAGAATATAGATATAGATAGATTTGAATATAGATTTGTATATACAATGCATGGCAACTTATAGGTAACGTTAATGTACTGTAGTTTATCACCGAGTGACAAGCATCACCGAAGTTACTGTCTTTTGTGTGTGTGTGTGTGTGTGTGTGAGTGAGATTTAAGAACTTAGTTGAGGAATAAAAAGTTGTGTCTAAACTTTTTGAGAAAGCTCTATCAGTTATGATGTTTACTGAAATTAGCATCCTGAGCCTTTTTGGTAAGGTTACTAGGAAAACTCAGCCCAGGATAGTTTTATTCTCCCCAAAACATGTTTCCTTTTTATTTTTAAAGAACTATACAAAAAAAAAAATCACAACTTTTTATTGAACAATTTGAACATTACATTACAAACATAGTGCCATTGCCTTGCCATTAAATAAATAAATATAAAGAAGAGAAATAGAGGACAGGAGATGAACTGACCTGAAAAAAGATAAAGTAAGCAAAAATAAAATCTTGCAGTCACACAGCATAATTCACAGTAACACCTTATATGCGAGCAAGCAATGTTATGTCAGAAAGAGAACTGATAAGAGCGTCCCAGGCCTGCACAGTAGATGCTCGCGCTTTATGTATGACAGCCAATGACCTTTCTAAAAGAGCAACGTCTCTAAAATGATTTAGCCGTTCTTTTGCCGACGGGATGTCCGGGGAAAACCATTAGTGTATTATGGTCTTCTTAGCGGCAGTCAATCCTGCAAATACTGTATAACTTTCCTCTGTGCCAATCTGGTGTTGCCACTAAGAACGGAGTCATCATTGAATAGAAGTAGGGGAGCGTGCATAGGATATTTTCAGGCACCTATGCACCTTGGACCAGAGGCTAAACACAGAGGGACATTCCCAAAAAACATGAAGGTATGTGCCAACAATGTTCTGATCACATTTTGCACAGTTGGGATCATCTGTATGTTTCATTGTAAAGCATCTGTATGGTGTAAGGTAAGGTAGAGGTACTTTATTGTCACCTACCTGAATTTAGTGGTCAGGGACTGTAGTTCATCAAAGTATTTAGGTGGTGGAGGCATAGGGATCATAGAGAACAGGAAATTCAGTCGCCCAAGTACATTCATTTTTAGTATCGCAATTCTATCGCAATACCTCTGAATGTCCGATTCGATCTCCGTTTTAAGTTTATTGTAATTTGCATGTGATATATCTGAGAAATTGGTTACCATTATGCCTAGATATGTAAAAGCGGAGTTATGCCATTGAATATGTTGAATGACTAGAAAAGTGAGGTGTTTAGCAGGGGCATTTAAAGGAATGAGGAGGGATTTATCCCAATTAATTTTATAACCAGAAAATAGACTGAACTGCGTGAAGACTTTGAGTTTTTGAGGTAGAGACTCAGAAATATTAGTAAAAGAAAGTAATAGATTGTCCACATAAAGTGAAATTTTATGTTGTGTGCCTTGCACACTGATGGGTGAGATGTGCAGGTCTAATCTAATTATCTGGGCTAGCGGTTCGAGTGAAGCGGGGACAGTGGGCAGCCTTGCCGAGTTCCACGCTGCAGAGGAAATGTTTTAGACAGAATATTGTCTGTTTGTACGACTGCACAAGGGTTGGTGTATAGTGTTTTGATCATTGATATAAGTTTTTTGCCATATCCGAAATTTTGTTTTAATCTGGCAGCTAAAAGCTTGCTTGATCTTTCGTTCTGATCATAATATGAGAGTCTCGTACGATGAATTATAAACTCAGCTTTAGCCTTGAAATTATTCAGTTCAGATTTCAGGGTCAAGAGAGCCAAATGGTTTTGTTCAGAAAACTGCCGTTTTAGGTCAGATTCCAAAGTTCATATCTCATCTTCTAATTGCTTAACCTTGCGCCTCCTGGTCGCCTTCAAATGGGAGGAAAATGACAAAGCCTCTCCCCTTATAAAGCACTTAGTTGTCTCCCAAAGTATTTGGGGTGAGGCTGCTTTCTCTGAATTAATTTCTAAAAATACTTAAAGATTATTTCTCAGTTTTTTTTTAAAGTTCTGCATTATGGAGTAATGTTGTATTGAAACGCCACCTGTGTGTATGTTAGCTGTGAGTCGGTAGGAACTTAAAGTTATATAACACAGGGGCATGATCTGATATTACAATAGGAAGGATATCTGTGGAATCGATACAGTGATTCAGGGAAGCGGAAATTAACATGTAATCAATTCTCGAGTATGTCTTGTATAATTCTTAACTAAAGGGTTCCTTAAGTGCCATGGATCGATAATATTAAGCTCAGAAATAAAGGTGTTGATCCCACGAGGGGAGACCTGGCTTGAACTTGCATTTACAGATTTGTCTAAATTTGTGTGACACACCTGGTTAAAGTCACCCCCAACTATAAGCTGATGACCTGGAAAGTCTAAGAGAGTATTAGAAATTGTGCTTAAGAAATTTGGATCATGGATGTTTGGGCCATATATCGATACAACACACATTTTTTTATTGTCTCTACATAAATGGCAAGGCTTTGGCAACAAACACAGAACAATTACAACAAAACATTCCATCCGCAAGAGATGATGAATGGTCTCTTAGGATGGAGAAGAAAATAAAATAAAAAAGAGTTTTCTTATTAACTAACTGTGGCTTTCAACAGTGATACATATCTCCTGTCCAAGTCCGTATGGGTATCAGAAACATTAACCTAATAACCATCCATTTGTAAAGCAAAATTGGGCTCTAATCAGGTTATCTCCTCAGAATCAGTCTGCATTCGTCTGAATTGAACACTTACAGTGACGTAATCAGTATTAAGAGGTAGTATGCTTAAGTAATCCGCTGTGTGGGTCAAGTTGGAGCGGGGAAAGTAACCGTCGAGGGTCCCTTGTCATCCGGTATGGTGGGGAAAGAGACACGGGGGGGGCAGCTTCACTGGATGCTGAGCGAGGGATGTGGTCGAGCATGGCCATAAATGTCTCTGCATCAGCCACACTTTCACAAAAGTGCAGCGAGCTGTTGTGTCTAACCTTCAGGGTTGCTGCAGGGCTCGACATTAAGGCTTGTCCGCTTGTCCGGGACAAGTGGATTTTTTGTAGAGCAAGTGGAAGAGAAATTTACTTGCCCCACTGGACAAGTTAAAACTCAAACAAAATAAAATGCCATGTTAGTTCACGTTATGTGCCACTCATTACGTCTATGTTACCGATTTGAAATGCTAAATTTTTTTCCCCACAATCCCAGGGAGCGGACCCAGCGGTAGCCGGTCAGCGGACCGCTAACGTTAGACCCAGCCCGCTGTTCAGCTCATTCTCTGTAAGCAATGCAGCATGAAAGCATGGCGAACCTGCCGGTGTTAGTTAGCTAACGATAGCTTGCTAACTCCGCCTTAACGTTACCTCCTCGCCACATCGTTGACAGAAAACGAGAGACCCAGTGCTAATACAGCACCGTTGCCTTAACGACCGTTGTCTACCGGACTGAATTGCAACACAGATTTCGGTGCCACTGAAATGTCTGCGCTTCTCTCTGATGCTCCGAAAACGGACGTTAGAGGCAACCTAAACATCGCCGCATGTCACGCTAGTTAACACTACACTTGGCAACAGGTAACGTTAGCCTACTGTTAACTAGCAGCTAGAGTAAATAAACACGGTTAAAATGCTGACAGCTAAATGGTGTAAAAGTTTGTCTGTCTGTATTTCACTGGAGAGTAACGTATGACAGTGTGCAGCTGCTGTTGCTGTTGAAAAACACAAATGTTGCGTTCACTTGAAATTGGCCTCGCCATTCTCGTGCTGCATTCAAAGTTGTTGTAAAATACCCTTTTCCCATCTAGTGGTTGTTTTTACCGTTCGATAATGTCGTTTCTTTTTGTGCTCCTTTTTGAAACAAATAATAACAATAATATGCGGATTAAATATCAGGTAATAATCAACTGTAAAGTAGCTACACCTTTTAAAGGATCTCTAAATCAGCCTCTGCTGGGTAGAAATTAGTGAAATTGTATAAAAAAATAAAATAAAATAAAAAAGTTAACACCAACATTTAGTGGCAAAATCCATTGTTATGTCTACAAAATTATTTTAGATATAGTACAAGTTCAAGTCACCACTACCTCTGGTCAAAATATTGACTTAGCATCTCAGAATATAAACTAACTCAAAGTAATGAGAAAATGTAAAATATTGACTTAGAATCTCAATATATTGACTTAGAATCTCAATATATTGACTTAAAATCTCAATATATTGACTTATCTCAAATTATTGACTTAGTATCTCAATATATTGACGTATCTCAAAATATTGACTTAGTATCTCAATATATTGACTTAGTAACTCAGAATATTGACTAAGCATCAAAGGCTTTCCTCCTCTGTGCAGTATCGTTGCTGCAGTCGGGAAAAAACAGCAACCTGGATGTCGATGTCCACCCCACGCTGAACTACATGCGCATTACGCTTGGGCAGCGACCGGAAGTCTATCTCAATTACCTAATTTTGAGTGGGTAATAAACTTTTAAAAAAAATTTTGCCGTGAAAGCATGAACTGTCCTCTGGAGGACAACCACCAGACCAGCGGGCGCCCGTGGATTGTTATCGGCTGCGGCAGACGAGGAAGGCGGGGAGGAAGTAGAAGTATGCCGGTCGGGCCTGCTAGCCCGGCTAAGGCAACTAAAACACAGTTCGCCACTGCAGAGACTCCTATATAGACATGTTTCCTGTTTACAAACATTACAGGGTGCGTGCGCATACCAGGGGCAGAAAGACAGATTGGTGAGCTGGTCCGATAATGCAAACGCATTTTTGTCTCAGTGCACATTGTCTTAGTCCCTTCATTTCGTCATGGCATTTATATAATACATACTCTATGGTCTTACAAAGCTAACGTTTTTGACCGATTACAATTTAATCATTTTTTGGGAGCTGGAGAGCTCTCGTTATGAGAAGCTAGCTAGCTCTGTTTGACATTCATTCCAATGGGGAAACATCGCGGCTAGACTTTCGACATACATTGCATATATTTACACTTTGAATTTCGTCATGGTATTTATATAACACATACTCTATGGTCTTACAAAGCTAACGTTTTTGACCGATTACAATTTAATCATTTGTTGTGAGCTGGAGAGCTCTCGTTATGAGAAGTTAGCTATAGCTCTGTTTGCCATTCATTCCAATGGGGAAACCTCGCTGCTAGGCTTTCGACATACATTGCATATATTTACACTTTGAATTTCGTCATGGTATTTATATAACACATACTCTATGGTCTTACAAAGCTAACGTTTTTGACCGATTACAATTTAATCATTTGTTGTGAGCTGGAGAGCTCTCGTTATGAGAAGCTAGCTATAGCTCTGTTTGCCATTCATTCCAATGGGGAAACATCGCTGCTAGAATTTTGACATGCATTCCGGTGGCGTATTCCTTTAAGCTTTCCTTATTGTTTGTATATAACTGCTGACTCAATAAAACATGATTTTAGTTGGATCTGTTTGTCGGTCTTTAATTTTGCAGTGTTACTGTGATATATATGTATGGCTATAATTATCATTTTAGGCTAATGTAATAGCCCGTGTTAGCAGCAGGGTTACTCCTGAGTGTACCCTTATGGTTGGTTTATGCCTTAAAATAATGGCCAGGATTTCTGGGAAAAGGTACGATATGTTAGTTTCAAAACATCACTGCAGGTTGATTGTTTTTCGCAGCAGAGGTTGATTGTGGGCGAGAGGGCCATAACACTGTCTTGGTTAGCTCGCCGAAGCTCTACTGCCACTGTCTCGGCAACGTTAGCTAATGTCCGCTAGCTAATGTAGGCTAACTATAGCCAGTTAGCTTTGTATGTAACGTAACAAAAACCCACCCATCTCAGAGGAGCGAAGCTTAATATTTCATTCAATAAAGTTATGTACAAAATGAGCACTAACGCCACAGGTCTTATCTTGGCAACGTGGACGTAGACTGACTGCCTTCGGAGTTTACTATATCGATATAGTAAACTCCGAAGGCAGTCGTAATATTTACCTAGTAGGCTAGGCTAACACTGTTGCGCTAACGTTAGCAAAACATCGGCGTAGCTTTAGCTAGCTGTCTAAACTTGTCTCGAGTCCGGACCTTTAATTGTCTATGGTCCGGACTCGAGTACCACAGCCCTGACAGGTAGATATCACTGAGCTGAACAACAACAAGCTGCAACTTTTCTGATTGATACAATGGGAGCCTGACTGCTTGCACATGACCCCAATCTGCCCCTCTTATGGCTTGAAGCCATAACCTCCGCCGGTTTTTGGCAAAAGCATGCTTCCCCCTAGGTATGTTAAACATCAGGCACCCATCACTGGCTCTGTTTGTACAATTAACTACGCAACAAGTTCTTGGCATTTTGACTTACGCTATGCCGCTACTTGTCTATATACCTCTCCGTGAACCATCACCTTATCGTGGTGGAGAGGTTTGTGTGTCTCTGTGAACCTGAGGGCTGTGTTGTCTGGAGCTTTGTGCTCCTGCCCAGCCAGCAATGACATGTGGGGCCCAGATGAGGGCTTCATGGGCGGCAAATGTGGGCCCCATTATGGGCTTGCACCCGGGATCCACATTGGGGCAAGCCGTGGAAGCCCAGACATACTAAAAGTGGGACCTGTAAGGGTACTGCATGGGTCTTAATTGGGCACTCCATGTCAGACCCATTTGGGACCCACCTTCCCAAATGGGTCTAAAGTGGGCTTGCACCCGAGATCCAACCATGGCTACCCAGATGGGCTTTAAATGGGCTCTGTAAGGGTCTTATGTGGGTCCTAACTGGGTAATTCATGACAGACCCATTTGGGCCCCACCTGCCTAAAGGGCGTTTGAAATGGGCTTGTACCCGGGATCCACACGGGGGCCAGCCGTGGATGCCCAGATGGGTTTTAAGTGGGACCTGTAAGGGTCTTATGTGGGTCCTAACTGGGTAATTCATGTCAGACCCATTTGGGCCTACCTGCCCAAAGGGGTTTAAAGTGGGTTTTCACCCAGGATCCAGCCGTGGATGCCCAGATGGGCTTTAAAAGGGACCTATAAGGGTGTTATGTGGGATCTTAACCTGGCAATTCACGACAGACCCATTTGGGCCCCACCTGCTTAAAGGGCGTTTAAAATGGGCTTGCACCCGGGATCCACACGGGGGCCAGCCGTGGATGCCCAGATGGGTTTTAAGTGGGACTTGTAAGGGTCTTATGTGGGTCCTAACTGGGTAATTCATGTCAGACTCATTTGGGCCCCACCTGCCCAAAGGGGTTTAAAGTGGGTTTGCACCCAGGATCCAGCCGTGGATGCCCAGATGGGCTTTAAAAGGGACCTATAAGGGTGTTATGTGGGAACCTGGCAATTCATGACAGACCCATTTGGGCCCCACCTGCTTAAAGGGCGTTTAAAATGGGCTTGCACCCAGGATCCACACGGGGGCCAGCTGTGGATGCCCAGATGGGCTTTAAGTGGGACCTATAAGGGTCTTATGTGGGTCTTAACTGGGTAATTCATGTCAGACCCATTTGGCCCCACCTGCCTAAAGGGCGTTTAAAATGGGCTTGCACCCAGGATCCAGCCGTGGATGCCCAGATGGGTTTTAAGTGGGACCTGTAAGGGTCTTATGTGGGTCTTAACTGGGTAATTCATGTCAGACCCATTTGGGCCACACCTGACTAAAGGGGTTTAAAGTGGGCTTGCACCAGGATTCAACCATGAATGCCCCTATGGGCTTAAAGTGGGCTCTGTAAGGATCTTATGTGGGTCCTAACTGGGCAATTCATGCAAGGCCTATCTAAGCCCAACCATGCCAAATGGTTTAAGGAAGCAATCTTAGAAAAACGAAGAATGAATATAAGTCCAAGATAAATAAAAGACACTTGATGCTTTGAACTGCAATAAATATATTGTTACATCGAACAACAAACAATCTTTAAAAAACAATTTAAATGTCACAACATACCGGTAAACAAATCAAAAACACATTTTTAAAAAATCTGAAAAAAAAACACCTCTCCAAAAAATACATTAATACAAAATACACTCATGGCGTCTGTGTGGTGGACGCTCCTTTTTCTCTTTGGGCTCTTGCAGCCTTCTCCCCTCCACGGTCACGTGCGCCGGTAAACCACTTCAACAGCGCCATTTCCACTTCACATTTTGAGTCATTGCATTACTCTTCAGTGCACCTAAAAACAAAGGCCGTAAGTCAATTTAGCAAGGTTCTTTTTTGCTCCAACAAGTGCATGTTCTGCTCTTTCAATGGGTTGTCTCAGTCCGTTTTTTAGCGCTAACAGTCAAGGAGATATTCAAGCAGTTTAGCACTGTGATGGCCACAGCCGTGGCCACACAGCCATCTTAAAAGGCGGTAACCTCATACACTCACATTTATCTTAGTTCATGCTGTTTTCCTTAAGATTGGTTTCTATATCTTTTCAGACACATTATATATTTTGTTGTAAACATTTATTTAGTTTTAAATAACTTACAGGGCACTGGATTTGGTTTACATATATACTTTATTAGTTTTGGATTGGTTTTCTAATATAACTGTTTTCTTTGAGCTTACCAGTGTTGCGGATTCCACACCCTGGAGTGAGGCATGCAGGCTGCAGGGACAAAGGGGTGGCGTCTGGAACTACAGCAGCTTTATAGGAGTGGTGGCTAAATTGGACTCTACCACTACTTGTTATGTCAGGGGGGAGTTAGCTTTATTTGTCCTCAAGATATTTGAGTTTTGATTTGTATTGTCTTTAGTATATTTATTCAGTTAATGTTAATTAAGATTACATTTCTTTTGGAGTAAGTGTTTAGTTGTTTTCTTTTGTTATTTGTAATTTACATATTAGTGTTATTGTTAGTCTCCCCCTGGGTGTCAAACCTGGTCTGATGACCCAGTATATAAGTCCCCTTTGTTTCCTGTATAGGAGGTCAATTGTATTTTTGAGTTTGTTATGTTCAGAGCTTAAGTTAAGTTTGTTTGTTTGACCTCTTTTAAGGGCCCAACTTTATTTTTATTTGTTGTCAGAATTTTTTGTGGGTAAAATAAAAAAACCTTTTTTAAAATCTCCTTGCGACTCCTCATGCCTAACTGCTTGGTCCCTGACAAGCACCATGGATTTCGTTTTCTAGTTAGTGCTCACCTTTCTTTGAAAAGAAGTCAGTTACCAATTGTTTCCCCTCATTCTGTTTTCTCTCCTCCTCCTGTCTTTCCTTTCTTTTTGGTAGCATGATTTGGCTTTCTTTGAGAAAAGACATTTCTACAGCAGAAGTTTGCGCTCCACCAGACGCTCAACTGAACTGGCTAACGTAATGCATGCAGGTGGACTAAACCATTTGGCACATTAGCAAGGGGGGGGTGAGACCTTTTTGTATACAAAATAGTCAGTCAATCAACCAAGTTATTCTGCCAATACACTAACTTTACATTTCATCTGATATGCATTATGAAATGTTATTAGGAAATAAAAATATCCAGGTAAAATAAAATATATTCCAGACTTTTCAAGGGCCCTCTCTCCCCTTGGGCCCTGGTAATCAGTATTGGTTTTACCCCCGGCCCGATGCCCCTAGTGTCTGTGCTGCTGCTCGTCTTTATCCAGAGAGAGCGAACACTAAGCGACGCACAGGTCTGCTTCAGAGCTCCGTCTATCGTGATATATTAATTATTGTCCAACCTCTCCCGCTGTTTTTCCTTTTGGTTAGATTCTACATCAGATTAAACAGCACAAACCAAAAATACAGACCACTGTACAATCTGCAGTGTTATTTTTCTGGCAAAATAATATTTCAACTTACCTCAATTTGTGAATGTCTGATAGAAGTTCTCCTTGAAGTCACAGCTAGCAGCCGTGCTTTCCGAATGGACTGCTAACGTTTTGAGCGCGAAACAAGGCCTTTGCATACAGGCCCCTTATAGATGTCCTAAGAACTGCCTGACCAAATAACAATTAAATACAGTAAAATTCGTAAATTGAGAGAATTAACAAATGTTAACTGCTCCGCTGGCTTCATTATGAATGAGCCTAATTAGGTGTTGTGTACATAACAGGCGGAAAGAGTACTGAAAATCTGTACTCAAGTACAAGTACTGTTACATTGCTAAAATATTACTTTGTTGAGAGTAAAAGTACTGGTGTTGAGAAATACTCAAGTAAAAGTACAATTTGTAAAAACTACTCAGAGTATTAGTTACTTTTAACCACCGTCACTTCTCCAGACTAGGGCTGGATGTGTGTTTTCCTTTACCAAAAGTTAAAATGCCAACAATCTATTAATCATTAATAATTGATTAGATACAAAACAAGTGTTTTTCCCTCATTTTTTTCTCAAACAGATCTACTGTACCTTTTACAGCCAACACATCAGTCATTGTTGGTGTATGTGCTACACCTTGATAGAAACACATGCTACTCCTTGGTCCAAGGAAATCTAACAACACAGAAGTGGAAGACAGATTGATGATGAGGCCTCCTGCAAGTCCTTTTCTAACAAATATTGAATTACAATTTCCTAAGAGGTAATAAATGCATCATATTCATGTCCATAAAGGGACTAGCTGTCTGTGAGCTATTTGGCCTCATCTTCAAAAATGAAGTACCGTAAAACTTCGAATAGGATCCCGGAGTTTTATTTGATCAAATAGACCATTGGGACAGGCATCTATGGGATGTGGATTACCGTATGGGGATATTTGTAGGGATGCTTGACATTGATTTTGTACCGATATCCGATATACCAATATTGTCCAATGCTTAATTTCCGATACCGATATTAGCCGATACAGATACCGAAACATATGATCGTTTATAGGCTTACTGCCCACTGTTCCATGACTCCCTTGATACTGGGGATTTGAATGTTTTGAAGGACTAGCCAGCAACCGGTAGGCTAACTGGGGTGCGGTGCTTACTACCCCTTCGAGAGACGATGCCAACTGAACATTTCTTTGACTGAGGTAAACTGAAAACAAATAGCCACACAAGAACAAAAATTCAACTCATTCCACTCATTGGGGCTTAGATCTACCCTGCTCAAGAATTTATTTACTCTACAAACCCTGTGTGTATGCTGGTTGGCCAACAACCTACACCCAAATTTTGTCTGCATTCGCTTTGAGAGGAAATAAGCTTTCCAATAAGGTATAAAATGACATACTTTAGTCATTTTAAACCATTTCAAAAACCGATACCGATATTTACCGATATTGAATTTTAAAGCCAATATCGGCCGATAATATCGAGCATAGTTATTTGTCTAAATATGTGTTTCTGCCCCAAGGGATAGGCATCTGGGACTGGGCTATTATTTGAATTGTTACGGTAGGCCTGCAACCTTTCTGAGAGTCCACTAATCAGCATAATTTAACACAGCGTAAACTTTGACCTATTTTGTGTTTTTTACATTTTTGGGAAGTTACATTTTTCATTTTCTGCATGACTAACAAAAATGACTGATGGATTGTTTTGGCAAAAGATCTACATGTATGCAATGTTTGTTCTTTGGTGACTAGCGTGACTTGAAATGTATTGAGTTACAATTACTCAATCTCAACATGCTTGATTAGCCTAAATGTAGAGTTACTACAAGTTAATAAAAATTGTATAGTAAGTAATTACATAACTCAATAGGCCTACATAGTTACTTTGCGCCTCTGCCATGCATGACCCATATATGTGTTCCCAGATCAAACCCATGCCCACTTGGCCCATAAATATGCTATGCAGGACCCATATATGTGTTCTCAGTTCAAACCCATGGCCACTTGGCCCATAAACATTCTATGCAGGACCCATATATGCGTTCCCAGATCGAACCCATGCCGACTTGGCCCATAAACATTCTATGCAGGACCCATATATGCGTTCCCAGATCAAACCCATGCCCACTTGGCCCATAAATATGCTATGCAGGACCCATATATGCGTTCCCAGTTCAAACCCATTGCCACTTGGCCCATGAAAATGCCATGCAGGACCCATATATGTGTTCCCTGATCAAACCCATGCCCACTCGGCCATTAATATGCTATGCAGGACCCATATATGTGTTCTCAGTTCAAACCCATGGCCACTTGGCCCATAAAAATGCCATGCAGGACCCATATTATGCATTCCCATGCCGACTCGGCCCATAAAACTTCTATGCAGGACCCATATATGCATTCCCAGTTCAAACCCATGCCCACTCTGCCCATAAATGTGCCATTCAAGACCCATATATGTGTTTCCAGTTCAAACCCATGCCCACTTGGACCATAAATATGCCATTCAAGACCCATATATGTGTTCCCAGATCAAACCCATGCCCACTTGGACCATAAAAATGCCATGCAGGACCTATATATGCGTTCCCAGATCAAACCCATGCCCACTTGGCCCATAAATATGCTATGCAGGACCCATATATGCGTTCCCAGTTCAAACCCATGCCCACTTGGCCCATAAATATGCTATGCAGGACCCATATATGTGTTCTAAGTTCAAACCCATGCCCAATTGGCCCATGCCTGTCCCTTATGGGGCCCATGTAATCAGCTCATATGGGGTTCCTATGTGGGACTCATACTACAAAACCTACATGGGACCCGCTGATTTCACCCAGCCAAAGCCCATGCCCACACAGATACCATGGAACCCCTACTTAACCCATCTGGGCCCCAAATGTCATTGCTGGCTGGGTGGTAGGGTCTCCCAAGGCAAAGTGGTCTCAGGTGAGGGGCCAGACAAAGAATGGTTCAAAACCCCAATGGAAAAACAAGGTAGAAATGGAGTGACCCTGCCCGGAGGAAGCCCGGGGCCCCCGTCTGGAGCCAGGTGCGGGTAAATTGGGAACGTCTGGAGGAGGCCCCTGTCCAACGGACTTTCAACTCGCACCTCCGGCGGAGCTTTTCGTGCATCCCTGTGGAGGCTGGGGGCATTGAACCCGAGTGGACAATGTTCAAAGTTTCCATTGCTGAAGCTGCGGCGAGGAGCTGTGGTCTTAGGGTCTTAGGTGCCTCAAGGGGTGGTAACCCACGAACACCGTGGTGGACACCGGTGGTCAGGGAAGCCGTCCGACTGAAGAAGGAGTCTTTCCGGGATATGTTATCCCAGAGGACTCCGGAGGCAGTTGCAGGGTACCGAAGGGCCCGAAGGGCTGCAGCCTCTGCCGTGAAAGAGGCAAAGCAGCGGGTGTGGGAGAAGTTTGGAGAAGACATGGAGAAGGACTTTCGGTCGGCACCAAAGTGCTTCTGGAAAACTGTTCGCCACCTCAGGAGGGGGAAGCGGGGAACCATCCAAGCTGTGTACAGTAAGGATGGGACACTGTTGACCTCAACTGAGGAGGTAATAGGGCGGTGGAAGGAGCATTTTGAGGAACTCCTGAATCCGACTAATACGCCCTCTATGTTAGAAGCAGAGCTGGAGGATGACGGGGGATTGTCGTCGATTTCCCGGGCGGAAGTCACTAATGTAGTCAAACAACTCCACAGTGGCAAAGCCCCGGGGATTGATGAGATCCGTCCAGAAATGCTCAAGGCTCTGGGTGTGGAGGGGCTGTCCTGGTTGACACGTCTCTTCAACATTGCGTGGAAGTCTGGAACAGTGCCAAAGGAGTGGCAGACTGGGGTGGTGGTTCCCTTTTTTAAAAAGGGGGACCAGAGGGTGTGTGCCAATTACAGGGGTATCACACTTCTCAGCCTCCCTGGTAAAGTCTACTCCAAGGTGCTGGAAAGGAGGGTTCGGCCGATAGTCGAACCTCAGGTTGAGGAGGAACAATGCGGATTCCGTCCTGGTCGTGGAACAACGGACCAGCTCTTCACTCTCGCAAGGATCCTGGAGGGGGCCTGGGAGTATGCCCAACCGGTCTACATGTGTTTTGTGGATTTGAAGAAGGCGTATGACCGGGTCCCCCGGGAGATACTGTGGGAGGTGCTGTGGGAGTATGGGGTGAGGGGGTCTCTACTCAGGGCCATCCAATCTCTGTACGACCAAAGTGAGAGCTGTGTCCGGGTTCTCGGCAGTAAGTCGGACTCGTTTCAGGTGAGGGTTGGCCTCCGCCAGGGCTGCGCTTTGTCACCAATCCTGTTTGTAATATTTATGGACAGGATATCGAGGCGTAGTCGGGGTGGGGAGGGGTTGCAGTTCGGTGGGCTGGGGATCTCATCGCTGCTTTTTGCAGATGATGTGGTCCTGATGGCATCATCGGCCTTCGACCTTCAGCACTCACTGGATCGGTTCGCAGCCGAGTGTGAAGCGGTTGGGATGAGGATCAGCACCTCTAAATCGGAGGTCATGGTTCTCAGCAGGAGACCGATGGAATGCCTTCTCCAGGTAGGGAATGAGTCCTTACCCCAAGTGAAGGAGTTCAAGTACCTTGGGGTTTTGTTCGCGAGTGAGGGGACAATGGAGCGGGAGATTGGTCGGAGAATCGGCGCAGCGGGTGCGGTATTACATTCCATCTATCGCACCGTTGTGACGAAAAGAGAGCTGAGCCAGAAGGCAAAGCTCTCGATCTACCGGTCAGTTTTTGTTCCTACCCTCACCTATGGTCATGAAGGCTGGGTCATGACCGAAAGAACGAGATCCAGGGTACAAGCGGCCGAAATGGGTTTCCTCAGGAGGGTGGCTGGCGTCTCCCTTAGAGATAGGGTGAGAAGCTCAGTCATCCGTGAGGAGCTCGGAGTAGAGCCGCTGCTCCTTTGCGTCGAAAGGAGCCAGTTGAGGTGGTTCGGGCATCTGGTAAGGATGCCCCCTGGGCGCCTCCCTAGGGAGGTGTTCCAGGCACGTCCAGCTGGGAGGAGGCCTCAGGGAAGACCCAGGACTAGGTGGAGGGATTATATCTCCAACCTGGCCTGGGAACGCCTCGGGATCCCCCAGTCGGAGCTGGTTAATGTTGCTCGGGAAAGGGAAGTTTGGGGTCCCCTGCTGGAGCTACTCCCCCCGCGACCCGACACCGGATAAGCGGACGAAGATGGATGGATGGATGGATGGATGGCTATGCCGCTACTAGCTAGCTAGCTACACAAAACACGTCTTCTTTCTGCCCCCCGGTTGCGTGCGCAAGCAGTGATGACGTTGCTGAGCAACTCATGTATTCACCAACACCAGATAGATTGCACACAAAATGCATATACTGTATATGATACAAATACACACAGAACTGCTGCTTGATGATTATTACCGAAGCCTGGTTGCACTCATCCCAGTTGGCAAATAGCAGCTAACAGGGTAGGTGAATTTAAACAATGTCTGAGTTGAAAACGCATCTTGTTGTCATGTAAGGGCCCTGTTCATGTTGCACAGACATTTTAATAGCATTTTGTGTCTGTTAATAGGCACAAAGGCAGTCTTTATCTTATGCCCCCAAAACTACCGTTTTAGCTAAGTGGGAGCTCTCGGCATTAGCTGCAGCAGCTCCGTGTTGCTACCACCGATTCGGCTTTTTTATTTTTTTGCTATCGACAGTACTCACATACGTATAGCGTAAAAATTGCCCGGAGTTCTCCTTTAAGAAAAAGTAAAAGAATGGTTCCTCATTACCTTGTAAACTGGTTTTAAGCAGTAAAAGGAAGATACTGAAGGGTTTAGGACTGCACGTATGTTCAAATAGGGCATGTTCATGTTTGGGGTTAAGGAAATCCGATCTATCTATTTATCTATGGTACCAACTACAGTATATTCCAGACATGGGGGACTCAAGTCACATGACTTGACTCAAGTTAGACTCGAGTCGCAAATTTTAGGACTTGAGACTTGCTTGATTAAAATTCATAAAAGACTCGACTTGACTTTGACTTGATATTCATGACTTGAGACTTGACTTAGACTTGAGTCAAATGACTTGAAATGACTTGATTTTCTGTTTAATAAATATATTTTTCCCTTCTGATATTGAGGAGGAGTTAATTTTACGATGTTAGTGCTATTGCATGCGCAGGAACCGTTGATATGACACGGCGCGCGGCGGCAGACGGTCAGTAAACAACACTGCGGCCGCAGAGTTGTTAAGTTACTAGCCGGCTAGTAACTTAACGTCTTGGATCCCTCTCATGTGCGCCGATACCGTGCTCGAGCTCCGGAGCACCCACGGAAAATACTGACCGCCCACGAGTGCCAGACTGCCAGTTCATTTTTACATTAATCTAAAATTAAACACTGCAGTTGTGGAGCGTCTGTCATAGTGTGATTGGTTATGTCGGTGGCATTGATTCTTAATTTCCCACGAAGCTGATCGCGGTTACGTGCCAGTAAACTTTTCATCTCCAATCCTATCTGAATTTGTGAGAAGTGGCGCTGTCCTGGCTTTATTATGGCGTGTGTGTTCGTGTCGGCCGCTGTCCGTTTCCTAAGGTTCGGAAATGCAAACACTTTTTTGTAAAGGGTGTGCGCGTGTGAGCACCCACGGAGGAAAACATAAATCGGCGCCTATCCCTCTGCACAGAAAATAATAAAGTTTGGCTATAAGGATTACACATCTGACCAGGCAAAGATAAAACATATGGCAGTTTGCAAGGTCTGCAGTACTTATTTCCGACGTCGAATTTCATCAGACACTGATGGTTCCAGTCCCCATCCAGTTTGTGATGGACAGAAGTCCCTTCAGTTTTTGGCCATGAATAAGCACACCCTCCCCTCTTTGTTGAGCGAATAAAACTAGGCACACATACACACACACAACACAAACTGCGCTCTCTCTCTCTCTCTCATAAACACACACACATGCAGACGTAAGTATGTGAATAAAGCTAGGCACACTACAACGCACTCTGCACTCTCACACACAGGCACATTCACTCACCAATATTAATAACTTTTCACTCTCTCTTTCTCAAACACACACACATTCACTCACAAATACACTGACAAATATCAACATATACTTTCCATTCCATGTGATAAGCAAAGGTGGTGGGATTCAGCTCCTCTTAAAGAATATGTTTTTTTCTTTAAGAGAAGGAAAGGTTAAAGGATGTGTTTCTGTCTCATAAAAGTGAGGCATGTTTGAAGAATATTATTTGACTTAGGAACCATTATACTTTAATTGTTTGAAGGAATTTCATGATTTAATGTCATGTTTGAGGCATATTGAACAATGTTGATTTATTGTTGGCCTAATATCAGTTTTAGGTTGTGATTTTTTTTTTTATCTGTGTTAATTTAAACTCTTAAATGTCTTTTGGGTAAAAAATGCAAATAAAACTCCAGCAGTTCATAATCACTGTCTTTAGCTTGTTTAAAAATGGAAACTTTGGTATGACTTGACTTGACTTGCTTGACCAAAGCTGTGACTTGACTTGACTTGCTTGATTGTCACAAAAAATGACTTGGACTTGCTTGAGACTTGAAGGTTAAGACTTGAGACTTGCTTGCGACTTGCCCATGTGTGACTTACTCCCATCTCTGGTATATTCATTAACCTTAAGGTCTTCTTGCTTTATCCTCAATGGCTGTCTCAAAACACAATGCAACAATTAAAAGAGGGGGGGTCACACCACTATGCAGAGCAAAAAAAAAAGGGATTTTATCATTTTGGTTATTTCAGCTTTTGTTAACCGCTGTAAAAAAAAGACAGATATTTTAATTGAGTATACTGTATATCATGGAACTGTAGAAGCCTGCATAAACTGACCAAGGTAAAGCAGGTTGTGGACAGGTTAAAACCGTTAAAAGCCAAGATTGTGTTCTTACAGGAAACACACCCATAAGCTAACGAGACAATCAAGATAAAACAAAGGTGGCCAGAACAGGTTCTATCATCGTCGTACTCTTCTAACTCTAGACGTGTAATGATATTAATACTAGGGCTGTCAGTTTAACATGTTATTAACGCCGTTAACGCAAACCCATTTTAACACCGACAATTTTTTTCGCGCGATTAACGCATAGACAGTTAAAGAAGGATTTACGTTCTTTCGTATCTAGCTAGACCGGAAGCAAAATTACGAATCCCACTATGGCCACGCAGAATAAACATTCAAATGAAAAATAACACTCAGTAGCCTAGCTAACCCATTTCACACACACACAGACAGACGGAGACAGGCAGACACACAAACAAACAAACAAACACACACACACGCAAAACGGCTGAGCGGAGACACGGGAGAGTGGAGAGGATCGCAAATCGAAAAGAGGAAAGAAAACACTGAGAAACATTGAGAGATGCTAGTTAGCTTGGAAACGATCTAAGTGGAATAACGAAGCTGAAGAGGTGTAGCTACACTACGGCACATTTCCTGTCTAACAGCAGTGGTTTAGAACAAACGTTGTGCTAGTGTGCCTGGCTAAAGTTGGAGCTAACTGACTAGCTAGCTAGCTAACGTTGGAGCTAACGAAGGAGAGTTGCAGGTTCGGAGGACGCTGATTTTGGACCGGAGAGGACGACAGCGTGTTTCCCTGCTGAGGAGGACTTTGCCGTAGCTAGTGACTGGTTTTCGTGTTTGAGCTGTGTTTCTTGGACTAACAGCTAACTGTAAGTTGGATTTCTGTGTGTTTGCTTAACTGAAGATAACGTCCTGCTGGCTGCTGCACGTCCAGATGAACCCCCAACTTTTTCTTTTCTCCTCTCGGCGTGTGTGTGTGTGTGTGTGGGTGTGTGTGTGTGTTAACGCAGTGGTTTAATAGGGTTTGAGTAAGTTTTACATTGAAATGCTGTAGGGGAGGAATCATTTTGTGTAGCTGGAGTGTTTTAAGTGGAAACTGATAGAGAAACGGGTAAAGGGGTAGCTAGTTGTGTGTAATATCATTTGAAGAAATATTGCAGTTTGCCTATTTGAAGGGTGTGATTTGGGTTATGTTTTGTTTTTGTTATTCAATCTAACAGCTAAATGTTATTTATACATTTAAGTTATTTTTCAGTAAGCAGTACCTTTTTTGTTAAAGAGTTGTCTGAGGTCAGTTATTCCAATACAGCACAATAGATTTGCTGGTTAAAAGTAGGGTAGTATATGACTAATCCAAAATGGGTAAACCTTCGTGGTAGCTACTTTAAAGAAATGAATCCAAACACTTCATCATTCCAGTCTGAAGTTAGGTATTGCAGCTTTGGCATTGCACTTGACAAAGCAAGTTTCTCAAGTCAAATATCCTATATGGCTTTAATAGAAAAATTTATTTTGAAGCATCGTGATGTATCGTGATGCATCGAGATATCGAATCGAAGACCTGATAATCGTAATCGAATCGGGAGACCAGTGAAGATTCACACCTCTAGTAGCTAGTAGGCTCGTCACGGCGATTAGCTTCGGAGCGAGTAGTGACTCTACAGTCAGTGAGAGAAACAAAGTGTCTCCTCTGTTCTTTCTGACCACGGTGGGAAACCTGTAGCAGGAAAAGTTAATCCTCTCCTTGATTTTACGTTGGTTATGGAGAACGAGAACCAGGAAATGAGTCGGGGGAAACCATAATTGCTATGGCGACCAGCCACGCTCGCCTCAGGCACGAGGCAGTACTATCTGCAGTGGAAAATGGAAGTAACAGTGTTACATTATGCGTCAGATTATTAGTTCCAAGTGAGAATGTTAGTGTGAAATTGAACACTACGTATATGCCAATGTTTTCAATAAAAAAATAAGTTGCACAAAGCAAGCCAATCCACTTTTCCATGTTGATAAGAGCATTAAAACGAAAAAATATAATGAAACAAAAAGAAATCAAGGGAGATTTAGAATAGATAAAAATGTGTGATTGATTGCGATTAATCGCGATTAAATATTTTAATCGTAAGACAGCACTAATTAATACTTAAATCTATTCCACTGCAGATTGATGATGTATCTGAGGATCCCAGCGGTAGATTCTTAATTATACAGGGCCACATTCTGTCTGCACATCTTAATTTAATCAATGTATACAGACCAAATGATGACAATGCCCATTTTTATAACAATTTGTTTTTAACAATTTTAAAACTACCAGGCAAGTAAATTATGACAACACTCACACAAGAACTGGGAAAGCCTTAAATCACTTAATAAATAAAAAGCAACCTAGTGGATATATGGAGGCTTCTGAATCCATCAAAGAAAGAATTTTCCTCTTGGTCTAGTGCTAACAAAAGCCACTCTAGAATAGATTACTTTTTAATGTCAGCAGAACTTTCTAATATCAGAGGCTGCCATTATAACAGTACAATCATATGGGATCATGCAGCTGTATCATTGGTCTGTGGAGCCAAAGTTGATTTGCAAACTCCTAAATGGAAATTTCTACAAAATGGATGCAGGACAGAACATTTCTGCAGTTCTTTTTTTTTTACTTTGAGTAACAATTGCTATGAGAGGGGTTTGATTTCATCAATATATAACTGGCTTGCATTTGGCTCTACATGAAGGGCAGACTTAAAGCAAAAGCTGTTAGAGTACAACAAAGGTTAAGAGCTAAATTTTGTTGTGGGCTGGGACGGGGGGACGGGACAGGGTTGTTAAATTAAGTTCAAGTTCAAGTTACTTTATTGTTCCCCATTGGGGCAATTTGTGCAGCAGATAGAATAGTACAAATCACACACAAACACACACACAATACAGAGATTGCCTACCTTACAGGCATAGTTAAAAACAATAAAAAACATTAAACAATCAATAAGTTATCTATGGTTCTTTATAGAATCAAGAAGTAGAATGGCTGCAGGTACAAAAGAGCGTTTATATCTGTTGGTTCTGAATTTTGGGAGTTTAAAGCGTGATCCAGATGGCAACATCTGAAATTCAGCCTGTAAGGGATGATAACTATCTGACAGCATAGATTCAACCCTTCTTAGCATCTGCTTCCGACAAAGTTCCTCCAGGCCTTCTGTTTAGAACCTGTGATGCAGCTGCTCACCTTAATTAACCTGGAAAGGGAGTTTTTTTGTTTAACAGTAATGGACCCATACCAGCAGATTAAGGAGAAGGTGACAACTGACTCAACAAAGGGACCTATAGAAAAGGGTCATCAGTGTCTTGTCTAGAGATGGCCAGATACCATTTTTTGCTTCCCAATACCGATTCTGATACCTGAACTTGCGTATCGGCCGATACCGAGTACCGATCCGATACCAGTGTGTCATATATTTTATTATGTTTTAACAACTGTATACTACTATCCCTGTATGAATGTGATATTATTTCTATCTTTGTTGTCGGCCTGGCTCAGGTTAAACTCTTTGTGAAACATGAACAAACACAAACAATGAATGCCACAGAAATTTCTTTTATTATCCAGTTTGACAGTCAGTTATGACGGAAAAAGAACAAGAAACTACTTTAACGTAGATTTTCTTTAGGGCTTTATTACGTGGTATCGGATCGGTGCATAAACTCCATTACTTCCCGAAACCGATACCAGCGTTTTAGGCAGTATCGGACCATCTCTAGTCTTGTCCACATTAAACTTGGCCAATTTCCTAAGGCAATACAGGCGCTGCTAGCCTTTCTTGCAAAGCAAACTAGTATTTGGCTCAAAACACAACTTGTCATCAATAATGGATCCTAAATACTTTTACTCTTTAACAACCTCTATTACCTGACCATTTATACTAGTTTTTACAGTGTTAGTGACATTAGGCCTAAAGTCAATACACATGTCCTTAGTCTTTGAGGCATTCAGTTCAAGAAAGGTATCCTGACACCATGTTACAAAGTGGTCAATGACCGGACCGTGTGAAGTTTCCTAATTGTTCATTAAGCTGACAATAACCGTATCATCAGCAAACTTCACAAAGTGTCGGTTTTCAGTCACAGAGCGACAGTCATTGGTGTACAGAATGTAGAGGAAGAAAAAGAAGAACGCATCCCTGCGGTGAGCCAGTTGATGTGAGGGCCAAGTCAGAGAGGTGACCATTGACTCTCACTTGCTGGGATCTATTAGTGAGGATATCCAGCCCACAAGGTTGGCCTCCAGAACTGATGCAAGAGCTTCTCAACCAGCAGGTGGGGCTGAATGGTGTTAAAGGCAGACAAGAAGTCCACAAACAGTAGTCTGGCATGGTTGTTGTTGCCCTCAAGGTGTTTAAGGTGAGTACTGTTACAGTTGCATCTTTGATCCCTCTGTTGAGTCTATATGCAAACTGTAGTGGGTCAAGGAGGCAGTTCATCATAAAGGTCAGTTCTCTTTTGATCAGTTTTTCAAAGGTCTTCTCACAAGTGACGTAAGGGCTATGGGTCTATAATCATTTAAAGTTGACTGTTTCCATAAGTCAGGGACCTTCTGTTGGCACATAGATTGATTAAAAATATAATTAAAAATGGGGCCTAGCTGTTCCCCACAACAAGAAAGAACACGGCTGCCAATGTTGTCTGGGCCCAGACTTGTTTTGGCTTTGCAGTATTTAAAGTGTCGTGGAAGTTTCCTTTGCAGCAGGGGGGAGAGTTTTTCAGAGTTTAGTAAATTGAAACAAATGAGACAGTCGGAGACTAGAACCAAGTTGGGTTTTTGTATTTTATTAAAAACATATATATATTTGCAAATAGGAGCAACATGATTTCACAAAAGGCCGCAGCCCAGTGTGGAGTCAGTTTCTCAAATGAGTGAACAGAAACACTAGGCTTATATGCATCTTCAGAGTGACAGCGCACACGCACTTGGATTATTATGACGCTACAATTCTTACAGGCAATCTGATACACATGCAGACATCTCAGAGCCATTTCGCCTCCTCCTCCCTGTACGACTTTCACCCCCCCAGTTACGTCTTAACTGGCATGGGAAAACTGGAAATAGTTTTAGGGTGACCTTGTAGCCCCTATCTGTTCAGACAAACAGTGCTCACATTATGTTCTAGACAGGACACCTCAGCAGTTTTTACAGAAACTGAGATAAACTGTCTTTCAATAATGTGATAGAATTAAAGTAGAAATAAAACATAAAAATATAAGGCATTATGCTTAAATGTAATTTTTCCCATTACATGCCACCCTTTTGATTACAACCTAATCACAATACACAAATTACTTTAATGATTATATCTATTTTTGCCAATAGCGTCTTCCATGTTCTTCCATTGTCAGAGGTTCGTCCTAGCACTTGACAAATCGTTGGAAACAATCTTTACCATTGTTTCGGGTGTGTGTGTGTCAGCACTACCTTCCTCATCAGTTTTTTGGACTCAGTCAAACAGAGGGACAGGTGTTGTTCTCTGTCTGAGGTTTTTTTGCTTTTTCTTTGGGCAGTTACATACCCAATGTCCAAAGTCCTTGCAGTACCAACACTGGTCTGGGTTGTAGGGCCCATCATTTTGCCCACGGTACCCGCCTCGGCCTCTCTGGCTCGACCACATCCTTCGTGGGAGCGGCCTTTTTTGGGTCCGCGCTCCATATGGGCGGCTGTGGCTCAGTGGTAGAGCGGTTGCCTGCCAATCGGAAGGTTGGTGGTTCGATCCTTGGCCCTGCAGTCCCATGTCGAAGTGTCCCTGGGCAAGACACTGAACCCCGAGTTGCCCCCGATGCTGCGCATCGGAGTGTAAATGTGTGTGAATGATTATCTGATGAGCAGGTGGCACCTTGTACGGCAGCCTCGGCCACAGTGTATGAATGTGTGTGAATGGTGAATGGTTCCTGTACCATATAAAAGCGCTTTGAGTAGTCGTTCAGACTAGAAAAGCGCTATATAAGAACAGTCCATTTACATATGTTGCCCACATTGTTGTAACATGTAGACAAACGCTTCAAACATGGTTTTCTCACGTACTTGTTGGTCTTTCCACCCGATGCAGGTGTGACTGATGTTGTCGGTCCTGTCCAAGAGTTCTTCGTCCCTCCGTTTCTCCAGCTTGTCTTTCTGGTTTTTAGACAAAGCTCAGAACATGGGCTTTGGTTAGAACTGATGAGGAGGTTATTGGTGTATGTGTGTTTTTGCATTCTTTGCCTGCCTCTGTCTTAATTTAGTCTTTTTTTCATTAGTTTTAGCTCTTGTTCTTCTAATCCCTGTTTCAACATTTTCAATTTGCCCGAATTTAAAGGAAACCATATTTTGACCAATACGGCAGACACTCTAGATATTCTGAACCACCCTTTACCATCTCATCCACCACGGGTCCCATAGGAGTGTGTGACCCGGATCCGCTCGATCCGTTACCCATCCTACTTACAATCGTCACTGTAAGGCCAGGTTTCTATCTTATTTCGGAAAAACCCATGCACGAAAAAACCTAACAGTTTCTGAAAAAACGTTTATTAGATTTACTTCAAAATCTAATTAGATTTGTCCCCCGAAAATCTATAAAACACCCGTGTGGATAAAGATCTGTGGCTCAGAATTACTAATGATCACAAATGACCAATCACAATCATCATGGGTGGCGCTAAGCGCCGCACAGAGCAACGGTGCTGCTGCAATTGGAAATTGTTTGGGTGAAACGTGTACGTTCAAAGGTTGTTTTAGTAGTGCAAAGGAAAACTCAGATTCGACATAAAGTCTAGCTAGTTGTCTCGATTTACCCTGCAGAGATCTGAGTAGCAGTTAACCATTGTCCTCATAAATCCACTGGAGTTTGAAATGCCAACACAAAGAAAGAGGAAGGTAATGGACATCTGGCCGTATTGAAAGATATCTGGCAGAATTTCTAGTGGCACCTGAACAATCCCACAAGTATAACGTTGTGGATATAGACTATACAACAGCCAAACGCTTAATTAACATTCCCCTATTCCCTCTCTCTTTCTCTCATTTCCTGGGGCACTGCGCCCCGCCCCTTTCTACTATGGTGACCTGAGGGATACAATAGTGTATACATGTCATAGTAGGAAAAGCACAGGTGTATTCAAAACCATTAATGATGGCTGCATTCCACTTAGGAGAGGCCCTGGTATTGTGCATGCTGACTCACTGAAATATACTGGGACACTTGACGGAATTGAGCCATCGTTAAGGTTATCAATTTCAGCTGTGCTTTTCCTACTATGACAAGTCAAAATGTCTGAAAAATGTCCATCAACAGGGACTTTAACATGAAATCTGTTAGATTGAGTTAAAAGACAGGGAAGCGAACAACCTAAGCAAAACAAACCACAGCCAACAACACGTTCTAAAATAAGCGAAATGTCACTTTGCCTTTATTGCACTAGAGTAACTAATTATTGTATGAATGTAGGTCTAATTATGCACTATAACGTAATTTCGCTACCTATTACCGACAGGTATGCGTATTTATAATTACTACCCAGTAAAATAACTAGTTTCCCTGCGGGAGGGGAGAAGACACAAATTCAATGGTCAATCTATTGACAATCAATCTAATATTTGCGGTGTGGGCAGGACCCAACAAACACACTGTGGGAAGTGGCGGGAGCAGACGTCGCTTCATGCAGTTTTCACCTTTTAATACATTTGAGATACAGTTGAGATAATACCAATTGCAACGGTCTTCAGGGTTGGTTTGTTGTTGTATAAATAGGTTGACATTTATTTTTAAACTTATTTTTAATAACCTTGTCACAGTAGTTGGGGTATTTTTCACTCAACTACTATTTACTCATTTACTGCGGGAACTGATGGTAATGGTCAGAAATCCACAGGGAGTGGGCAGAAGCGGGATTAGGAAAACAGTCCTCGCTCTAGTTGGTAGTTCTACTAAGATGCTAAATCCAAATCACAGTAAAACAGAATCCAACAATAATGAGACCAATATTTTTCTTATGTGCTTCTGTTTTTACTTCTCCTTCTAGCACTCTGTGGAAGCTGTGAATGCTGGAGTGAATCCCGTCGGAGATACCTCCTACAACTCCAGCCACTGGGATTTGGGTAGTTCTTTCTTCTTTGCTGGGACTGTCATCACAACCATAGGTACCTTGGTTATGGAATGACTCAATGGCTTACATTGAACAGGTCTATGGAGTTTAATATAGAGGATGCACTGTATATTGCATTGTGTGCTGGTTGTGCAAAATTAATATACCTGGACTCACTTAACTATACACACAACTGTTCACTGTGTTACCTTCAATAAATTGCCTGAAAACGACACTAGGCTGCCACAGTATAACCATACAGAGCTTTACACACATCAGACTGCTAAGTAATAACCTTATAGCTTGATTCAGTGTTTACACTGCATAAATTAGCTAGTGGATAGTGGACTTTTAACTAGTGGCTTAATCCCAACAAACACCATGGTGAATTTCATCCTGCATGCATGTTTTTTCAGCTTAATATTGTTGAAACAGAGCAATTTAATTAAATTCAATAAGATTTTATTATAGTATCAAATCATAAATAGTTATCTCAAAACACTTTACAGATAGAGTAGGTCTAGACCACACTCTATAATTTACAAAGACCTAACAATTCCAAAAATTCCCCTATGACTAGAAATAATAGTTCAGAAGTTCAGGGCATAGCAGGGCGTAGCAGGGCATAGTAGGGCGCAGCAGGGCGCCGAGCAGGACCATGGCGGCAGCTGCAACCATGATTTAGGTGCCACCCTGATCCAAGGAAAACTGCGAGTCGAGAAAACATAAGGACTTAGTAGCAAGCATTACTGGGACATGAATGCACACAGATGGAAAGAGAGAGGAAAGAGTAGCTCAGTGTGTCAAAGAAAGTCCCCCGGCAGTCTTGACCTATAACTAGGCAAACCTGAGCCGGCTTGTGAGGCATCCTCCCCCGCGGCAGTTTCCCGGTGTGTGAGGTGTCCTTTCCCCGTTGTTTTGCGGCCATCTCCCGGCGTCCTTTCCCCGCGGCCGTGTCCCGGCGTGTGAGGCGTCCTCCCCCGCGGCCGTTTCCTGGCGTGTGAGGCGTCTTTTCCCCGTAGTTTTTTTACTAAACCCAACCTACACGGGTATCAAAAGATTAAAAATAACGTGACCATTACACGAACTGCCGTGAGACTGTGTTGGACTCTCACACTGAGCGGAAATGAAAATGTGCCACGACCATAGTCTTTAAAAATAATGGACAAGGTGGGAGTCATGTGACATGGTTGACGAGAATGGCTGCTTGAGGAAGAGCTGCGCACATCCCTGCATGATACTAACTTTGAAACTTGACAAAGAGTCCAACTTTATTTGAGTTATCGAGTGAAAAGTTGACGTTATATTGCAACAATGCCGAACAATACAAGAAGCACCACTAATCCCCCGAGAACTGGCTCCGGTGGTGCGAAGGCTAACGAAGTGGCTAATGCTAGCCAAGCTAACCTGAAGAAACCGCAGCCTCATGACGAGCCCGGCGCCGAAGAACCGGACGCTAGCAGCATCATCATAATGTAGCCAAAGAGTTTTCTAAACTCACTGCATTAATCCTGGAAAAGTCAGACGCCCACGACAAGAAGCTGGAGGCTATCTGGGTGACAACAAGTGCTACAGATAGCAAACTGGTTGAAATTACAAACTGCATTTCTCAAGTTGAGAGCCGTCTGGGCTTCCTCGAGGAGGCTAATGAGAGACAGCAGGCTAACCCTCCAGCCACAGTTACAGAGGTGGAAGCCCTCCGCCAAAAACTGGATGACATTGAAAATCGGGAGCGAAGGAATAATTTACGGTTCATCGGGTTTCCAGAGGGCTGCCAGGACGGAGACACCTTGTCATTCCTCATAAAAATTTTACCGGAGATCCTGAACCTCAACAGAGCACACAGGATTGGAGGATCGCGCCCGGGTCCGGCACATCCCTCGCCAGCAAGACCCATCATCGCCAGATTTCTCAGATTCCAGGACCGAAACCGCATCTCGGAGGCTGCACGCAAGATGGGTAAAGTTACCTGGAAGGAGCATCGTATAATGGTCTTCGCCGACTATTCCAAGTTGGTTAATGAGAAGCGCATAAAGTTCCACGAGTGTAAGAAGATGCTCAACGAAAAACGCACAAGATTTTCTCTCGATTACCCGGCAGTGCTCACCGTGAGATCAGCGCAGGGCCCCCGCCGATTTGATGACCATAAAAAGGCCCTGGCTTACATTCATTCCCTTGGATAACTTGGCGTTACTGCGTTTTGGATTAATGTTACTGCAACAGCATCACAGCCTTAAATTGTGAGGAGCTGAACCCCTTGCAGATTCTTTTTTTGTTGGTCTACCATTGGTAAAGATGAACGCAAAAAATGTTCCGGTTTTGACTGTCAAACCTTTCTCCTTCTTTTTTGTCTGAGCATAAGCGGTTAATATTACTGGAGGTTTATTTTATTTATTTTTTTATGTCAGGAGGTTTAATTAATGGCGCTTAATTGTAATTTTAAAACACCTTAAACGGCTTGATTCACAAGGAGGTTTTTGTTTGTTTCTCCTCAGTGAGAGGGCTGAGCCTTTCGGTGGGTCTATCACTCGCTCGGACGCACACGAACACAGGTGCACGCGCACATTTTTTTGTTGTTTTTTGTTTGTTTTTCTTCCATTTTCCTGACAAACGGACAATTTTATCTGGACATACAAAGAATATCACCGAGGGACGAGTGTTGGGTCGTTGGATCCTTTTTCCTATGGGGGTATTCAGAGGATGTTTCTGTAGATCAGTTCATAATTTTTTTTGTTAGTTTTTTTTTTCCTCATTTCAATCAAGAGAGGACTCACTGGAGGTCAGTAAAATCGCTATATTGCGCGTGGCAACACCGCTGCTTATTTTCACGGTGTAAAGTGAGATTTTATAGGTGAGGCAGCCCAGGCCTTGTCCCTACAATGTTCGCCCATTATTCTGGTTTATGCCTATGGGTGCCATGGGTCACACAATCGGTTATTTTCTTTATGCAGACTTCTGTTTAATGTGTAATTCATTGCCAAAGTTTAAAATATCTTCCTCATTGTTATTATAATGTTAACAGTTACGCTCATGTCGGGCAGGTAGGAGGTTGGGTGGTCGTCACTGCCAGACTTTGAAGGACAACAGGTGTGGGGTGGGTGGGGCATGGTTCTTAGCGGCTTTAAGTTAGAGAGTCATGGACCAGACTGAGATTAGTGTAAGAGTCTGGTTTCTCAGATGCGTTTTTGTTGCTTTTGTTATACGTATTTTTAAATTTACTGTGTTTTTCGTCTCTTATTATTTAGTGATGTTACTCCTAAATAAGTCAGTTTGGAAGGTACAGCAAAACTTGTATAACACTTATTTTACATTATTTCAGCTAGTAGTACAAAAGGTTTCAAGCTTATGAGCTGGAACGTCAGAGGCCTCCATAACATAGTGAAGAAGAGGAAGGTATTAACTTTCATTAGATCTAAAACATGTGATGTAGTATTTATGCTGGAGACCCACTTACTACCACAAGAATCTCAAAAGCTTCAGGGTGGGCTTTATGGCGGCTGCCTGTGGCAGTAGTAACAGCAGAGGAGTAGCTACTCTAGTTAACAAGCGACTACAATTTAAATGCTTAAAGAAGAGTGCAGATGAGGCAGGGCGAATGCTGTTGATGCTTTGTGAGATCCAGGGAAATAGTATCATACTAGCGAATGTGTACGCTCCAAATAGAGACGATCCGTAATTTTTTTGGCTACTTGAGAAGAAACTGAATGACTTGGGGGACTATCCAATTATCATGGGGGGTATCATGAGGGAATGGACCCTATATTAGACTGTAGCTCTCCATCAGCCCGCACTACTAGGGCACACACAGTGCTCAAAGATATGTCCAAAGCATCTGGCCTAGTAGACATTTGGCGGCTACAAAACCCATCAGCGAGAGATTTTACATTCTTCTCTTCACCACAGGTTGTTTTCCAGAATCGACTTTTTTTGGTGTCTCAGTCGCTGGTATCAGCTATGGGAGCGAGTGACATTGGTAATATAATTATTTCAGACCATAGTACAATATTTCTCCATATTCTGTCCTTTAATAAGCCAGCTAGGTCAACTAAATGGAGATTAAACACTAGCCTTCT
Source organism: Perca schrenkii (assembly GCA_025617405.1). Classification (NCBI taxonomy): domain Eukaryota; kingdom Metazoa; phylum Chordata; class Actinopteri; order Perciformes; family Percidae; genus Perca; species Perca schrenkii. Next base: position 6,873,008 of record CM046804.1, read on the forward strand.
ATTAGATGAGACCTTTAAGGAATCACTTAGATCACAAATTAACCTCTATATAGAGACCAATCTCCCAACGGCTCCGTCAGCAGGGGTAGCATGGGAGGCTTTGAAAGCCTTTTTGAGAGGCCACATAATTCAACACTCGTCATTCATGAAGAAGGAAAACAATACCAAGCTCCAGGAGCTTGAAAAACAGATCATAACTGCAGAATCTAACTTAAAAAAAAAATGTGCTCTGAAAATCTTACCAGGTTGACTAGATTAAAGTATAAGTTTAATTTAATTATGACCCTTTCTCTCTTTTGGGCAAGGCAGAAATACTTGGTAGACAAGGCTGGTAGACTACTTGCCAGGTACATTAAACAAAAAGAAGCAATGAGTACTATTCCTGCTATTAGGAGGGACAATGGGTCTGTCCTGATTGATCCCAAGGAGATTAACGCAGCTTTTAGAGACTTTTATGTAAAACTTTATACTTCAGAGTGGAAGGAGGACAGAGAAGACATTACATCTTTTCTATCAACTCTTGATCTGCCGGCGTTGTCAGTGGACCATCTTTAGCGTCTTGAATCACCTGTTACTATTGAGGAGATAAGTGACGTTATTGCACACCTTCTTTCAAGTAAAGCACCAGGTTTAAATGTCTTTACGGCCAAGTTTTATAAAGCTTATGCGGAGGAACTTGCACCATTACTCCTAGACACCTATAATGAAGCTCTTGAGAAGGGTAAACTCCCTTCCTCATTATCTGAGGCCATTATCACCCTTATCTTGAAGGAAGGAAAAGACCCTTTAGACTGTAAAATGTTTAGACCAGGGGTCTCAAACTCGTGGCCCGCGGGCCAATTGCGGCCCGTGGGACGACAGTTTGTGGCCCCTGCCTTAATATGAAAGTTTAACGTTAGTGCGGCCCGCGAGTTTGATATGTATGATAATTTACAGTGTTGTGTGCGGAGCTGAACCACCAATCACGGTGGGGGCTCTCAGGGGCGGGACATCGGCCGGGCTTGATGCAAGCAGAGAAACATTCCTCAATGAGTGAAAGTTATAGCAGCGTTGCCATGGAGTGTTTTCTTCCGTGCCTGGCTGGCTGCCTCGTTTCTATTGGGCACATGCGGACATTCGTCCCAGCGCGCTGCGTTCACAACACTTTTTTTAAGTTGCTGCCCAGCGGGACATTATACGTATATATATTGTAGGATTCCCTTAGGGTACAGATTTGATCATTGGCAAATTATCAAAGATGTTTTATCAATATTAATAAAGTTATGAATATGGTTGTTAATAACTTTATCAAATCGACAAACAATCAAAACGGGGCACCACCCTGCAAATCAGGGACCAATAATCAAACTGTGAATCAGTCTCATTTCTGTGTAAATCCTTTAAAAAGGAAATAAAGGAAGGGGTGAATCCAAGCACGGACCTGATCGACCAGCAATTGTTACAACTAGTACACAAATAATCACAAGCAACTGCTAATTAAGCATAATAAGATTTATTAACGTCACAATTATCAGTAGCTAATCAATAATCCTTCAATAATAAACTCCTATACTTTTTTACAATATCACAACCAAAACAAAGCAAAACAAAGCAGCATGTGTCATGGACACGTGTGTGTGTGTGTGTGTGTGTGTGTGTGTGTGTGTGTGTGTGTGTGTGTGTGTGTGTGTGTGTGTGTGTGTGTGTGTGTGTGTGTGTGTGTGTGTGTGTGTGTGTGTGTGAGCGGAAGAGGAGGGGCGGTGTCAAAATGTAGTCCTAACCACAGTCTATGGTCCTAACACAAAACCAAACTGGCTACTGCTGTGAGCTGCACAAAACTATTTAGCCTCAAGAGGGCGGTAGTGGTGCTGGGTGCTCGGGAGATACGCGGCTAGCCTGTGTCGTGTGTGTGTTGTTGGGGACCAAGAGTTGGTTAAACAGCGATTTGGCTCAACTTGAGTTGACTGCAAGACAAAGGATCTTGGCCTACATGTAAATTCCAAAGCCAGTCTCACGAAACTCATACAAGCCGCCACTTCGCAACATGGAGAAAGTGCATTTAACACGAGGACGGCAAGGCAGACTGGTGGTGAGACAAAGAACTGCTTCACACCTATGACCAGGTTGCAGTTTTCCCATTGGTCGTCGGTCCTTGAATGCACCACCCGCCACTAGGAGGCGGAGGGAGGATAAAAGCTGTCGGGCGTGTGTTCTCTTTGCTTTTCCACCGTGACTCCGGTCACTCCAGGTAGCACACTAGTCCGGGCTAGCTAACCAACTAGCATCACCTCGCTGGTTCAAAGTATATCGGCCTGATATACAAAGGGGATCCGAGGAATACTGGCCGAAGTATTCCTTCATCTGCAGCGGGCTTAATCAGCCTGGATTTAAGAAAAGGACTACGTCTGTTTCTTGTTTGGTCGACCTGGAATACGTTTGCCCTCTGCTTCGGGCTAAACGGATCTTTAAGCTCTGGCCAAGAGACTTAACTGACAAACAACGCATGTACCGTAAGGAGGCTTTTACACAGTTCTTGGGCAGATATTAGAACTAGTGCGTTTTGTTTTGTTACTAATGAGCAAAGGGTTCGCTACCACTTTTGCCATTAATGTGATCTGATTTAATCATGTACATGGTCCATATGTGATTATTAATCTGTGCTGTGTATGTATAACCGATCATTATACCGTTTGATTCATGTTGTGTTAAGTAGCTGGGTTGAAACCGTAATCGCTACCTATCTGCTCACTCCTTTCATGGAGTTTAGTTACTGTCTGCGATAGAATCGCGATGAATCAGCTGTGAAGCCACTGAGCTGGCTGTTATCAACATCTGAGATCATAGTGCCTCTTTTCTTTACTCTTCTTCTCTTTCTCCTTTTACTAACACATACACACACACACATGACACAGGCTAGCCGCGTAGCTCCCAAGCTAAAGCTGTAATCTAGCCTCACTCGTGGAATCTGCAGGGAATCTTTTACGTTCGTAAAAGAGCTAAACAGGAACTAGCTACCATATTGGCTAAGCATGCACGTTGCCATTGCCTAACAACCCTGGCTTCTTCGGCCCCTGCCCGTGCACCCAGCACCACTACCGACCTCTTGAGGCTAAATAGTTTTGTGCAGCTCACAGGAGCAGCCATCTTTGGAGTTGTTTTGGTGTTTAGAACTATACTCCGACACCGCCCCCTCCTTTTTTACTCACTCTCTCTCACACACACACACACACACACACACAGACACAGACGTGTCCATGTTGCTTTTGTTTTGCTTTGTTTTTGGTTGTGATATTATAAAAAGGTATATGAGTTTATTATTGAAGAATTATTGTTTAGCTACTGATAATTGCGACGTTAATAAATCTTATTATGCTTAATTAGCAGTTGCTTGTGATTATTTGTGTACTGGTTGTAACAACTGCTGGTCAATCAGGTCCGTTGCTCGGATTCACCCCTTCCTTTATTTCCTTTTTAAAGGATTTACACAGAAATGAGACTGATCCACAGTTTGATTATAGGTCCCTGATTTGCAGGGTGGTGCCCCGTTTTGATCGTTTTGTCGATTTGATAGTTATTAATAACCATATTCATAACTTTATTAATATTGATAAAACATCTTTGATAATTTGCCAATGATCAATCTGTACCCTAAGGGAATCCTACAGTGTGTTAGTAAAAGAAGAAAGAGGAGAAGAGTAAAGAAAAGAGGCTCTCTGATCCCAGTTATCGATAATGACCCAGTTCCCCTCAGCTACTCAGGTCTGGGCTAACGTTTAGTTAGGACAGCCTGAGACTTCTGGTTTTGCTGAGGACAACGTCACTATACCCACTCCAGTAGCTAACAGCTGATTTTCGCGATTCTATCGCAGACAGTAATTAAAACTCCTGAAAGGAGTTAGCAGATAGCAATTACGGTTTTAACCCAGCTACTTAACACAACAAAAATCAAACGGTATAATTGATCGATTATACATTCACAGCAACAGATTAATAACCAGATATGGCCCAGTTGTCTGGGCAGACAAAATTCTAACAGTAGCTAAACACCAAATGTTTAAACAAAACACAATAGGTAAGCAATGAATTATCCCTTGTACAATCATTGTAGTTATTTCAATATGACATTAACCCAAAATATAGTGAAACAAAACAAATGAAGAAAGATAGGAAAGGAAAGTGAAGTAGTTAGGGGTTAACTTAACAGGTTCACTCCAGAAAAGAATTGGGGTTCACCAGTGTATGTACATGTGCAGGGGCGGATTAAGGTGGTCAGGGGCCCCTAGGCTGCTCTTTGTGTGAGGCCCCCCCTTAATCATAGTGCTTTACTGGAAAAAATTTATTTAGTGCCATACATGGTCCACATGCAAATAATAATATTAATAATTTTAACTGACACACACACACACACACACACACACACACACACACACCAACTACCACCACACCACATAGGTTAAATGAGAAAACTACATCATAAAACTAACATCAACAGAGATGTAAGTGGAAAGAATACCAGATATTATCCTCTGCCACCACAGCACCAAAACAATTACAATGAAAATGTAACTAAACAGCAAAGCAGCAGAATTCCCTGGATTCACAGTTCAACAGCAAGCTGGTAATCACTTTTAGCTTTCTAAACCAACAGGTAGGCTACAGCATCTGCAGCAGTGCAGAACACCTGGTTTTACTGAGGCAAAATCACAACATCACTACCAGTGGTGGAAGAAGTATGCAGATCTTTTACTTCAGTAAAAGTACTAATACCATACTGTCCTGCATTGAAAATGTCACTTAAGTAAAAGTATGTAAGTATCATCAGGAAAATGTACTTGAAATATTAAAAGTGAAAGTACTGAATGTCAAAAAATTCTTATATTTTTTAAACAAACCAAACAGTACTGTCAATCAACTAGTGTTTAATGGTCTCATCATCTCAGCTGGACTTGTAGCTGTTATATTGTTGGCTAGTTTACTTTAGAATCAAACATCACATTTGATAAATTACATGTGTTTTGTGTGCAGAAATCTTAATGTGTAAAGTAACTAGTAACTAAAGCTGTAACAGATGAATGTAGTGGAGTAACTAAAGTAACTAAAGCTGTAACAGATGAATGTAGTGGAGTAACTAGTAACTAAAGATGTACCAGTGGAGTAAAAAGTACAATATTTCTCTCTGAAATGTAGCGGAGTAGAAGTAGAAAGTGGCATGAAAAGAAAAGACTAAAGTACCTCAACATTTGGACTCAAGTACAGTACTACATGTACTTAGTTACATTGTGCAATACACTAAACTGTAAATAAAATAAAAATTAAAAAACAGCAGCAGCAGCACATAACACTGTTATTAACAACAATAATGAAACAGCAGCACAACACGTAGGCTACATATTGTTGCATAATCATCACGCCTTTAGAATTTTTTTTTAGAATTCACATGCAGGATCCGAGCTATAGGTAGCAACAGGGACGGACTGGGACCAAAAATTGGCCCTGGCATTTTGGCCCAGACCGGCACACCACATAAGATCACAAATACCAGCCGTCCTTGTGCTCCCCTGAATGTGTATAGCAACTTCTACTACTTAAAACTACTAACGCCATGTAATGAGTAAGCAAGAATCAGTGAGAGTTGACACATTAAATACAAAAAAGTGCCATTTATTAATATAATAAAACGGTATACTCCTCATGAATCATAAAACAAGCTATATATATTTATCATTTCACGACTGAAGAGGCCCTGTGCTTTAATTTGAATTGGTCTATCATAAGTTTTTGTCTGCCAGTGCAGATAGAAAAGCTACAATTCTCATTAAGAAAGTTTGCATGATATGCAACGTTTATCTTGGCTACTTTAAGGAAACAAATGCACAAGCTTAAGGTTTGATGAACCTTAAGGTGGTGTTTTGCTTATTATTAAGATGTAGTCTACTTTGTTGAATGAAAGGTAGGCTAATATAGCCTAATAATAATAAAACGGTGAGAAAATGATCAGTTAAGACTCAGATACCCGTGCACGTAGCCAAACTAATGCAATGATACAGTATAGCATGCCTATTTCTTTTATTGTTGTAGTGTTATCATCAACAGTTTGTCCACCACTCAGTTTTATCAAGTGGGTTTTAAGGGGAGTTGTGTTTACCGCAGGTTGTAGCTCACTCCCTCACCTCTGTCCCTCTCTTCCGGAGTCTCTTCCTCACTGTGCATGTCACTGTAGCCGACACCAGCACCGCTATCATCGGCCACGGGAGCTGATGAAGGTCCTGCTACTGGCCAAAACATGTCTGTCCATTTGGCACATTTGGCAGCGCTTCTTTTTCTCATGCAGCTTCTCTGCACCTCCTTTGCGTTTCTTCTCCATGACCTCTATCACTATTCTAACCTGGCAGATGCACACCCGAAACTGCATGCAGGCAGAAATCCCAAAGAGGGTGCTGTTTAAAGATATGACGTCCTCTTCATTGTCTTGGTTAACGTTATCCTCACCTAGCGCCACTTCACAGCTAGCTGCTGCTGTAGCGGCATGTTCATCGCTTTGGACTGTTGTTCATCATGTCTGTATCCCCAACAGTAGTCGTAAAAAAAGTTTGTCATCTTCGGCAGCGTTGCCAAATACTTATCGGGACTTTTTTCTTTTTTTAGACATCTTGCTTCGTCTCTGTTTGTGTACTTCCCAGCTCTCCTGTCACTGTGTTTATCTTTCACGCCGTGCACCGTTATGGACTAGTCCATTTCAATTTGAAAGTAGGGGGTGTATGGAAAAAAATAGTCTATGTGATATTTTTGACTAAAGTCAGCCCAGATTAATATTGAAAATTGAGTTTTTTGAGTCAATTGAAAAAAGAATGGGCCAATTAAAAAATAAATGTTTCTTATGGGCCAATTAGCGTCTTTTTTTTCGCGCTGAAGTAAATTCAAAATAATAAATTGTCTGGCTAATCCGGGGCCCCTGCACACGTGGGGCCCCTAGGCTGCAGCCTCAAAAGCCTGTGCATTAATCCGCGCCTGTACATGTGACTGTGTGCATGTACCTGTGGACTGGTGTATGTATGTTTTAATGTCAAAACAAATACTCAATGCAGACTCTAGTCTGTATACATTCTGTCTTCTGATGCGTAGGCAAATAAAATTGAGTCCTATCTCTCATTCTTATGAGCTACCTAAATTTGGAATTGCACTGCCAAGACTATATGTCAGATGTACCTGTGAAGATCGCACAATACGGTTAGTAGCAGATTTATGGGTCTACAACAAGGCTCGAGTTTGTTGACCGAAGAGATTCCATCTCTACCGATGCTTCGCATTAAATCTCTCGCTACTAGCACCTGGTTGTGTTTCTGTGACACCTGACAGTCTAAAGCATGCACTGGGTTCTTGAGGAACAGAATGGACTTAACAGTTAATAGTATCCTGAAAAGAATTTTACTACCGAAGCTCTGAGGTAGTTTGATTACTGTTTGAAAAGTTTTTAGGATGGAAGTGCATGTCAACAGAGTGAGGTGAGGCATGCAGCTATCCCTATGACTCAACTGGTTTGAGTCTTATCCTCTTGGGGGGGAAAGTCTCCCTCCCCCTTTCCAGGTGCAGAGGCTGCTCTTCTCCTGGGAGTGAGGATCGCATGTGGAGTTGGTCTGACTGAACGTGTGGTTCAGGAGCAGGACCGTGGTTGTCACGGCTGTGCAGTTGGGTGCTGAAAGGCATTCAACCCACATGGTGAGGCTGCACGTGACGATGAGGAGGTACTGGGTACCTCGCCCAGTTCTGGTAACTGGGCCAATCAAGTTTACCTGGAGGTGGGGCCATAAGTGTATGACCCCCTTTCCCTGGAGTACAGAGAAGGCGCCTGCTCCAGCCACCTTGAGGAGAGTCTGCGGGGACTCTGAAGAAAGGCAGTGGTTTTGCTTTGTAAAAGCTGGAGGCGGGTCAGGTGGGCGCAAGTGATGGTGCAAGTCTGGCCTGACGGCAAGATTCTTTGGCCAAAGTGATATGGGCACGTCTGTTGGCGTGGTGCCATAAAAGGGTGCACCTTTAACCATACAGGTGGGGCACGGTGCCTCGCTGTTGTTCAGCGAGCAAAGGAAAGACCTGTGAGGGTTGGAAAAGTCAAGGCTGCCAGACTGCGGCGGCTGTGTGCTCGCCGGCGGCAAAGAAAAGTCCGAGCCAGGATCAGGCTCTGGAAGAATCATGGCCGTTTGCTCATGAATGACGGTGACTTGTCCGTCTGGGGCTGGCAGGCTGCCTGCAGGATCAAGTGGCCTCAGGGTGTCGACCTGGGCGTGACTGTGTCCCCGGTGGCTGTCAGCGAGTGGGCCTGGCCTCAGTTGGTTGTGACTGCTGCCCAAGTCTTCTGTGTCACTTACACAGATGAGACTAGGATGCACCAGAGTCATCCTCTGGGGTGTGATATCGACCAAAACAGGTTTTGTGATGGGCGGTTTATCAGGCAGGTAGCTGGGAATGCTACCACTAAATGCTACGGCTAGTACTGGTGTACTGAGGGGAAGCATTGTTTTAACGACTTCTGCAGAAGTGTTAGACTGTGTCTGACTTATTCTGGAGACGCAGTCCAGCAGGGCTAGGGTGCTCACACCCCCTTTTTCCCCTGCTGCGGTATCTGTACCGTGGGCGTTGCCCTTGTGGGCAGGGTCTCCCCAGGATGTCAAGGGAGGAGTTTGTGAGGCGCTAGGCGTCGTGGTTTCGGGGAGCACTCTGGGCTCCTTTAAGTTACCTCCCTGGTCTAGTTTTGCTGATGACGAATCAGTGTCAGGCCCCTTTGAGGAGTCTGACAGTTCTGCTGGATACAGTCAGACCTTGTTTTGGGGGTGGACGCGTGTTGACCGAGTCATTGGGAGCTCCCTCCCCCTTTCGTGGGGGTGGAGTCCAGGCAGAGTGTGGCTTTGAGCTACACAAAGTATCCATTGCAGTGGGTGAAAGTTTTGATCCACTTTTATCGCACAAGGTTCAGAGGTTTTCTTCCTCTTTAACGAGTGGAGAAGTTATGGTTTCTTCAGGAAGCAGGATGTTGCAATCAGAAATTAGCTGGGGTGTCTCCTTGCGGAGTGGAGCACCTGTTTCCAGCAAACGGCCCGATAGAGGCTCTTGATAACTCTCACCTATGACCACCCCTCACGCCTCCCTACTGGAGTTCACTAGGCTGCTAGCTGTGGTCTCTGAGTAGAGAGAAGTGACTGGAGGCTCCGAAGGGAGCCAAGTAGGTTCATCCAGGTCGGCTGGACCTTTGGATGTGGTAGGAGGGTCAGGCTCTGGGTCAAAGGCAGCATCACATGCTTCTTGGACGTGTGAAGGTGTCAGCATACTTACCCATTCCTTTGGGTCACACCAGTCACTATGTCGTAGTTGGAGAGTATCATGCAGCCAAGGCTCGATCAGATCATGTCTCTGGAGCCGGCGGGGGTCGTTCAGAACAGGAGAATCATAGTCACTCAGTTGAGGACGGCTCCTCCCCTTTTGCAGTGGGGATGGAGTCTGATCAAAGCGGGATGGCGAGCTTTGTGGCTCGCGCCGTTTGTCAGTGGACGGAACTCTGATTCTACCTGTGTTCCTCTGATGTTGCAAGACATTCCTCCTCCTTTTGGCAGGGGAGGGCTGATCTCTCCTCCTAGGGGGAGGAGGAGAAGAAGAAGAATAAGAAGGGTCTCTCCTCCGGGAAGGTGAGGAAGACGGTTTTCTCCGCCGAGGTAGCGGAGATGAACAAGATCGGTCTCTCCGAGTAGGAGGACGAGAAGAAGGTGAACAAGAACGGTCTCTTCTCTGGGAAGAAGACAAGTGGGTTCTTCGCCGAGGTGGCGGAGAGAAACTGTGTCTCTGACTGTGAGGAGACCGAGGAGGAGGAGAATAGAACGCTGTTCTTTGCTTGGCACGCCGGAGCTGTGCCGAGAGGTCCTCGCGGCTCTCCTCTAACCGGGAGACCTCATCACGCCTGGCTTGGACTCTTTGTCTAAGCCAGGCTGTTTTGCGCTGCTCAGCTTCATAGCTGCCTTGCAGCAGTGCGAGCTGTGCTTGGTGGACAGCGCGTTGCCGATGGGTTCGGCTCTGATAGATTAGCACCAATTGGCCAAGCCAGCCTTGTATGCAAGCTTTTAGCATCCAAGACGGCTGTGCTATGTAAGCTACAAGTTCCTGGAGTATTTCATCGCAGGTAGTTTCATAACCATCACGGTTATTCTCTTCAGAGTCTAGGATGAGACAAGCGACCACATTCTGCAGGACTGTGTCGGTCGGCTCTTTGGAAGCTTTCGCCTCCAGCCTCTGGTACTCAAAGCGACTCATTTTACCTCTAGTAAAGAGATTGTACCAGGGCTCAATTCCTTTGTGGTGACAAAGGAAAATTAACTGTGAACAAGTTGATTCAAGGAGCAGGTGAAAGGTTTAACCTGTAGTTCCTTTAGTTTTAAGTGTTGACTGCTAATTAAGCTTATTACTACCATTTACCACCAACCCAATTCTATTGAGTAGTCGCAGAGGTACACCAGTTCAGGTGCGTAATAGCTGTTACTGTCAAAAATCTGAGCGTTAGTATCAATAACTTTAAGATCGGGTAGAGCGTGAAAATCTTGACTGCTAACTAAGCTAATTACTACCATTTACCACCAACCCAATTCTATTGGGTAGTCGCAGAGGTCCACCAGTTCCGGTGCGTAATAGCTGTTACTGTCAAGGAGCGTGAGAATGTTGTCTACTAACCAATGTACACACTGAAAAATTCACAGATCACAACTGAATGTATGTTTGGCAGGTTGCAGAAAAATTAATTTTCAAAAATAAAAATTTCAGAAAAATAGATTTTTTTTTTTAAATATTTAAAATTGAAAAGGTATGGACAATTATGCCTAACTGTTGCACTAAAGCAGGTATTCAACGCTCGCACGGGGCGTTAAATATGTTGCAGGAAAATTATAATTTTCAAAAATAAAAATATATATATATTTTTTTTTAATTAATATTCAAAAATGATTGATTATTATGTATAATTATTGTAACAACGCTGGTTCTAACAGGCTCACACGGGGCGTCATAAATGTAGGATTCCCTTAGGGTACAGATTTGATCATTGGCAAATTATCAAAGATGTTTTATCAATATTAATAAAGTTATGAATATGGTTGTTAATAACTTTATCAAATCGACAAACAATCAAAACGGGGCACCACCCGGCAAATCAGGGACCAATAATCAAACTGTGAATCAGTCTCATTTCTGTGTAAATCCTTTAAAAAGGAAATAAAGGAAGGGGTGAATCCAAGCACGGACCTGATCGACCAGCAATTGTTACAACTAGTACACAAATAATCACAAGCAACTGCTAATTAAGCATAATAAGATTTATTAACGTCACAATTATCAGTAGCTAATCAATAATCCTTCGATAATAAACTCATATACCTTTTTACAATATCACAACCAAAACAAAGCAAAACAAAGCAGCATGTGTCATGGACACGTCTGTGGGGTGTGTGTGTGTGTGTGTGTGTGTGTGTGTGTGTGTGTGTGTGTGTGTGTGTGTGTGTGTGTGTGTGTGTGTGTGTGTGAGCGGAAGAGGAGGGGCGGTGTCAAAATGTAGTCCTAACCACAGTCTATGGTCCTAACACAAAACCAAACTGGCTACTGCTGTGAGCTGCACAAAACTATTTAGCCTCAAGAGGGCGGTAGTGGTACTGGGTGCACGGGCAGGGGCCGAAGAAGCCGGGGGTTGCTAAGCAACGCGCAAGCTTAGCCGGTATGGTAGCTCATGTGTTAGCTCTGTACAAGGTGATGCCGACTCCACGTGTGAAGCTAGCCTACCGCGTTAGCTCGGGAGATACGCGGCTAGCCTGTGTCGTGTGTGTGTGTGTTAGTAAAAGAAGAAAGAGGAGAAGAGTAAAGAAAAGAGGCTCTCTGATCCCAGTTATCGATAATGACCCAGTTCCCCTCAGCTACTCAGGTCTGGGCTAACGTTTAGTTAGGACAGCCTGAGACTTCTGGTTTTGCTGAGGACAACGTCACTATACCCACTCCAGTAGCTAACATCTGATTTTCGCGATTCTATCGCAGATAGTAATTAAAACTCCTGAAAGGAGTTAGCAGATGGCAATTACGGTTTTAACCCAGCTACTTAACACAACAAAAATCAAACGGTATAATTGATCGATTATACATTCACAGCAACAGATTAATAACCAGATATGGCCCATACATGATTACAATCAGATCACATTAATGGCAAGTGGTAGCGAACCCTTTGCTCATTAATAAACACACTACTTATCTCTGCCCAGACGTAAGCCTCCTTACGGTGTGTTCAGTCCGTTTATTCCTGTCAATCGATTCCACAGAAATGAAACAAAACGGGTCTCGGGCACTCGTCAGCAACCACTGAGAAACTTCCCTCCAAAAAAGGGCAGCGAGGGGGAAAGTTTGGTCGACTTTGAGAAGAAAACGTTGTTGCCTTCTCACTGCAGTTATGAAAAACACTGGTGCGTTTTTCAAGGATCCACCGAAATAAAATCCACTTTCTCCAGAAAATGGAAGTTGAGCACAAGCGCTTGCGCGCCTCCTGTCAGCAACGGGAGTTGCAAGTGAAGACTAGGATTTTCCTAGGATCAGGCTTTTTATAGGTTAAGGCCCCATGCTGTTTTTATGGTCCCGCTGAACCAATAGGAAGACTCGAAACTCTTGACAGGGTGAAAAACTACAGTTCTTGTAGTCCTTTATCTTCCTGCCAGTTGTGAGGCGTTTCCCTTCTGGCTGGCCCTTTTGCATAGAGGTGTGAATTAACCAGGCTTTGGAGTTTACATACAGGCCAATATCCTTTGTCTCTGCAGTCAGCTCAGTCTGAGCCATTTGTTCCTTTGTCTCTGAGCACATGTGTGCCCTGTATCCAGAGGTCAGTTTAATCTGAGGCCTTTTGGTTAAAATCAGGTTTAACCAGACTCTTGGTCCCCAACAACATGTGCATAAATGTATAGGCCTATAAACAGGGGTTAAATTGGGCCGGGGCTCTCTCTGAACACAGCAACAAACCTCCCAGAACTGCAGACAATTCACCACCGCGGGTCAACTACATAACGCCAAAGTGTCTACGTCGGTAGGATTAACAGATAAAATGCCTTCTCCTAAAGCTAAAAACCCCGTTCGCAGCGGTGGAAGCCCGGTGCTCAGAAGCTTCACCGGCCGCTACGAGTTCATGTCGCTGACCAAGCCGTGGAACCGGTCCTCGCTATCGCATCTCCGCCAGCGGTAGGGCTCCAAACCGGACACGGCTCGCCTCCGAGCATCGGAGAGCCCCACTCAGTGGCGTGTGTGTGTGTGTGTGTGTGTGTGTGTGTGTGTGTGTGTGTGTGTGTGTGTGTGTGTGTGTGTGTGTGTGTGTGTGTGTAAGTAAAGAGAGAGAATGGGAGAAGAAGTTTGTGTGAGGTGGACCTGGTCACCACAGACCCAAATCTTCTCAGCTGTTGCTACTGTCATATGCTGTATTGTCTCTTCATGTGGCACATTATGTTTGGCACATTGTATGGGTCACTTCTTATAACAAGATAATACAATGTGTAATCAAGTGATGACTGATTAACAGTAATGCAAATGCCCTAATACCTGTTGATACTACAACAATGCAGAGTATAGGCACTTAACCTTGCAGTTTTGCACATATCATGTAAGACTCAATTTCTCCATTTCTTTGCATAAAACTCCAGAAAGTGCCATTTCACGGTTTATTTTTCAATTTTTATATATATATATACACACACGTCAATGGCACTTAGAGAGTTAATATGAGGTCTCTCTCTCTGACAAAACAAATCAAAACCTGATGCGGCCCAGCCTCACCCAGACTCTGCCTCCAGCGGCCCCCAGGTAAATTGAGTTTGAGACCCCTGGTTTAGACCTATTAGTTTGACCTCCTGTGACAGTAAAATACTATCTAAAATCTTAGCTAACTGTCTGGACAAGGTAATAACCTCCTTGATCCATCCTGACCAGGTCAGCTTTATACGTTCGCGCTCCTCGTCTGACAACATCAGAAGACTTATTGATATTATGTGGGCCACTCAGGATAACACCTCTCCCATGGCTGCTATCTCGCTGGACGCCGAAAAGGCGTTTGACAGGGTGGAGTGGCATTATCTGCTCTCCACCCTGGAATGTTTCGGCTTCGGCAAAAAGTTCATAGCTTGGATTAGACTATACACTCACCCCACAGCGTCAGTGCATACGAACGGCATCATCTCCCTCCCATTTGAACTGGAAAGAGGCACGAGGCAGGGAGACCCTCTCTCTCCTCTACTTTTTGCAGTTGCACTTGAACCGCTAGTGGTTGCTATAGGTAGAGAACCTGCATTTCCATGCATACAAATCGGTGACAAATGTCATAAACTGATGATGTATGCAGACGATATCCTTTTGTTTGTCACAGATCCTGAATGGATTCTCTTGCGTCACTATTTAAAATTATTGACAAGTTCTCATCCATTTCGGGTTATAAAGTCAACTGGACAAAATCTGAGGCTCTTCCTCTCACACCATATTGTCCCAAATCCCTCTTCCAGTGAGGCACTTTTGCCTGGCCTAATAAAGACATTAAATATCTCGGCTTAACATTCCCCCCCATATTGACGGATCTGATCAAAACAAATTTTGACCCCCTACTGGACAAACTACGGGCTGATATAGAGCGGTGGTCTCCATTGTATCTCTCTATGTGGGGCAAGGCAAACATTGTTAAAATGATTTGTGCTCCGAAATTCAACTACTCTGAAATTCAACTACAGGCTCTCCCAATCTGAATTCCTTTGCACTATTTCAAACAATTTGATCAACTTTGTAATACATTTTTATGGAATAAAAAACGCCCCAGGATGAACCTGCGAAAGCTGCAGAGGCCAGTGGACAGAGGAGGATTAGGTGTGCCCAACTTGCTCTTTTACCATTATGCGTTCACCATTAGGCATATGGCACAGTGGTCTTTACCCCCCGGAGAGAGCTCCCCCGTGGTTCCACCTCGAAAGTGCAGTGTCCTCCCCTCTCACACCCATAGCATACATCATAGCTAAATTAGCCCAAAAGAATCAGTCACATCCCATTTTGTCCCACATTCAGTGGGTCTGGAAGAGAGTAACTAAGGTCTATAAATTTGATCGTATCTGCACCAGTCTGCTGGGATCTGGCAAAATCCTAAACTCTGTATAAATAAATCTCCCTTCCTTTGGAGGCTCTGGTTGCAAAAAGGGATTAGGGTGCTTGGAGACTTGTGCCATGTTGGGACATTAAAATCTTTTGAGGCACTTAGACAGGAATTTGACTTACCACGTAATCAACAATGGAAGTATTTTCAGTTAAGACACCTCCTGGTGCAGGTCTTCGGCTCTCCTTCGTTAGTCCCACAGAGCGGTGACATGTTAGAGAAGGTCCTAACAATTTGTGGGCGCGGCCATGAAGCCTCTGCTTACTACGCTATGATCCCTACGGCCTCGGACTCAAATATATTGTCCCTTAAAAGGACATGGGAAACTGACCTAAAGGTGTCATTCACAGATGCAGAATGGGGCAGAATTCTTAGAAATGGGAAAAAAATGTCGAGGGAACTGTGAACGCAACTTATTCAATTCAAAATACTGAATAAAATCTATTGGACACCATCCAGGCTGCATAAGGTTGGTTTGGTTGATAACTCGGAATGCTGGAGGTGTCAGGACAAAAGTGGTACCCTAGTACACATGCTCTGGAGTTGCCCAGAAATTCAGGCATTTTGGTCTTCCCCACATACATTTGTAGAGGAAATTGTCGACCAGAATATCCCATTCACCCCTAGTCTGTTTATTTTGGGGCACCCCTCTGTATTAAGTGACCTGACCCCTCCACTCTCTAACTGGACCCAGACTGTCCTCATGTTAGGCCGGAAACTTCTGGTCAAAGAATGACCTCTGCACCAGCACTGGATTTGTGGCGCGCCGCTCTGGGTCAGCTGGCTGCCCTTGAACAATTGTGTAATGGGGTTCTGGTTCATAAGCATACACTGTAAAATATTACAGACCCATTTAGTTATGTCCACTTATTTCTTATTTTTAACTGAACGAGCTTATACAAGTTGTGGATTTTGAACTCAACTTTATGAGTTAAACTTGCATTTATTCGTTGGGTTGACTATTTAGAAAATGGATGTGTTGATTGAACTAAGGTATGTAAGTTAAGTTATCAACCAATTGTAGTCAGGACTGCAACTGGTTCATTGGCTGGCCAATTCCCATGATGCAAGGCGGTAAATAGAGTTTTGTTAAAATTTGCTGAAAAGTTGGCAGTTTGTTCGAAATACAAATGTAACTTTATGAATTACGTTTATTAAACGTGTGTTTAGAATGTAGTGTTTTGTTGCCTGGTAATTGTCATTGTTGTGCTGGTTTACATTTGTAACCATGAGTTAAGTGACTGTTACGTTTGATAAGAGGTGGAGTATTACAGTGTTAGATGTTGAGCAGTAATAGGCTTCCTTCAGCCATTGATCTGCAGCGTGTCACTTCTCAAGCGGCCATTTTATGTCAAGTGACGCAACATCAGCAGAGAGGCATGGGGGCCCCACCCAAGCACCCACGGTATCTCCGCTATAAATGTGGTTATGTTGTTTTAACTTGAAACTGTGAGTTAAAATAAAGCAGAAAAGTATGTCTGTTATACTAGGCAAGGAAGGTTTCTTGCATTATTAAAGAAAATAAATTATTTGTTTAAACTTAAAGTATGAAGTTAAACCAAGTAATACAAAGTTAAATCAACTAAAAGAACAACTTTAACAAAACTAGAACACTGTAGTTACATCAACCTCATTGACTTTAATTTCTAAGTTGAAACAAAGGCAGTCTTCAAGTTGAGTGAACTTAGATTTTCAAGGCAGCAGGGGAAAAGTTGAGTGGGAAGATCATAGGACAACCCCAGACAACTCTCACAACCATATTTGACAAACCATCAGGAAAAGTAGACTCATCATATTGGACCCCACTCATAAAATCAACAACCACTACCATCGGTTACCTTCAGGGAGCCAAGCCCCCCATAGCGCCAGACTTTGACCTATTCTCCCTCCCCACCCCTCTACTTCTACTCACAGTTTTTTTTTTAAGCATTTATTTATTCTCGTGCATGATTATTGACTATTTATTTTTGTGTTTGAATGTGCTTGGTCACAAATGAAGTTCCCTCTTGGAAAAAACAAAGTTATTTGAATTTGAATTGAATTGAAGCCCCAAATGGGTGATAATGCCTTTGTTTCTGCCTGTTGTGTGCGTCCATATCATAGCACCAGTAGCGCTTTGCTACAGCGCAATTTACGGTATAGTGGGCGGAGAAAGACGCTGATTGCCTAATGGGTGTCAGGGTTGATAAATACTACGCAAAATGTGGAAGCATAGCGTGCGCTATTACCGAACTCGCATAAACAGACGCAGCGCAAACTGCGCCAGTGTTAGTAAATCAGGCCCTTAGTGTGGTATGTTCCGTCTGCCCAGTGCAGTTCACAAGATCACAGAGCGTTTTGATAGTTCAGAAGGCAGTCCAATTAAGCCCAATTATGCAATTTAACTTTTAACGTCAACAACACCTGTACTTTCTTCGGAAGCTACAACAGCTGAAGCTTAACCGGGGATTTCCACTGGATGCGTAACGGCTGCGGACCGGCTCTGCTGCGTGCTCCGCCGTCCGTCAATACCCACCGGGGCCGGATTTGTTGCGGAACGGCTGCGGCCATGACTGACAGCTGTAGTCACGAGGACCCACAAGTTCTCGCGAATTCACGTAGAATACAACCACAAAACCAACAACAGTTTGTTTCCATTCAGAGGACTAGAGGGGAAACGACTGTGCTGCGTTTTCAAGGTGTAGTGCAGGGAAATATGATCCGCCGTGAGCACGGTGTATTTTATTTTGAAAATTAACCGGATATTTATTTTGTTTCGGTGCTCGACTTCCTG
The DNA here is from genome assembly GCA_025617405.1 of Perca schrenkii. NCBI lineage: Eukaryota > Metazoa > Chordata > Actinopteri > Perciformes > Percidae > Perca > Perca schrenkii. The sequence continues at coordinate 6,890,941 of CM046804.1, forward strand.
TCCCGCACTATCTGCCGTGTGTTGAATTGCTGCGGAGCTCTCCGTCGTCCGTCAAAAATAGAAGCTCTGCGTATCTGCTGCGGACTGACGGAACTGGGACGGAGTAGGGACGCAGACGTTCCGCAGTCTGTGGAAATACACAGATTGACTTTAATGGAAACCTAATGACTCCGTCGACGTTCCGGAGACGTTCCGCAGACGTTCCGCAGACGTTCCGCATCCAGTGGAAATTGCCGGTAACAAGTCAATATTCCAGTCAATTTACAACTACTTCATTCAATCCACCCTCACCTTCAGCATACTGGCATGGGTTGGTTTCCTGAGTAAGGTAAACAAATGCCCCCTCAACAGGATCATAAAGATGAGTGGGAAGATCATAGGACAACCCCAGACAACTCTCACAACCATATTTTACAAACCATCAGGAAAAGTAGACTCATCATATTGGACCCCACTCATAAAATCAACAACCACTACCATCGGTTACCTTCAGGGAGCCAAGCCCCCCATAGCGCCAGACTTTGACCTATTCTCCCTCCCCACCCCTCTACTTCTACTCACAGTTTTTTTTTTAAGCATTTATTTATTCTCGTGCATGATTATTGACTATTTATTTTTGTGTTTGAATGTGCTTGGTCACAAATGAAGTTCCCTCTTGGAAAAAACAAAGTTCTTTGAATTTGAATTGAATTGAAGCCCCAAATGGGTGATAATGCCTTTGTTTCTGCCTGTTGTGTGCGTCCATTAAACTGTAAGCACGTTGATTCTTATAGTAATATAGCTTCTTAGCTAAATCCTGTGCTTTTTTACTTGAGTTGGTCATGCTAATTAGGCCCAGTTAAAGGCCTCATGAAGTGATAAATGCATTTTCCCAGTGTTAACCTTGTGTCCCTGTGATAGTTGTTCATTTATCGCTTGTTATATGCCAAATATGTGTAAAAAACATTTTTGAGTATTTTATCAATCATCTGGCATCATTAATTATCTCGGGGCATTTTTTCATATAGAGCAGGTCAAAAACAAACTCTTCAATAATATTATTTCCAGTTCTCATAATATTCACTCAATGAGCAATCCTACTGCCCACTCTGGAGTTATGGGCTCATGGGCTTACCCGTCTCATTGTCTTCATTTTGTGTTTCACTCTCGCTGGTTTAATGAAAAAGTTGCTCAGTTTAGCAGATCTGGCCCACCAATTTTATAGCTTTCAGCTTCAGCTCCACCTTTGCCTTTTCTATTATCCATTTTTATAGCTTTTCCCGATGCTTCCGGCGGCCGGGTGAGCAGTGATGGTTCGGAGTAATTTCACCCAAGGGTCCTTTGCACCATGACCTCGAGCCAAACAACCCCCCAGAAGCTTTTTTCAGTTGGGTCTAACATTGGACGAGTTAGCGTGATCAGCCAACCCGGTCTCACGCCAGGTCGTGTAATAGTCACGTTATTTTGATTCATAAATTTGTGTACAGGTTACGATTTTGACGTTTTTTTCGTGTATATGCAACGACTTTTGAGCGTGTAAGGTGACGCTTTTCGAACCAGCTCTGGGGGACGCGACAACGGGGAAATGAGGCGCCACACGCCGGCCACAACAACGGAACGGGCCGCCACTCGCAGGACGCGATCCACGGCCGCAGGGGCACACAACAACGGGGAAATGAAACGCCACAACGGGGAAATGAAACGCCACAATAACTGGACGGTTGTGGTTAGGAAAAAAAAAGAATGGGGAAAGGAACCGTCACACGCGGGACACACCGACAAAGGAACTGCAACACGCAGGACGCGATCACCGGTCTCCGGGGTGAAAGTCCTGTGTTTTCTGACCCATCCACCACCCCGACCAACCTCCCTACGCGGACTTTCGCCTTATCAATATTACTCGCTAGCGTCAGCGTTCTGGGATCACGAAATATGCTTCCCATTAAAATGCATTGCTTTCAATTTCGTAATCGGCACACGAAAAAAAAGGCATTTACGTAACCTGTCCACGACTTAATAGATTAAAATAACGTAACTATATAACGACCTGCCGTGAGACCTGGCTGGATCAGCTGAATAGCTTAGTGCCAGCGCTAATGGATCCATGTTTGTATCTCGTAAATGACCCCACTAATAATGCCCGAAATGATACCAAACTTCTACACTAGTACAAATAGGTTATGCACTCGATGGATTGGAAAGTTTGTAAGTACACCTGAAGTTTATGTGCTCTCAACGAAGGCGGTCGCATTTCTCTCCCTCTCCCTACCAGGCCTACCCTGCTTGCTATCTTGTCTCGTGTTGTCTGCTGTTACTTGTACTTATAGAGTCTCTCTCTCTGCACTGCTCCTAAACTACGAATTATGGATTTGATCAACTGGTCTCTCAGCGCAATTGACACCATCTTCTCGACGAGAAGCTCGGGTTCGGGGGAACCTGACTGCCCTGCCGGAACGTTCGCAGCTGGCTACACGATGGACGCGTGGGAGAGGTGGCGGGTCGTGTGTCTGGCGGTTCTTTCCGTGGAGGACATTGAAGATATCTACCTATTCGGAACTATGATAACAGGTCTTTTGCTGATTGGCTCAGACATTGCCCTGGTTTATCGAGAAATTAAAGTGAAGACGGGAACAGAGCAAAATGCCAGGCTGCCCGTCATGGTTGAAGCTGTGGGCAGAGCTGTCGGAACTCAAATTGTGACTCTGAACTCCATGAGCCACAAATTGGATACTGTGATTATCATGGGCCCAAAACTGGATACCATCTTGGGGAGACAGTCAGCTCTGGACAAGTTGGACAAGTTGGACGAGATCTTGGGGAAACTCACGGCTTTGGCAAGGAAATTTGATCGTTACGGAGACCAGAGGGGACATTTCAGAGAAGTCGGGAGTGACTAATCTGCCGGCTCCTCGCCCCAAGACAAAACAAATTCCAACCTTATCTTTTTCGGCTCCCGAACAGCGCTGGCCTTGGCCAAGGCCGGTGTTGGATACTCACTCCCCTCGGAGCTCTACAGCGAGTCACACTCTTCATTTCCCCACCCGACTCCCACTGACACCTGTTGATTGTTGACTCGTACTGGGTCCTGTTTCAAGGCTGACTCCATGGCAACTGGCTGTGTATCGCAATGACAATCGTGCGGACTGAGTAAACCTGATTACGGGGGCCAGACGTAGCTTGACTAATCAGGCCTACACATACACGAACTTTGACATACATACAGATTTGCAACTACACCCCACCCCCCTACCCAGCGCCTTCACCGCTTCTTCCCCCCAGTCAGGCGGGCAGGTCTGGGCCAGCGCCTTTGTTTGGCTGCAGGACCAGATGTCTGTTTGCCTGTCCTGGACTACCTCTACTCCATCACCCCCATCCCAATGCACCCAAGATCCCACCCCTACTGCATGTCCTGTTATAATGTTATGTTGTGTTATGTGCAGCAGTGCAACTGTACTGTAATGTGGTGTTATGTGCAGCAGTGCAAATGTACTGACTGTGTGCTTATGTGCTGAGGTGTTTTTTCCTGTTCCCACACTGTTCTTATTTTATGAGGATAGTCTGAAAACGGCTTTTTTATTCCCTCTCCTCTCCCAATGTCATGCTGTATCTGTTGCGAGGGTTAGGAGAGAGTTGTGATGGCGCCGCATATGGCGACTCGGTGTGTTTGTGTATGTTGCTTTAATGATTTTAATGCGATGTGCACTTACGATACCAAGACACATCCCTCGTGTGTGTAAACATACTTGGCAATAAAGCTTTTCTGATTCTGATTCTGATTCTGAATAACACTTGCCTGTTGGCTTCTGCTCTCTGCTGCTACTGCTACTGCTACCGGGCAGTAAGAGTGCTTAGGGACGTTTACAAATTACAATACCAAAAAGAGATACAACAAAAATATTTATTAATTTTATGATTAAAAAGGTAATGTCTCCAAACTTACCTCAATTATAACTTGTCTGCTGCTAGTTATACTACAGCACTTAAATTAATATATATATATATATATATATATATATATATATATATATATATATATATATATATATATTTTTTTTTACAAATACTTCGTTACCTTACTTAAGTAGACATTTTGGGTATCTATACTTTACTGGAGTAATTATTTTACAGCAGACTTTTTACTTCTACTGATTACATTTTCACACAATTGTGACAACACAACAGTCTTTACTTTCTACTCCTTACATTTAAAAAAATAGCCTCTTTACTCCTATTTCAGTTGTTGTTTTCATTCCGGCTTGTCATCGCTCAAAAAAAAAAACTATCCAGATAAATCACGCCATCCGGATAGAGTGAATTTGATTGTGGCTGGATGAGAAGTATAAACATATACCATTCCGACAGCCTTTTGGTTTGTACGCGATCCATCGCACTTGTACATGACATAACACAAATCACGTCACACTCCAGCAAGGAAATAGCAGACGTATGTAGCCTACGAAGATGTCAGTGGCAGAGACTCAAGAGAACTTGAGCGAAATGTCCCAACCAAGCACCAGCGAGGAGATTAGTAGCCAGGAAGACCGGCCAACTCTTCTACATCCCTGGCCGTACCTGGAAGAATTTTTGTCGAAATGGTTGGATGCAAAAACTCCTTTCGAATGCGCTGCAAGCTCTGCGCACCCAAGTACCACAAGCTAATGGCTTTCAAAAACTCGCCGTCTAATTTGAAAAAGCATATTGAGGTAAGCAGAAAGTCTGTTATTATCAGTCGATTATTGACAAAATATTGTAGTAACCTAGTAACGTACTAATGGTAAATTTGCAATGTTTGCTATGGCTAGGTACATGCCAAGACATGCCATGGTTTGCGTGCCAGCAGCAGAGATGGGGACTTGAGTCGCACTTAAGTCGCACTGACTTCAGACTTGACTCGGACTTGAGCTTCGAGACTCGTCAACAACCTGTTTTCATGCAATTATTGCTTTTTAAATCGTAATGTATTCATGTATTTCTATTTTCTTTTATTGGCACGTATACGTTGGGGAAACATATGAAGAACTGCATGTCCCCTGCCCTTTGCCATAATGTGCAACGTAACGCATGCATTATGCCTTATGTGCGCGCACTCACATATAAAAAAATGCATTGCCGATGGCGACACCAAGTCCTCCCGGAGTTGTGTCTTTTGTCATTAGTTTTGCTTTCAATAACTTTGTTAACAGTGGTAGTAAGCTAACAGCTACATACAAGGTGTGTGGCTAAAGATAAATGATGCCGGATCAACAACGTCAAACTTCATCAGGCATCTGAAAACGCACCCAGGTAGGTCAGTCACTTGCAATGTGAAAGAGACATTACATTTAGCATATATTGTCACAGGTAACAAGCTAACCATTGCAAAGTGTTGTGCTAATGCTGGGAACAGGCAAATTGTATCTTTATAGTTAGTAGATGCTGAGGCTCAGACATTCATGGCACACAGGAGGCGGGACGCATGGATCCATCTCCCCAGGAAAAAATTCTGTGTCGGGTGGGCAAACTCATGTGATGCGTAATTGATGCCGTGGACTATTTGTATGCTATTAAGTGATCAAGGTGTGCCCATTCACTGGGCCTTCTTGACTGTATTGTCCACATATTTCTGTTACTGTAGTACTATTTATTATTTCAGTATTTCATCCATGCGTGGTGCAGTAGATCCGTGCGCACTGTCACCTGCTGTGGAGACGCTGGCCTCACTAACCTCTCCTCCTCTGTGTCGGGTCTCCCTCGTGCTGGACTCAGTTTCACTGAGCGTACTAACACTGAGAAAATAAATAAATTGCATTTCATCCGTGAGTTCAAACTGTTTATTGTGCGTAATTTGGACTGACACTGAGATGCATGTTGTTCTGTAACTGGTGTGGAGTCCCACTATTCTCTTGATTTCCACTTCAACATTAGACATTTTTTTGAGTTAAAGAGACATTACATTTAGCATATATCGTCACAGGTAACAAGCTAACCATTGCAAAGTGTTGTGCTAATGCTGGTAACAAGCAAATTGTATCTTTATAGTTGTATCGATATGATGTGACAGACTTAGGTTAATATTTCACCAGGTCTGAGGGCTAGAGGGATGTGTTAAATAGACCCCATAAACTCCCCCAAAAATACAACTGATTTTGATACTGTACTGTATGGATGGTAGCTACAGGACATGCTTTGAACTCATAAGATTTAACAATATAGTGTTAGGGACAGATCAGATGGCCAGAGAATTGAAACTTGACTTTGACTCGTGGCAAAAGACTTGAGACTTGACCTTGGCCCTCAAAGACTTAAAACTTGACTTGGACGAGCTCAAAGACTTGAGACTCGACTTGGACATGCAAAAAAATCATCTCTGGCCAGCAGTAGGCTATGATTCAACGAAATTTGACTTTAGCCAAATGTTATTTGAGCTTATATTATTGCTATATGCAATATTTGTAAGTTAATTGTGCAAAGCTATAGTCTACAGCTGGTTGATAAAGCATGTACTAAGGATAGTGTGTGCGCCTGTGTGGGCCAGGCCCTATGGGTCCTTGTAAAGAGGTAATAAGCCCAACTACCAACTATCAGCCAAATGCAGTTTAAAATGAATTTAGTCGGACTATCTCATCAGTAATGCTACTTTTCAGTCATGCCAGCAGCTGCTTGTGGTCCTAAAACAGCTTTAAGTGGCAATATTCTGGTCTGCTCAACATAATTGCCAGACCAGTGAAACTGCTCCCTAACTTGTAGTCTGACCTTCATGCATGAACTTCAAGCATGACATTTAATACAACGGGGGTCCTAGATAGTCTGAGCTTGTGGTTTCAGAGAAATAATATGAATCTCAATCTGTGCCTGTGCATTCATTTTCTCCACAGAAGAAACAGCCCACTCATCTAGAGAGGTACACACAACTTTCTTCAGCAGCCCTCAAGGAAATCATCCACTGAAGGTTCTTTGAACCCACCTTCCAAACAAACCAAGCTGTGGGAGACTCAAAGGGTTCAAAAACCTGAAAACATGAAGATATGGCTAGAAATCTTGAACTTTCATGTGGAACAAACAAGACGAACTGGCACAAGACAAAGGGAGACAAGGAGCACATGGGGTAGGAGAAAGCAGGTGAAAACAATCAGGGGCGGGGTAGACAATCACCCTGCCGGGAAAATCACACAAAGGGAGGAAGTCAGGGTCTGAAACGAGAGGGAAAGTGAATACAAAATAAAACAGTGCACAAAAAGAAAAGACATGAGTGACTAAACTTAAAGGGGTGATAGAATGCAAAACCGATTTTACCCTGTCATAGTTGAATAATGACGGGTAAATAGGACATACATAGAAGCTCAAAATTCCATTGACACCCCTTTACAATGAAAATCTCATATTTTGAAACTGCCGCTGAAAACGGGCGAATCTCAACAAAGCTGGAAGTTGACATCAAGCTCCCAAGACCTGTAACTTTGTCACGCGCATGGGTGTATTAAGAGAACAGTCATGCCCCAACATTTACATAGGCTACACAACTGACCTGAGATCAGGTAGTCTTCTGAATCTAGGTCACGCAGATCTCTGTTCCATTACAAAATTCACTTCTGAAACTTTTTTATCCGAGAAATCAACTAGAATATAAGACATGTTTTCAGTTATTTCACACTTTTTTGTTAAGTACATAATTCCAATTTGATGCCTTAAGTGAGAATCTACAATGTAAATAGTCATGAAAATAAAGGAAACGCATTGAATGAGAAGGTGTGTCCAAACTTTTGGCCTGTACTGTAGCTAGCTAGCTGCTCGTCCTAACAAGACGCTTGACGTCAAACCGTAAATATATTATAGTTATGCCGGCAGCCGGCCGCGGAGCCCCGGTAGTGCAGTATCCACAAAGGGTGACTTTGCCCTGGGTATGGAGCCCAGCAGGCTGCCGCTTTCTCGTCAGACTGTGTGGAGTTCCTAAAGTCCGACACGTTTTTGCAAATTTGCAATTAGCCATACATTTTCGTAAAACGGCCCATATTTGAGCTTTATATAGTTGATTTCTCGCATAAAAAAGTCTCAGAAGTGAATTTGGTAACGAAACATTGCAGTGTCTGAAAAATGAGATTCTGTCGCGTCTCTAATGTGTGTGTATTGGGGATTCGCTCAACCAATCAGCGCGTCTCTAATGTGTGCGTATGGCAGTTCGCTCAACCAATCAGCGCGCAGCTCATCTAAATATTCATGAGCATACCATATTTGGAAGAAAAGCTCTTGTTACAAATAGGGCCAAAACACAGGGATGCATGAGGGCCAATAAAATATCAACCAGGGCATTTTCAGCCCAACCAATGTTACATACCCCATTAGGAGACCATAAGGAACAGTGTGAAATACCCTATATAATCATTCTATCACCCCTTTAACAAACTTGACGAGACATAACAGTATCCCCCCCTCTAAGGCCGACTCCCAACGGCCGAGGAGCCTCCGGGTGGTGTGCATATAAGTCCCCGATGAAATCCTTGTCCACGATGAAACGGGAAGGGATCCATGAACACTCCTCAGGACCGTAACCCTCCCAGTCCACCAGGAACTGGGTCCGGCAGACAGCCAGGAACTTCCTGATGGTACATAACAGTATCCCCCCCTCTAAGGCCGACTCCCAACGGCCCAGGAGCCTCCGGGTGGTGTGCATATAAGTCCCCGATGAAATCTTTGTCCACAGTGAAACGGGAAGGGATCCATGAACACTCCTCAGGACCGTAACCCTCCCAGTCCACCAGGAACTGGGTCCGGCAGACAGCCAGGAACTTCCTGATGGTATACACCAGACCGCCATTGACGGGGCGGAGGAAGAGCGGAGGCGGGCACCAGTGTGGCCTTTGTGTGGTTGCCCCCTGATCTATCCTGATTTCAATCTAGCACTGCATTCATGTCTCCCCTTATAATTGGTGAATAGTCATTGAGAGAGAGCAATTCATTTGTTAGACGTGGGAAAAATCTTACGTCATATGTAGACGGTGCATATACCGAAACAAAGGCTATTTTCCTACTCCTTATTGTGGTGCATATATAAGATATCCTGCCTGATATACCTTTACTACTTTTATCTATGGTGAGTGTGCATTTCCGCGACAGTAACACAATGGAGCCCTTGGTTTTGGTGTTGTCACTAGATGAAGCAGCAATCTTGTAGTATTTATTTTGTAGGCAATTTACATCATTTTTACGTAAATGTGAATCTTATATAAGCGAGCCGAGGCGGGCACCAGAGCGATGTCCTTGACTGGCTTGATCTTGCTGACATGGAACGTGGAGTGGACCTTCAATGACCTGGGAAGGCGTAGACGCACAGAAACAGGGTTAATGACTTTAGAGATGGGAAACGGACCCAAAAACCTTAGCCAACTTCCTGGAATGGACGTGAAGGGGCAAATCCTTGGTGGCAAGCCACACCCTCTGGCCTATCCTGTAGGGAGGAACCGGTCGTCTGTGTCGGTCCGCCGCCGCTTTCATCCGGAGTCCCCACCGAGAACCGGCCCAAATCCGGCGACAGCGTCCAACCATGGCATGAGCTGAGGGGACCGTGACTTCCTTCTCATTGGCCAGAAACAGGGGAGGCTGGTAGCCATTGGCACACTGGAACGGTGAGAGGCCCGTGGCAGCCGAGGGAAGGGTATTGTGGGCATATTCCACCCAGGTGAGGTGGTCATTCCAAGTGACCTGGTTCTGGGAAACAAGGCATTGGAGACAGGTCTCGAGCTCCTGTTGAGGCGTTTGGTCTGACCATTGGACTTCGGGTGGTAGCCGGAGGACATGCTGACAGTTGCACCGAGGAGCTGGCAAAACTCCTTCCAAAAATGTGAGACAAACTGTGGTCCTCTGTCTGAAACTACATCACTTGGAAAACCATGGATCCTGAAGACATGATTCATCATGACCCCTGCTGTCTCCTTAGCAGAGGGTAACTTGGCAAGGGGAATGAAATGTGTCATCTTTGAAAAGTGGTCAACCACCGTACATGGTTCGCTTAACACTAGGATGGCACGTGAGCATGGAGGTGTGAGCCCAGTGGATTACCTTGGAGCGTAATGACACAGGGACAAACAAACGGTTATGTGGACACCGACTAGGTGCCGAAGTCATAGCATTAGCCTGCTTCACATTGGATTCTATCTGCCAAGAAACCGCTTCAACCACACGGTTCAGTGGAAGGATAGTTCAGGGTCATAAAGGCAGGACAGAGCATCTGGTTTTGCATTTTGTGAACCTGGTTGAAAGGATAGGGTGAAGTTGAACCTGTTAAAGAACAGGGTCCATCTAGCCTGACGTCAATTGAGTCTCTTAGCTTTCCTGATGTATTCCAGGAAAGGGTCGTTCCGCCCCCTCCAACCAGTGTCTCCACTCTTCAAGCGCCGCCAACAGTTCTTTGTTCCCCACATCATAATTTTTCTCAGCAGGAGTCAACTTACGCGACAGATAGGCGCAGGGGTGTATCCTGTTGTCCTTGGCAGACCTCTGAGACAACACCGCCCCAATGCCCTCATTGGACGCATCGACCTCAACCACAAACTGCCATTTGGCCAGGAACAGTGAGTAACAGCTCCGGGAGGCTTCCTCTGCCTGGGGGGTCCACTGAAAAGATACTTTGGAAGAGGTGAGTGCATGTAGGGGTGCGGCTACAGAACTGAAGTTACAAATAAACTTTCGGTAAAAGTTGGCAAACCCCAGGAACTGTTTAACCTTTTTCCTGCTGTTTGGAGTTGGCCATCGGCCACAGCACTGACCTTAGCCGAGTCCATGTGCACCTGGTTAGCAGAGACGACGTAGCCCAGGAACGAGATGGTAGCTGCATGAAAGTCACATTTTTCAGCTTTGACATAAAGTTGGTTCTCCAACAGCTTCTGAAGGACTTGGCGAACATGAACTTCATGAGTCACAGTATCTGGTGAAAAAAATCTAAATATCGAGTGACTTGACTTTCGTCCTGGTTCTGTCGGGCTAAATTCCAGTTCATTAGACTTTCGTCTGCCCCAGAGTCAATTAACACCCTCTGACATTCTGGTCATTTAAGGAAAGTTTTACCTGAGTCAGTGGTCGAGGAGGAAAATCAGAGGCAATGCTGTTCACCAGCGCCCTCCTCCTGGCTGGTGAGCTCGATTTTTTACCGGACAGGTGGTGAGTCGGTAACCCAGTTGTCCACAGTAGAAGCAGCACCCCTCCTGTAGATGTCGCCGTCTCTCCTCTTGAGCGATCTTGGTTCCCCCCAGCTGCATTGGCTCTTCCAATGCACAGGGTGGCGCTGTCGTCCCGGAACCTGCCGACGTGAAGCACAAAGAAGTCATTGAAGGTTGGATTCCTGGAGTGTGCCCCTGGTGCAGTTCCCCCTTTCAGTAAAGGGGGAACTGCAGTTCAACGCCGCTCTCTCTCCCTCTCCCGAAGACTGTTGTCCACCTGAATCGACATGGCCATGACGGCTTCCAAATCCTGGGGAAGCTCAAATTGCGCTAAATGATCCTTAATGGGATCTGAGAGTCCATTTATAAAGGCGTCTACTAAAGCTGGTGTGTTCCACCCGCTATCTACAGTGCGGAACTCAATGGCACTGTGTCGGATCTGGATTGCAGTTGAACTCATACAACTTTGAACAAAAGGATTGGAAAGTGGTGTTGGTATCTTCAGGATTTGTTGAGGGGGTAATTAAATTGCCACTTTCTAGATCTTTCTCCTAACATATCACAATGGAATGTGGTTATCAGCACATTGTGATCAGACAGAATTGCTGGTTCTATTGTTATCGTGTGGAACATTGCCTTAAGCTTGAACACAAAATATAATCAATGTGTGAATGGGGGAGGTGACATGCGGAAAAAAAGGTGTAATCCTTGCTAGTAGGATTGTGCATCCTCCATGTGAGATTGTGGGATTCCACAACTGCTCTGAACATATCTGATGTTTGTTTTTGGGCCTTTGTGTGGTTGCCCCCTGATCTATCCTGATTTCAATCTAGCACTGGAGTCATGTCTCCCCTTATAATTAGTGAATATTCATTGAGAGAGAGCAATTCATTGGTTAGACGTGGGAAAAATCTTACGTCATATCTAGACGGTGCATATACCGAAACAAAGGCTATTTTCCTACTCCTTATTGTGGTGCATATATAAGATATCCTGCCTGATATACCTTTACTACTTTTATCCATGGTGAGTGTGCATTTCTGCGACAGTAACACAATGGAGCCCTTGGTTTTGGTGTTGTCACTAGATGAAGCAGCAATCTTGTAGTATTTATTTTGTAGGCAATTTACATCATTTTTACGTAAATGTGACTCTTATATAAGCACTATATCTATATTCTTTCTCCTGAGGTAGTCCAGGAATTTAGCTTGTTTTATCGGCCCGTTTAGCCCCCTGATGTTAACTGAAAGGATTGAGAGTTCAGCCATCTTCATAATATACCCTACCGGAATTCGCAGATAAATTTGTAGCAAAGGGTGAACTGTTAGATCTGAGCAAGGTGTGGTAAAAACACAAAAAAATAAATAAATCCCCTATCCCTCTGAGACCGCAGACCCCATCCCCTATCTGTAAGATACGTGGCCACATCAAACACAGCACCCATAAACTCCAGCCCACAATTACCCCTACTTTAAAGTCACAGGTACGTTGAAACAGGTCTGATGAACTTCTTATGCTAAACATGAACGGTGTTACAAAAACCCTAGAACTAGGTCTCAATCAGCTATCAAATTCTGAGATAAGCTATGTGAAAAACACACCAATCTAGTTGGAGTAACAAACAGACAGTAAGCTGAACAGTCATACCCATCATGTTTTTTTCAGTCTGGTTAAATGTTAACAAAACATAGACTATAAACTGAAAGCCAACATTCATTGTGTTCTTACACGATGAATGCAGTGTCCTCAAGTGTCCTCAATTTACATACAGTGTCCTCAAGTCAAACTTGGTACCGTAGCCCAGATACTGCTAGTCCACAGCCACTGGGTCCTTTAGCCTCGGCCCCACCGCCAGCTCCAGCACTAGACACAAAGTCCCCCCCACCGTCCTCTGGCTCCGTCGTCGGCAACAGGCCTCGGTGCGGAGCGGCCCATGTGGATGCCGCTCCACACCCAACTCCCGACAGAAAACGGCCACATCCGTGGCTGTCGTGAAGGTAAACTCTCTCCCTCCGTGGGTCATTCTCAGAGTGGCCGGGTAGATAAGCAAGTCTGAGATGCCTTTAGCATGTAGCTCAGGGGTCTCAAACTCAATTTACCTGGGGGCCGCTGGAGGCAGAGTCTGGGTGAGGCTGGGCCGCATCAGGTTTTCCACAAGAAAAGCTTTGATAAAAAAATTCCATTCTTCTCAAATCTCTTTATTTTTATTATTTATATTCTTTTATCCCGCCGCGTATACGCATCACTTTGATTTACTTTGTCAGAGAGAGAGACCTCATATTAACTCTCTAAGTGCCATTGACGTGTATGTATAACTATATATATGTATAGCCTATTCTAGGGGGGTCCAGGGGTATAAGCCCCCGGGAATTAAAAAAAAAAAAAACCCGTTAAATGGCACTTTCTGGAGAGTTTTGTGCAAAGAAATGCAGAATCAGAATCAGAATCAGAAAGGGTTTTATTGCCAAGTACGTTTTTTGACACATACAAGGAATTTGTTTTGGTGTTGTTGGTGCACATCACACATTCTCTAAATGTAATATTAAACAATATAAGTATAGGTATAAACAATATAAGTATATGTACACAGTATGTATTAAATTAAAAAATATAAATAAAATAAAATAAATAAATAAAGAGCAAAGAAATTGAGTCTTACATGATATGTGCAAAACTGCAAGGTTAAGAGCCTATAGCCTACTCTGCGTTGTAGTATCAACAGGTATTAGGGCATTTAGCATTTGCATTACTGTTAATTAGTCATCACTTGATTACACACTGTATTACCTTGTTATGACCCATACAATGTGCCCAACATAATGTGCCACATGAAGAGACAGTGCAGCATATGACAGTAACAACAGCTGAGAAGATTTGGGTCTGTGGTGACCAGGCCCACCTCACGCAAACTTCTTCTCCCATTCTCTCTCTTTACTTACACACACACGCGCACACGCACGCACACTGAGTGGGGCTCTCCGATGCTCGGAGGTGAGCCGTGGCCGGCTCAGAGCCCTACCGCTGGCGGAGATGCGACAGCGAGGACCGGTTCCACGGCTTGGTCAGCGACATGAACTCGTAGCGGCCGGTGGAGCTTCAGAGCACCGGGCTTCCACCGCTGCAAACAGGGTTTTTAGCTTTAGGAGAAGGCATTTTATCTGTTAATCCTACCGACGTAGACACTTGGCATTATGTAGTTAACCCGCAGTGGTGAAATGTCTGCAGTTCTAGGAGGGTTGTTGCCGTGTTCTGATTGTTCTCATCTCAGCATTTATTCATCATCATCATTCAAATATCATGTTTTCAAAAGCATCACTTTCATAAATTTTTTTGTGACATATTTAGACTGCAAGCAGGCACATCCGGACAAACGAGCAGGCTTATGTGCCGGGGCCGAGCCCCGGGGAGCCCCGGCCCAATTTAACCCCTGGTTATATCCATTTATATACATATATATACGTATAATGTCCCGCTGGGCAGCAACTTAAAAGAAGTGAAGTGTTGTGAATGCAGCGCGCTGGGACGAATGTCCGCATGTGCCCAATAGAAACTAGGCAGCCAGCAGGCACAGAAGAAAACACTCCATGGCAACGCGGCTGTAACTTTCACTCATTGAGGAATGTTTCTCTGCTTGCTTCAAGCCCGGCCGATGTCCCGCCCCCGAGAGCCATATAACCCACTGCGATTGGTAGGTTCGTTCAGCTCCGCACACAACACTATAAAGTACCATACATATCAAACTCGCGGGCCGCACTAACATTAAACTTTCATATTAAGGCGGGGGCCACAAAGTATTGTCCCGCGGGCCGCAATTGTCCCGCGGGCCGCGAGTTTGAGACCCCTGATGTGGCTCGTGTTGTGCCCCTTCAAGCTCCCGATGCTGCTGGATCATGAATGTGCCGCAGTCAGGTTGTATCAGATCACGTACCGTAATTTCCTGCATCTCAGGCTCTGCCCCGATGTGCTGGGGCGAGGCACTAATTTCCGCTAGCGCTTTCCGCATTGCGCTGTAGATCACCGATTCAAGCACACTCCGTTGCTTTTCCAAGGCCTGAGCGATCAAGTCCTCCATCACTTGCTATGTTAGCCACTGTTCTGTTAGCCGCCCGCCATGTTAGCAGACTTCTCTGTCTGAGTAGATAGTTTAGATGACAACGAGACCTGCTTTTTCGCACTTGCAGGCATTTCAGCTTAATACAGCCCTCCCTGCCTCAGCAGCCTGTGAAAGACTGTTTAGTGTTCCAGGGCTGATCTTCAGGCCAAGAAGAGCATGCACTGGCTCAAAGAACTTTGAGAACCAGCTGCTTTTGCAGCTAAACAAAGCCTATTGGTAACTCTTTGTTGCATGTTCGTTGCTTTACTGATGTAGATCCTGATTTAGATTATACAGTTGATAATCTACATCTACATACTGGATTGAGTCAAAAGTGTTCTTTTAGTTAAATTAGACATTGTTGCCATTAGCTATGGAGTTGATCATAGTAATACCAGGAAAGTATAAAGCAGGATTATGAGTTATTTTTTACATCCGTTCACCTTTTCTGCGTCGCACAAAGACACGGCGGTTGGAACCAAAGATCTCAAATTTGGACTCATCAGACCAAAGCACAGATTTCCACTGGTCTAATGTCCATTCCTTGTGTTTCTTGGCCTAAACAAATCTCTTGTGCTTGTTGTCTCTCCTTAGCAGTGGTTTCCTAGCAGCTATTTGACCATGAAGGCCTGATTCTTAACAGTTGTTCTAGACATGTCTGCTGTGGCATTCATCTGGTCTCTAATCTGAGCTGCTGTTAACTTGCGATTTCTGAGGCTGGTGACTCAGATTAACTTATCCTCAGCAGCAGAGGTGACTCTTGGTCTTCCTTTCCTGGGACGGTCCTCATGTGAGCCAGTTTCGTTGTAGCGCTCAATGGTTTTTGCGACTGCACTTGGGGACACATTCAAAGTTGTCGCAATTTTCTGGACTGACTGACCTTCATTTGTTAAAGTAATGATGGCCACTCGTTTCTCTTTACTTAGCTGATTGGTTCTTGCCATAATATGAATTCTAACAGTTGTCCAATAGGGCTGTCGGCTGTGTATCAACCTGACTTCTGCACAACACAACTGATGGTCCCAACCCCATTAACAAGGGAAAAAGTTTCACTAACTAACCCTGACAAGGCACACCTGTGAAGTGAAAACCATTTCAGGTGACTACCTCATGAAGCTCATTGAGAGAACACCAAGGGTTTGAAGCGCTATCAAAAAAGCAAAGGGTGGCTACTTTGAGGAATCTAAAATATAAGACATGTTTTCAGTTATTTCACACTTTTTTGTTAATTCCATATGTGTTCATTCATAGTTTTGATGCCTTCAGTGAGAATCTACAATGTAAATAGTCATGAAAATAAAGAAAACGTTTGAATGAGAAGGTGTGTCCAAACTTTTGGCCTGTACTGTAGGTTATACTATGTACACTGTATAACAATCCATTACGTATTTCCTTTATTTCAGCTTACATGTTAGCTACTGTATATACTACTGCATTACAGTGTCCTGTAGTTATATTGTTTTTAAAATTATCATTGTATAATGTCTTTAACTCATCAATATGTAAGTAACTGGTTTCACCCTGTCTAAGTCAAATAAACTGAGTTACGACGATCCCAGTCTCCAGTGCTTGATGGTGGAAGGTGCTGCTAGTCAGATTGCAGAGGGTTACGTGCATACAGGACAAGACACATTTCATGGTAATATTAGAATAACAGAGGTGCAGAGATTACCTGGAAACTACCAGAAGCATTTCCAGGTAATCTCTGCACCTCTGTTATTCTATTATTACCATGTAATAAAAAGGAAACAGGTAGTTTTGCATTTTGCAGCATTGATTCATGGTTGTTACACAGAAACTACCAGAAGCATTTCCAGGTAATCTCTGCACCTTTGGATGATTTGTTTAATCTAATATTACCATGTAATAAAATAGAAACAGGCAGATTTGCATGTTGCACCACTGATTCATGGTTGTTACAGAGAAACTACCAGACGCATTTCTAATCTCTGCACCTCTGTTATTCTATTATTACCATGTAATAAAATAGAAACAGATAGTTTTGCATTTTGCAGCATTGATTCATGGTTGTTACACAGAAACTACCAGAAGCATTTCCAGGTCATCTCTACACCTCTGTTATTCTAATATTACCATGTATTACATATCATTTTTAAAGTATTACCTTGAAACAAAAGGGAAATATTTGGAACATGAAGGGTGGATGAATTTCATAATTATAATATGGTAATCACCAATTTAAAATTCCAAGAAGTTTGATCTAATTTGGAAGGTATTATGCTGATGGTAGCCTATAATACTGTGAAAATATCAACATTGTCAATCGGTAGTTTCAAGTCATATCCAATACAGCCTTGTCTGTGTTTTCGTCTTAAACTTGCCCTGTGGTCTTGTTCCTCACTGTCAGTGAGTCTGCCAACAAGATGCTCCTGGTTGGGTAACTTTACCCAGTCGTACCAGCTTGTTACCTGAAGTAAACCCAAAATGATAGATCTGATAAAAGCTGCAGGGGCCTGCTATCGACAGCACTGTGCAAAATTATCTTGAACATGACTGTTGAGAAAAAAAGGCACCTTTATTTTTGTTACAAGATGTTATTTCAGTACTTTGGTCCTTGTTGAAGTCACCTGTGATGCCTTCACCACACCTGCTACACACAGCATAACATGTAAGTACCATTCTTGGCTACTTGACTTTTTTTTTTTAATAGTATTTTTAATTTTATTATGCAAAAACAGTGTGAAGACATTTCATACATAAATCTCGTTATTCATATTTCAAGTCCTTCACACTAGGACAAAACAGACAAGACATGCAAAAAATAAAAATATTTTTAGGTATTTTTAATTCCATTTTATCCTACTTATATGACATAAAAGTATTGTAAACTAAGCCATCCTTTATAGTTAGCTTTACAGTTGTCTGTTAGGTTGGCTGTGGTAGCTGCAGTGGAAAGGACTTCTCTCCTTTTCTACTGCAAGATAGAGTGGATGTCCTCATCCCTCATCATCCACTGTGGCTGCAACGAAATCGGGGAGGTCATCCGCATCAAGCTGGTCATTGTGAAAAAGGCAGACCGGCACTCACTTCACCTCCAGCACCCTGGCATGTTTTTCAAAGGTGCCGGTGGAAAGCTGTTACCAATCCGGCGAACATAGACAAGGCCGGGAAATTTGTCAAAAGTGGTATGGCTGCATTTGTTAGTGTATTAAATGGTGTTTTCATTAAACACCCTCACATTAGACATGACAGTCATGGCTTTTAGGGAGATGGAGTTTATTCATTGGAATTCACACCTTGGGTAAATTAAATGTTTTTAAGTACATTAGCTAACTGCCCCAAAGACCACCTCGAATTGCAGTAAACTTCTTACAGTTGGCAGTTTCAGTGCTTTTTAATTGCCAATTTGATCTGATTCAAAGGAAAAGCAAATTACACAATCCAACTAAAACATAAAACTCTTTTTACAAGGGATACAAGTTTAGGTTAAGTAGAAAGTGAAAATATTCCATGGGTTGACGGTAATTTTCCCCCCAAGGAGTTGACAAAAGAACTTGAAAATATATCAAATAATGTACTTTGTGTAAATAATGTCTTGTGTTTTCTAGTGAGTCGTTGACCCGTTGCCTGTTTTGCTTAGCGATTTTTGTACCTCTGCCTTACCTGACTTCTGCCTGTTTTTTTTTTAACCTCTCCCTTGGATTTTGTTTTAGACACTGTTACCTGGTTTTGGAATAAAACCATTTGTGAACTTTTACTCTGTCTGGAGTTGTGCATTTGAGTCCATACTGGTTGTGCCCTGATATCTAGGCAGACAGGGACGGACTGACAATCTGTGCGTTCGGGAAAAGTCCAGAATGGCCGTCCAACCAATGGCCGCCGGCACAAAAAAAAGTTTAATAAAGCAATATTAACAGCCAGCTGCAGGGGGCGCTAATACGATCACTTACTGTATATGCTACGTGTAAAAGAAACTAAGGAAGAAGAGTAGGCCCACTAGTCTGGCTATCTATCACCAATCCACAGCCTGGTCATGATGAGGGACAGAATGCAGAGTTAATTTCACATCAGCAAGAGGTACTGGTAAGTGCCAGGAGCAGGGCACATTATAATAGCCTGCCTTTATCCCTATCTTAGCGAATTGCATAGTGAAAATTATCGTGCCATTTAGTGGTGTCAAACTTAACGTGTTTAATAATTTCTGTTAAGTTAATTTGAAACATTAAACTTCGTTGTATATGAGAGGTTGTAGTGAGCTCACTTTTGCTGCTAGGATGAAGACTATGGTATTGAATTAAATGGGAAAACATCAGGCATGCATTGGTACCACTCTAAACGTGCTAACAAACAGGGAAAGGGGCTAAATAATTCACCAAATGTAACCAAAGGTTTAACCAAAAAATCCTAGCTTGAACTTTGTCTGTCTTCCATCAGAGTGCAGTTTTTCCTTGTCTTTCATATTTGCGTTTACTATTGTGGAACTGGCAAAGACCCGAGGCCTGTACTACGAAGCAAGATCAACTTGTCCTGGATTTCTTTCAGTAATCCCGCTTCACCTAACCTAACAACCGCGGTCCCGCATAACCTGTACTACGACGCTGATTATCAACTAGTTCAGTCAACTCAGGGTTTCCCAATCCAGCGGCGCGCGTGTTCACATAAAAGAGGCGGTGTTTGCGCACCACGACCAATCGCAAACATCTACCACATCTACGCATGTTATATAAGAAGAGCAAATTATAATTCTCCATAAATTTGAAGAACACAGACACGGTTTGACGGGAAAACGCAATACAGTCGCTGCTTCCTAAAACAGGAGGAAAGCTGGCAAAAAAATAAATAAATAGCCGACGCTGTAGATGTTTAAATCACAACGCTTATTAATATCACTTTCTCATCAGTCAGGACCAAGATCTGACCATAATTACACTTGTGCTTTCCATAAACTGTCGTTGCTTTAGCCTATTATTTCAGTTGCAACCTTGACAGTGGGAAGCGACCGTGAGAGCAAATAAAAAATATAAAAACATAATTCAAACCGATGTGCACATTGGCGACACATGGCTCAAGAAGCCGATATGTAATTCCCTCCCATTAAAATATATAGGCTATATTTCATAAAAATACCCATGTTAACGGGGTTGTTGGTCTCTCAATGTTTTAACTTTTATGAGCGCAACCCTCTCTCCCCCTCTCTCTCTCTCTCTCTCTGCACCGAGCTCCGCCTGATCTTCTTTAAGAATGGTGACGCCGTTATCAATCGACCTATTGATTGGTCAGTAGGCGGTGCTTTTACACCGGTTGATCTCTGATCTCCAACTTAACCTGCTCCCGACCAGGTTAGGTGTTCAGCATGAGTTACCACGGCGATTGAACCCGATAACAACTGATCCACCTTCGTAGTACAGAAAATCCTGGGTTGAGCCTTAAGTTAGCTCGTTAACGCCAAATCCTGCTTCGTAGTACAGGCCTCTGGTGGTTGTTTGTGAAAGCTTCACTGACAAAATTGATAGGGCCTAGTCATTTTCATAATTTCACAGCCTTAATAAGAATCAAAAGTGTAATATGACATTGACAAAATATTAAATAGGTTATTCAGTGCTAATTCTTTAACACAAAGCAACACATTTTATATCAATAATAGCTAATAACCTATCTTTAAAATCATGTTTATTCAGGTTGAAGATAGTTGCAGTACAAAAGATGACAGGGAGAGTGCAGGGAAATGCCAGGATGTCCAAGGATGCTTTACATCACAATATTTCACACGGCCCAAGTCAGATAGTCACATCCTGGAACAATTTTTTGTTTAGCACCCTCAGCAAAAGCCTAAACACCTGTCTCTACAGAGAGTGTTTAGTTGTAAAGATGGTACCAACCGCAATGGCTAATAAACACAAATGGTTTTGAGATGTTACTTGCTGTGAATGCCTTGTCTGATAGGCTACAGTATTGTGGCATAGAATCAGGACTTCCTGGCTAGTGTCTGTTGCACACGGCTAGGGGCGAATGGCCGGATGATGGACCTATTTGGGAGAAAG
Organism: Perca schrenkii; assembly: GCA_025617405.1. Lineage (NCBI taxonomy): Eukaryota > Metazoa > Chordata > Actinopteri > Perciformes > Percidae > Perca > Perca schrenkii. The sequence goes on from CM046804.1 coordinate 6,912,144, forward strand.
TCCAGGACTGTTTTTTAGCCCCAGTCTGTCCCTGTATCTGCATCTTAATATAAAAAATTCTAAATCAGAAGATATTGTCCAACTTTGTAAAGTTTGAGCATAATTGATGTAAACATTTTTCCATTAAATTTATACAGGATACAGGCTCTAAATTTTCGGAATGGGAAAGATAATTTGCTTCTTTTAAAAAAAATATCTGTTTATCACAATGTATTAGTCCAATATAAGTTTTCTTAGAGATGCAGAATGTTGTGAACAAAAAAATATAGAGGTGTTTTAAAGTTTTTCAAGTGTTCCACTAAATCCAGACCGACTCCTGCAGAATTCAATCAATTCAGCTATAGAGTATTTTGCATAAGGTAACTGCTATTCCTGTTGTTGTACAATGATACGTGTAACTAATTTGTAAAATAATACTTCATGTTATGAATACAAAAGATTATGAAGTATGTTTTCTATTTTGAAATATTAAAATTTTCTATTGATCAATAAATTGTTAGAAATGTTGAATATACAGTAGTGGTGTAACAGATCCCCCCATATGGTTTGACAAGCATGCAAACCACTTTTTTTATAAAGTAAAATAGTGATGTAACGAGTAACGTAATTACTTTTTTTAAGGAGTAATAAGTAAAAAGTCACGTATTACACTTCTGAGTAACTTGCCCAACACTGCTCCCCACATTTTAGTCTTCTAACCATTCACAAGACATTGTGTTAAGAAAAGTCAAAAGACAGAAACGCTAACCTCTATGTGACGTACTGGGCATAGCAGCAGCTTGATTATGCAACTTTGCATTTGCTCGGTATATCCATCTGGGAACTTTCCGTTGGAGAACTTTTGGGAAGGAGCGAAAATATTGTTTAGCTGATTGGATAAACCATCTGTCTATCACCACCTATGTTGGTGATAGACGGGCCAAATCCAGACGTGTATAAAGTACTAGAAACCCCAGTGGCGTAACGAGCCAACACTGGGCCCCTATGCAGGATTATCAAGGCAGGCCCCACTACTACAGCATGTGATGACGGCGCAATGTCCACGAGTAGGCTACCATGAATAGGACAGGAGAGGATCATAGAGACACAGCATATAAGAGATGAGATGACTGACAAAATCAGGAGTAGCCTATGCGCACCACAACAACAAAAAAACACTAGTGAATGCGCACCATAACACATGAAAAAACACACAAGGGCAGTCCTTCCAGGATTTCGCGGCTTTTTTTGAGATTGTTGCGGCCCAAAATGCTTGATTTCACGGGAGCTTTTGTCTTTTGTATGTTTGTTGCAATGAAGTTGCAGAGGACAGTGAAAAAAAATAGTTCTTTAAAAATAAAAAGGAAACTTGTTTTGGGGAGAATAATAATTATTACTATTAATTAATTACTCTGGGCTGAGATTTCCTAGGAACCTTACCAAAAAGGCTCAGGATGCTGCAAATGTTGGTATTATATGAAAATGGCTGGTGGATTTAAGACAAAAAATAATTTATTGAATGAATCAAATATGAACATATATGTCACTGTCAGTGGCTTGTTGATCTTTACATTGTTAGTTAATTTCCTATCCTGGCCACACACACATTCATACAGTAAGTACTTATTGGACTTTAACTTATCATTGCACTTACAATAACGAGCGTAGCTGTCCTCAATTTAGGTCATCGTGTACGTCTCATCTGCATTTTTTCCTGCATCCACCATGTGTGATTGTGTGTGTGTGCGCGTCAGTCGCGGGGGAAATGGAGCAGCAGCCCCGCCCGCGGCAGAGAGCAGACAGCATTGAAACAGCAGCCGCTTCAGTGACTTTATAAAAATCGTTACAGCGTACGTTGATGTTAAAATGTATACAGGTTGGCAGGACGGTCTGACATGTTTTGCACCGTCTCTCGCTGTACGTTTTGTTGGTAAATGTGAGATGTTCGAGTCACACACGTCTCGTCTTCATAAAAGAAACAAGGAAATTAATTTGACCCGTTCTCACTCCCGCTTGGTCAGTGGCAGCACGTGGGACTGCTGGGATTGTCGCGAGTAATGAAAATGCGATAGGGGGCCCCGACTGTCAATCATTATCTTCCAGTGATGCGGGCCCGATTGGTCCGGGCCCGTAAGCACCGCTTAACCTGCTTACCGATAGTTACGCGTCTGAGAGACCCATACTTGAGTAAAAGTACAAGTGCTCTATCAAAAAGGTGATTTGAGTAGAAGTAGAAGTGCTCTTTAAGCACAACACTTAAGTAGAAGTACTAAAGTATTAAAAAAATTTTGTACTTAAGTATTGCAAGTATTTTATTTTAAAATGTACTACGTACTGAAAGCAAAAGTAAAAGTGCGCGATAGCTACGCTCATCTCATCCGTGGAAGCTGCCATGTTGTTTAGAATGAATGTCGCTTCTCGTTGCGTCACACCTAAACCCGCCTCAAAACCAATGCTGATTGGTCGGTCGTTTGGCGAACGGCTCCAAATTTTCTGATCCAGACTCCAGACTGATCTGCGAGTGGAAAACTGGAGCTCGCGAGATCAGGACGGTCTCACGAGGCTAGCTTCACTTAGCAACTCTCATGGGAATGAACGGGGCTGTATCCAGTTCTTATAATATACAGTATCTATGGTATTAATGAGCTGCTGTGTTACTTAAAATAGGTGCTGAATGCACATTGTCACCACCATTGCGAAAGCCATTTTCTTAGTAAATCTGGCTCTGAGAGTTCAGAATTTTGAGAAAACAAATCTTATATCTCCTTTAAATGGTCTATTCGATGGTGTGATCACACCAGTGTGATCGCACAGAGGCTTGTATATTGCATCTTGTGATGGTGTCTGAGGTTGACTTATTGGGGCTGCATAAGGAGAGGCAGACTGCAAGCAGGGACATATATGAAGATGCAGAGAGAGAGATGGTGAGAGAATCTGGAGGCTGTAAGGTAACCGTAGTCATGGAGAGAGCAAGAGAACAGAGACAGAGATCATACAGCGTGAGCTTAGGCTACTCTGGAACACAAGGTTGTTTGTTTGAGAGCATTTCTACAAGTTTATTGATCATGAATCACACTTTCCAGATGTTTCACCATTTCCACTACAAACACACTTGTTGGTGGGACATTCCAATTTAAGTCACAATATAAAGGTATTGCTCAGATGCCCAGGTTTATGCTTCTTTTAGTTATTTTTACAGTTTCTGCTGTTGTAGGCGTTGATGCCTGCATCATGCATTTTGAGTGCTTTTTGTATGGAGGCCCATTTAAGAAAATACAACATTTTCTAAGACACAATGAGTGATTAGTCAAGTAGTTGTAAATCTGTGATTGTACATTCACAAGCAGCATCTGGCAACATAATATAAGTAATGCATAAATTGAGATACAGACTAGGAATGTAACATATTCACATGTGTTGCCTTAGTCAGCTAACTTATGAGTAATCCCATTCTTTTCGTTTTCCTACAATATCTACCTGCCAGTATTAAAATTAGCAGTGTGGCATTGAAAGATGGGCTACCCAGAGCGTCAGATATCACCATTGATGGGATTACATTTAAATTAGTTGAAAACTCACATATTGCCAATTATTATTGGTCAATGCTGTTTCTGGAACTATGCTGAAATAACATGAAAATACGCACACCTTACTATAATTTCACACAGTTTGACATGTCTAGCATTAGCATTACGTTAATGTTTCATTGCCTGTACGGCAATTCATTGATAATAACTTGCTGTCACAGCCTGTGGGAAAGTTGGTGGAATTTGGAGAGCAGAAATTCCATATTAGTGAATCAAATAAAAAATAAAAATTTCTTATATGCATAATGTGTAACTAAATCTGACCAGTGTTTTGTTTGCATCATTTACAGTAAAGCCCCTTTTTGTCTCCCTTTTCTTCTCCAGGTTATGGTAACATTGCCCCAAGTACTGAGGGAGGAAAAATCTTCTGCATTCTGTATGCAATATTTGGAATCCCGCTGTTTGGATTCCTCCTGGCAGGCGTCGGTGACCAGCTTGGTACTATATTTGTCAAAAGCATCGCTAATGTGGAGAAGATGTTCCGGGTGGGTCACAATGTAACTCCTATCATCTATGAGTCAGCTGTGTGGAAATTATATGGTTATAAAATTGACATTTTTAATGTCGGCCCATTGTTTTAAATAAGGACAGTAATAGACCATAGGAAAAGACTCCCATTAATAAAATGAGACACACTAAGCACTAATTTTTGAAAGGCAACATAATGAATTTTTGAAGCAAGGGCGGAAACAACCCAGCTGATCACTCACCTAACCCTTCTGAGGAAGCTGTTTTACTGATTGGCAATTAAAACCAGACAATTGACACCCACACCTGCAGCCACGGGAAATGCTTATACGCATGCTTGGTTTAACCAAAACGACAACTACTACTACGAAGCAGGATTTGGCGTTAACGAGCTAACTTAAGGCTCAACCCAGGATTTTCTGTACTACGAAGGTGGATCACTTGTTATCGGGTTCAATCGCCATGGTAACTCATGCTGAACACCTAACCTGGTCGGGAGCAGGTTAAGTTGGAGATCAGAGATCAACCGGTGTAAAAGCACCGCCTACTGACCAATCAATAGGTCGATTGATAACAGCGTCACCGTTCTTAAAGAAGATCAGGCGGAGCACGGTGCAGAGAGAGAGAGAGAGAGAGAGAGAGAGAGGGGTGCGCTCATAAAAGTTAAAACATTTACATTTAATTTTTTTAGAGACCCCGTTATGGGCTGAAATATGTGCCAACAGAAACTGAATTTGAATCATTTATATTTGAATTTGAATTGCTAAACTTGAATAATTGCATTGAAAAACTGAATTTGAATCACATAATTTGAAATTGTATTGTTTAATTTGAATCATTGCATTGAAAAACTGAATCTGAATAGTATGATTTGAAATTGAATTCATTCGTTTGTAACTGAATTCCAATAAAATTTGATCTTTACTGAAAATTCAACTCTCTATATATCCTCACATTCAGTTCTCACTATTCAGATTCAGATCAGCAAATTCAATTTCAAGTTACTGAGACAGACATCCGGGTACTTGGAGGATGAAGGAAGAGCAATCGAGCGCAGATCGATAGGTAGAGTTCAGTGGAGTGGCGCAGGATTAGCACTAAAGATGCCAAACTGTTTATGGATGTTGGAACGAAAGAAATGACAAAAAAACAAACAGCAAGGGATAACAGTTCACAGGTGAGAGCGTGTTTTATGATATATATGCCGCCTTGGACCTGCAATCTGAGCTCCGGCGGCAGCGGGAGGTGGAGAGTTCCGTGGCCCGGCGGCAGCGTCTCTTTCCCCGGGCAGGAACACCGCTTCGCCTCGCTGCTGCGCCGGTCCCCGCTGATCCAGATGGGACCGGCCAAAGACAGAGTGGTGATCGGCAGGATCTTCCACGTAGTCCAGGACGACCTGTATGTAGATTTCGGCTGGAAGTTCCACTGCGTTTGCCGGCGTCCAGCGGCCCGTGGCCGGAGAGAAGTTAAAGCGGGGCAGTAGAGTCAGTTTGCGGCTGCAGGATCTGGAGCTCACTGCCCGCTTCCTGGAAGCCAAAACCGACACCACGCTGCTGGAGGCCCGGGCTGTACTGCTGGGACAGCTGGAGGGAAGGGAAGCCCGGGAGAGCTAGAACCAGGATTCAGCGGAGCGGACTGTCAAAGCCTGCTGAAGTTTAAATTACAGGTTTCCTAAAGGGAGTCTGGCGGGACTCGGACTGTGGACATGATTAACTACATGCAGAAATGAATGAATAAATAGTGGAGGAGTGCCTGGACATTTCAGTCTGTTTAAACTTCACTTTGAAGCAGAACCTCTTAGTTCAGAAGGGTGAAGTTTCTGTTTGGACTCAGATCTGTGAACTGATTATAATAAATATTCTTTTTATAAACACATAAATTAGTCTCTTTGTTTTGTTTGTTCCTGCACATGATGATAAAGCTACACTTTTAAATCACAAACAAAACTAACTTTAATATTTATATAAACGCTCTAAGGAAGGAGACAAACTATCAGATATTAGAGTTGATTAAAAATAGACTCAAATAATAATTTACTATTTTGCGTTTTAATGTGGAAACATCTTCTATAAACTCAGGGGACTGGCTCTTACATCACATTGTATTGCAAGCTTGCGGATGTACGAAGTAAACCAATGCAATTCAGATGTTTAAATTAATTAACATGTTTTCAAATATGGATAGTCACACTACTTTGCATGCAGTAGGCTAGGCTAAGGTAAGTAGCGATAGTTCATTTTAAGTTTACTTAAGTGGAAGAATGTGACTAATAAACCTAGGCCTACTAACACCAGGCATTACATTTTGAACATTGTGAACAGGTAGATTATATTATCTATGAGTCTCTGGGTCAAGGCGAGGCTGTGCTCCAAAACGTTTATGCTGGCCGAAGAGGAGTCCTGTGTATCTGCGCCACTGAACTCTACCTATCGATCTGCGCTCGATTGCTCTTCCTTCATCCTCCAAGTACCCGGATGTCTGTCTCAGTAACTTGAAATTGAATTTGCTGATCTGAATCTGAATAGTGAGAACTGAATGTGAGGATATATAGAGAGTTGAATTTTCAGTGAAGATCAAATTTTATTGGAATTCAGTTACAAATGAATTAATTCAATTTCAAATCACACTATTCAGATTCAGTTTTCCAATGCAATGATTCAAATTAAACAATACAATTTCAAATTATGTGATTCAAATTCAGTTTTTCCAATGCAATTATTCAAGTTTAGCAATTCAAATTCAGATATAAATGATTCAAATTCAGTTTCTGGTGGCACATATTTCAGCCCATACCCCGTTAACATGGGTAATTTTATGAAATATAGCCTATATATTTTAATGGGAGGGAATTACATAGGCCTATCAGCTTCTTGAGCCGTGTGTCGCCAATGCGCACATCGGTTTGAATTGTTTTTATATGTTTTATTTGCTCTAACGATCGCTTCCCACTGCCAGGGTTGCAACTGAAATAATAGGCTAAAGCAACGACAGTTTATGGAAAGCACGAGGGTAATTATGGTCAGATCTTGGTCCTGACTGATGAGGAAGTGATATTAATAAGAGTTGTGATTTAAACATCTACAGCGTCGGCTCTTTATTTTTTTTTTTTGCCAGCTTTCCTTCCTGTTTTAGGAAGCAGCGACTGTATTGCGTTTTCCCTGTAAAACGAAGTCTGTGTTCTTCATATTTATGTAGAATTATAATTTGCTCTTATATATAACTTGCGGCTCTGGTAGATGTTTGTGATTGGTCGTGGTGCGCAAACACCGCCTCTTTTATGTGAACGCGCGAGCCGTTGGATTGGGAAACTCTGAGTTGACTGAACTAGTTGATAACCAGCGTCGTAGTACAGGTTATGCGGGACCACGGTTGTTAAGTTAGGTGAAACCGGATTACTGAAAGAAATCCAGGACAAATTGATCGTGTTTCGTAGTACAGGCCTCTGATCTCCCAACTCCTTCAGATCCTGGAAATCTAACAAATATGTTACGTCCTTAGAAACCAGAGAAACCATTGATGTTAAAATAACTGAAGGAAGGATGGAAGATGCATGTCAAATTATCAGTACAATTTATTTAGAAAAAAAACTGCAAAAGAGAATGTGCAACGCTGCTCCACAGAGATGAGGACTAAAGATCAAATGAAGACCAAAACAAAAACAAGCTATGAAACAGAAACAACAGCATTAGTTACCAAAGCAAAGCACAGGCCAACACCCTGCCCTTTGTATACACACTGGCGCAGCATAGCCTGTTGCCAGCACACAAAGGCCAATGGGGAAGCCAAAGTTGCAGGTTCTCCTCCCTCCCTTGTCCAGGGAGGGAGGAGGTGTACTCATTCAACAATCAGACAACCTGGAAAAGATAGGGAGGAGGCACACAAACACACACACACCACAAGGACCTACCTAACAAGCCTTTCCAAACAAGTCTTGAAAAAATGGAAAAAGCTAAACCTTTCACAGACAAATGAAATAACGTCTCATATCAGTCTTTATAAAAAATATTGAAATAACATAAAAAGGGAGAATTTTAAAGTTGTGCAAACAAACATGTTTGGCTTAAGAGAGTAAAATGATAGCTTGGTTGACATCGGTGGCGAAATTCCACAAGTTTTCATCTGCTCCTTTGATTTGTTGCCATATAAAAGGTTCTTAAGAACATTAAGCAATTATGTGTTAATCAATTATTGTTGCTGTTAATAAAGAAGGTGTGAACTAAGATTAAATTAAGTACAATAAGTGTTTCACTGCACTGTAGGTTACTTCATTTGTGTGCCCACAGAATAATCCAATTTACTATTAAAATCTAACCAAAACTACAGTATGTGCTTTATTGAATTTAAATAGCAGTACATTTCTGTTTTTGTCTGGTTTTAATACATGCACCTGTATTTGTATTTCTACATCCTTCTTTGACATAATTAAATTTAACACTACAGTCTCGGCATCATCTGCTCCGCCAAGGTCATCTTCCGGATTCCCATTCTACTGTGTCTCTTCAAAAGTTTTATGACGCTCATGCACTGTTGTGAGTGGTGAGTCGTCAGGATTAGTCAGATCAACAATTTCAGGGAAATTATCATCGCTTGAGTTAGTGTCCTTCCCCAACAGCTATTCGGTCACCAAATTAAGTAATATATATTTGACTTTGATTTGTTCATCAGCCATTATGGATAGCACTGCCTTGTATCTGCAAACAAATTTTTTGAAGAAATTCTTGAAATGCCAACTTTGAAGATGAATACACACACACACACACACACACTAAATTTCCTTTCAAGTGCAATGTTTTGTGTGGATGAAGGCCAAATCAAAATCACTGTTAGCTTGAATTGCGTGTAGCATGTAACATAACGGGAATTGATTAAAGGGTAAGGCAGAACCAACACCATTGTTGTCATAGCTACAGCAGTTTGTTCAGCTGCTCAGGTAGCCTCTGTAGCTAAACTCCGGTTATGGTAAGGGATGTGACATTTCTGGCACAAGCTCTTAAGCTAAGTTCACACCAAAAAAAGCGATCCAGTGATTTTCCGTGGGGTTGTACGGGGGGAGAGCGGAGTGTCAATGAAACGGTCCCTTTGTGCAACGTCCTGTTGTGTTCTTTAATATCCCAATGTGGTACAAGTAGACTTTTTACTGAACTTGAAGGCAGCTTGATTTTACGTAGAAAGAGAGAAAGAAAAGAGACGAGTGAGACAAATCGACTGTGCTTTGTTGTTGCAGGAAACAGCTGTTACATAGCCTGGTTGACACCAGACCCCTCTCAGTTGTAACTGAGAGTGGGTCTGGGCAAAGTTCATTCACAGCCCATTTCCAAAGGGGCGTCACCAACAGACGCCGCTCAAATGCCTCTGGGCGCAACTGGATAGTCCTTCAACCAATCAGACCAACGATCCGGGTGACATAGCAGCGACAGCGGCATCAACGGGTTGCTGCGCTTCAGTGGCCGTCATGTTGAATGTAAACAAAACGCTGCTTGCTGTCACTGTGTCATCGTGTAAAGCCCACCTCAACGGTTGTGATTGGTGCCTTGCTTTGGAAAAATTGGAAATGGGCTTGAACTGGCCAGACTGACTTGCAGAGCAAATCTCAAATTTGCCGGAAGTTCGTCAGGGGTTTCCCAGGCTAGCTGTTAAACAAACTCCTGGGCAGTTTAGTGCTTGTGTTTTAAAACTTTCTTGTAGCGGCGACATGTATGTATTAGAGAACAGGCAGTGATAGGGGGATTCTTACACCGCCGCAAAACACACCCCGAAACACACCGACAAGTCTGATCGCGGGTTACATGATTGGCCACCGCAGCGTGACGTGGGGTTGCATCCCCCTGCGATAAACCACAGCCTAAATGCGCTAGCCCCATTCGAAATTAATGGATAGTCTTGCATTTTTGCTGCACTGTCTGCAGCTGACACAGGCTGTGTGATTGCCCACTAGGGAGTTGACCAAACACAACAGAATGAGCCAACTGACCAATCAACACAGACTGGGATTTTTTCGGGAAGGGGGGCTGAGGGCAGCAATGGGCAGTATGAGAATGATAATGTGTTTTTTGAACATCAAAGCATGTAAATCTATTCTTTTAGACCCCAATAATACATACATTATATGACGCTAAAACAGGATCTCTTTGAGATGGTGCCTGACCATTAGGGCTTTGACAGTGAGGAGAATATTTTAAATTTACTTCTGGACAGTGCAGAAAAGCTAATATGGGAGAAATATGATCTCTTTTCCTAGTTCTTGCACATGCTGCAGAAATCTGGATCAACTGGACGGTTTAAGGATTTATTGGAGTGATCTTATAATAAGGAATTGCAATAATCCAGCATTGAGGTAACACATGCATGGACTAGTTTTTCTGCATTTTTTTGAGACAGGATGTTGCTGATTTTGTCAATGTTACGCAGGTGATGAAAACTCTTCCGAGGCCAGGCCATCTGAACATTGTTACTCTCAGTAATATGCTCCATGCGCAAGTGTTCATTAAACTTTACAGTAAACTGTAGAGTTTAAATTTTCTAAAAGGTCACTTCAGGTTGCATTTAGCATTGTGCATTTAGCATTGTGTTGCATACATGGTGTCACAGACCTCCCCTGTTAAGCAACAGTTTTTCTATCCCGGTGAAAATGGCTTCCCTTACACCCCTCTTAAACTATCCGTCCTCTCAATGTGTATCTTGTGGTCCTCGATTAAGTGTACTTTATCTTTCAGATGTAAGTAAACTGCAGAGTCTTGACCTCAGGCGTGAGACGCTGATGTAACAGGTGTTTCGTTTCCCCAATAAACATGTCTGTACATTCCTCAATGCATTGGACAGTAGGGCTGCGTTTAAAAAAATGATTTTCTGGTTTAAATCTATTTTTATTTAAGTGATCCAATATCGATTCATAAAATTCAAATTTAAATCAGATTGATTCTCCTGTTTTGGTGTTGGCTTACAATTGTTAATGTAAATGCAGCAGCTTAGAGGGAACCTTGTACAGTTGTATAATCTCTTTCATATCCAAGCTAAATTGGTTTCCAACTGAAATATCGGAACCAGAATTGAAAATGTGATTGATTTGTTACCTTGTGAAATCGAATGGATTTGGGAAATCATTGGCGATACCCAGCCCTATTGTATAGCATATAGTAGATTGCTTTTCTTGTGTTTGGGTGTGTGCAGTCTTTAGGGTGGACCAGCATGAATTACATGTATACTATTCACCATTATGAATTACATGTGAGTTTATCTTTAGTTAAAAAACTAAATGTAAACAGAGTAATAAATACATTTTTCACAAATCATGAAGTTTTATCAAGTTCTACTGAACTTAATAACACTGACACTTCCATTGCATACTTTAATATTTTTTTATGTCTAAACATATGGTCTAAAGATAAATGTTGATGAAAAACAACTCATGGATGAATAATTTGTGCGTGCATGTGTGAGAGAGACAACATAAAAGTTTGCATAAAACAACATAAGCAAAGGCAAACAGTTTGCATAACAACAACAAGGCATAAACAGTTTTATTTACCAACAAGATTTCCCATTTACTTAGGGCTACCCCTTGATTTCGCCGCTATAACTTTAGCAGATTACAGTTCCATAGCCATTTACTTTAAAATCAGATTTGTCATGTTTCACATCAAAGTACGAGTAAGGTGGGGAACACACAACACTTGGCCAACGTGGCGTCTCTGTTAATGAAATGATTTAGCCTTGAATCAACGTTACCGTTCTTTGTGCAGCTTCTAATGCTAAACAAAGTTGTAAGTTGTTGCATCTCCATCTGTAATTTTCGACTTGCATGTTTTGCATATTGCAATCTATTTTTTGTTGACCACCACATAGTCTTTATACGCAAACAAAATTATTTTTGCTGTCATCATTTCCAACTAGTACTCGGTGATTAATAGCCTTAGTTGAGTCAGGAAATGAACGGAAATGAATTTATTTGTGAAAAATGTTTGAGTTTGGTGAAAGGTATCAAGTCTTTTCAAATGCAAGTGAAGTTAAAAGTCATTGGTGTTGGTGTTAATGTCCAAGTCGACTTTTTTGAAATTCTCAATTAGAGTCTAAAGTTATCAAATGTGTGACTTGAGTCCACACCTCTGTCCTGACCAAAGTATTCTTTATAATATATAACATAATAACTAGTCATGCTGATGCGATAATAAAGCCACTGTGGCTGATTCATCAAACTCCTAATGACTCTGTGTGGTGCCACCATACAAATTTGAATACGGACTATCCCAATTCAACATAACAGGATGGTTATAGTGGTGGCCAATTTTTTTGTTGTCATTGCCGTTGCAATGCATTTTGCATAAACCAACTTGTTGGAAGTCACAGACTTACTGAGGTGAGGTTTTCTGCCAAACAAGCAATGGAGTAGTATGAAACATTGATCGCTAGATCTAGAAAGAAAAACACTGGCTTAGTGTGGATGGTAGGCCAAAACTGAGTTCTTATACCAGTAGGTGTGAAATGAGAAATAATGCATGGCTCCAATGACATGTGCTGTCACCATAACAACTAATATGAATCGTCCTTTTTTTCTTGATCAAATGACCATAGCAAACAGCAAACAGTCCGTTCAAAGTCAAACACAATGAGAACCCAGCTGAAAATGAGACATAAAAAAACTAGGTATTATGGTTAATACTTTGCTAATACTTTGTGTGTGTGTGTGTGTGTGTGTGTGTGTGTGTGTGTGTGTGTCTCTCCCTCTCACAGAATAAACACAACCAGATCAGTCAGACTAAAATCCGTGTGGCCTCCACCCTCCTCTTCATCCTGGCTGGCTGCATCTTGTTCGTCACCATCCCAGCTGTGATCTTCAAACACATTGAGGGCTGGACAGCTCTGGAGTCAACATATTTTGTTGTCATCACTCTGACAACAGTTGGAATAGGTGACTATGTTGCAGGTGAGAGGTTATCATTCATGGTCAAAATATTAATGAATGCAAATGTCCTGATGACTTGATAGATTCTTACATATTATTAATAATGATTACAGTTGAGGTTTCCTTTTGATTATAATATAGCCTTGTTTATATATATATATAAGTTTAATCTTCGATATTAAGCCCAAACAATAGGCCTCGCCTCACGGAAGCAAAACTTCCCCAGAACCTGCCTAACCAACACTAATCCCTGTTTATCTTCTGGAGCCGTGCCAGGCTCGAGGCAACTTACAGGCAACACATCAGCAGCCAAAACCCTGAGACGCCAGCCCCCTTTGGAGAACGCCATCTTCACCCAGGATTGACTCCGAAAACAAAAAAGGCAAAACAATAAATTAGTGTCTGAAGGAAAGGCCGATTAGGCCCAGCTGTACACTACCCTATCTAGACTGAGGAAGCAGTTTCACCATCACACACAAGCAAAACCACGGAGGCAGCACACAGGGCTATATAAAAATATCACACATAAAATCTTACTGTTAAAGACAATGAAAACGTGCAATCACAATGTATCGTAACTTGAAAACAGAACCTACCGAACCTGACCCTCAAAAGATCCCGGACGGGCCCCCAAAAACTTACGTCCCTACTTTGTCTAGGGTTGGAAGACGCAAACAATTGAAATAGTAAACCCAGGAGAAGGAAAAAGGAAAGGCGGAAAAGCTTTCAATGATAACTAAAAAGATTTATTACACAAACTAAACACAACCTTCAAAAGGAAGGCGAAAATGACCACACAAAGACAAATCGAAACACCACCGGCCCACTGGCTCTGGTACGCTACTGGCTCCTCTCTGTCTCTTGCTGGCTTCCACGGAACCCCCCGGCCCTCTGTCACTGGCTCCCACAGCTACTTACGCCTCCCCTGATGGTCGCTGATCGGCTTCAGCTGCGGGAGTGACGCTACACCTGGAGAGAGCGGCACACAAAAGAAAACACACAACACAAAACATGGCACGTGACAGAGTGTTGTTAACTTTTTCTGTTACAGCTTGCAGTGCACAAAACTGCAAACTCTGCTGTATATTCACTTGATATCTCCCCTACTAAAGTTAACCTCTCCTCTGCTTTGACAGCTCATGCCACAGTCACCGTCACTCTCGGCAGTTACCAGTTTCTCTTCAATGACCACTGACCAGGCTACACCCTCTTCCAAAACAGACCATAATGGTGGCTAGTTTTGAGTATCTCTTTTTTTTATGAAAATAGTTCTCCTTTCAACAATAGTTTCTGAAAACATTTGAAATAGGTTATGCAGTTGCTGAATCACAATGGTCAGTTGAAAGATTTTCATGAGCTTTTGAGAGGCGCTATTCCAAAGTCCGTGCAATGCTACCAGAATGCATTGCACAGCTGCTCCCATAGAAGTGAATGGGAAGCGTGGAAATGACGCTGGACAGACTCCCCAGACCCCAGTGGTCTTTGTGGCTAGAAGGGATACAGCTACGGAGTTCAGACAACAAAAAGTGAGCGTCATGCAGCAATGGCAGTTAAGAATAGGCACGACTAGTTATCGTTGCTTGTGTTACTATCTGGCATTTGGGTGTCGCCTTTTCAGCCTTTTTTTCTCACTCTCCACTGTGACCTTAAACTCGCCATGCTCTGCTGGGTGATGACTCTTCAACTATGACTTTGTTTGTAGTAGCGTGCGCCTGAGTATCCACGTGCAGCTCCTGGCCAATAAGGTGGGTGGGACAAGGGAGGACTTAATTACACTTGAACAGCCAATTAGGCACAGGAATGTGGTTGTTGCTCTTGTTGGCCAATCAGCTGAAGTTGAAGCTGCAGTGTCTGAATACACAGAGACATCAGCAGGTGGCTTTTCTCTGTCTTCTGCTTTGTACTCTCTCTCTCTCTCTCTCTCTCTCTCTCTCTCTCTCTCTCTCTCTCTTTGCATTGCTGGTTGATCTAGGATGATATTTGTGTGTGTGTGTGTGTGTGTGTGTGTATGTGTGCGATGATTTCTATTAAAACTATTTTAACTAATCTTTTTTTCTGTTGCAGCGATATTTGATCAGATGATTGTACCTGAGTGATTTCTTGAATGTATAGTACATGGCAAATTTATATACATTATGGTATATTTATGGTTCATCCAGAACTCATAGGGTCTATCCGAACATGACTTAATGTGCTGTGCAGGGGGAGCTGATGCATTCTATCTATCTATCTATCTATCTATCTATCAAAATGTTTACTCTATTTTGTTGATAGAGTCAAAGATTTTACAGAGAGAATTTGGGATATTTCTTTTTTTATCACTGCATGAATTAGAAAATACTGTCAACAGCTACAGTATATTTCCACCATGTTTGGGGAATAAAATGTTATATAAATCATGTTATGAATGAAAAATGAACAAACCTAATTATAAAATCCTTCACAATATAGATATGAATGAAATGGAAACTTTGGTAAATATAAGTGCTACTGAAGTAGAGATGGTTCAGAGTATCAGCCATTAAAGATATGTATTGTAGAATTCCATTCATTTTGCAAGACAATACAGGTGAATAGAGTAATACAAGTTATTTATTAGATATCACCATGAAACTTCCCCAGTTGATTACTTATATTAGGACAATATTTTTTTGTGTTCTGAAATGTTATGTTTAAATATGCAAATGAGGCATTATCTAAAAAAAAAAGTGAGGTAAAATACACCTAAATATGTATGTGGGATGTTTTCTTTCCTCCAGTCTGAAAGAAAACATGTTATAGAAGCAAACAGCCCAAACTCAAAAAAATTGACCAGTATATGAAAAAAATTATTTTCTTGCCTGAATTGTCTCGCCTTAAAGGAACTTTAAGCCGACTTATTGGGAATTTAGCTTATTCACCGTAACCCCCAGAGTAAGACAAGTCGATACATACCCTTCTCATCTCGATGCGTGCTGTAACGCTGCCTGACGGCTCCAGCGGCATCAGGCCAGCACAGAACATGCAGGAATGGTTCCAGTAATCCTACTGCTCCGAATTGTGACAAAATAACACCAACATGTTCCTATTTACATGTTGTGATTTATAGAGTCACAGCGTGTACAAAAAACAACGTAACATGAGACACAGCCGTCTTCTAACTGTAAACAAACCGGGAACTATATTCTCAAGCGGAAGAATATAGTACTTGGGCGGAGTGATATGCTCACAGCAAGCCTGTCTGAGAATATAGTTCCCGGTTTGTTTACTGTTAGAAGACGGCTGTGTCTCATGTTACGTTGTTTTTTGTACACGCTGTGACTCTACAAATCACAACATGTAAATAGGAACATGTTGGCATTATTTGTCACTTTTGTCACAATTTGGAGCAGTAGGCTAGTTGGAACCTGTTACCTGCAGGATCTGTGCTAGGCTAAGCTAATGCTGGAACCGTCAGGCAGCGTTACAGCACGCACGGAGATGAGAAGGGTATGTATCGACTTGTCTTACTCTGGGGGTTACGGTGAATAAGCTAAATTCCCAATAAGTCGGCGTGTTCCTTTAAAGCAGAATTCATCAATGGACTTATAGAGCCTGTGTTTGTTGACAATGTCTTTACCTTTAAATATAATCGCTGACTGCAAGAACAAACATAACATAACTCAACTGTGAATTTCTCATTGTCTGAGCTTTATTCCTTGTTCAGGTTGAGATGCATGCTGGCAGCAGCAAAGTGATGTACATTTCATCAGTCATTAATGTCTCTTTTTTTCTAATTAGGAGGAGACAGAAGGATTCAGTACCGGAAGTGGTACAGACCACTGGTGTGGTTTTGGATCCTGGGTGGTCTGGCCTACTTTGCTGCAGTGCTGAACATGATTGGTGACTGGCTGAGGGTGCTATCCAAAAAAACAAAAGAAGAGGTATGCTCTCATAAGGAATGATTAAGATGTTGATATTCATGTTATTCTTGGCCATGGTAGGACCAGCGTTGGGATCTACTGATTACCAAATATGGCTACAACCAAAAATTATGTTTATTAAACATAATGTATGAATTATTTTGTTTATAAATTGATTGATCTTTTAGCCTGTTAATGTCAGAATCAGTGTAGTCTGGCATACCGGGTGTACAGTGCTGGGATCTACATCTAGTGTATGACAAATGGGCTGGATATCAGGTCAATCACAGTTCTTAGCAAATCTTTGGTTGGTGGAATATTCTGGGAATACACTTGAGATTAAGATTCTACCTACGCCTTAACATTCAATCTGATTTGTATTTTGGTATGTTGTCTAGAGGCGTAAAAACACATGTTAGTGCAGTTGTAATTTCAGAATGCATTGCAATCTAGATGCAACATCAAGTCAACAACATTTTGAAAGGTTACATGTACCTAACTCCGCCTATTCCTGCTGTCTCAAGCTGTCATTTAAAAGATACAGGCAAGTACTTTATCTGCAAAGAAAGAGTTACTAGGTTCGACACAGCAGCATCACTTCAGGAGACTCTGTGGGGCAGCTACCATTCGCAAGAAGAGTCACATAACTGACAGGTGTAGCCATTCTTACATTCTTACCGGCAATTTCCACTGGATGCGGAACGTCTGCGATACGTCTCCGGAACGTCGACGGAGTCATTAGGTTTCCATTAAAGTCAGTGTGTGTATTTCCACAGACTGCGGAACGTCTGCGTCCTGACTCCGTCCCAGTTCTGTCAGTCCGCAGCCCTCCGCAGCAGATACGCAGAGCTTCTATTTTTGACGGAGGACGGAGTGCTCCGCAGCAATTCAGCACACGCCAGATAGTGCGGGACAGGAAGTCGAGCACAGAAACAAAATAAATATCCGGTTAATTTTCTAAATAAAATACACCGTGCTCACGGCGGATCATATTTCCCTGCACTACACCTTGAAAGCACAGCACAGAGTCGTTCCCCTCTACTCCTCTGGATGGAAACAAACTGTTGTTGGTTTTGTGGTTCTATTCTACGTGAATTCGCGAGAACTTGTGGGTCCTCGTGACCAGTGTTGGGAAGGATACTTTCAAAACGTATTTCGTTACAGAATACAGAATACATGCCCACAAATGTAATTTGTAACGTATTCCGTTACGTTACTCAATCTGAGTAACGTATTCTGAATACTTGGATTACTTCAGGATTACTTCCACATTGAATTGCGTTTTATAAGTGTAGGAATGCGGCTATCACATCCATCTTACTAAACAGGCATATAATGGTGTGTTCTTTTTATTCCAACTAGCTGAATGTTAACCTGAACAAGCAGATAGATTATTGTATTGGTAGTCCCGAACTGCATACTACAAAAATCTAACCGCGGTCTAAGCTACCACAAAGCTAATTTTAGCTAACGTTAGTTAGCATGTCAAACGGGATAGTCAGTCTTTAAACGGCTCTGGAGCTAGTAAATCAGCACCTAGGAGAATGTAAAGTCGCACGTCAATGTTAAAATAGCAAGGTGACCAGTAAAACTACAGCAGACGACTACCCTTGGCTAATTAAAATAATAACTTACTTTACGATGCTTCTTCATGTTGGAAGTGGAGTAATTTGGACGCTGAAAGGAGGTTGGTTGCTGGCAAGCAGAGGCTGCACGGCACATAGCTATATTTCATTCTTCCTGTTCGTTCTTTAATGTGAAATGCTGTTTGAATTTCCAAGATAGAAACTTATTGCTGCCCTGGCTCTGTCGTGCCCGTTCCGACTCCATTGTGACTGATCACGCAAATAGCTATTTTTTTCTATTTCATATCGGGGCTTCTGGAAAATGCATTAAGTTGCCTTAATTTATTCAGAGTGAATAAACTCGTGAAACAGAGAAGTATCGTCATGTAATCCATTGATTTTAACAATGTAACTGTAATCTAAATACCAACTATTTAAATTGTAACTGTAACGGAATACAGTTACTCATAATTTGTATGAATACGTAACACCGTTACATGTATTCCGTTACTCCCCAACACTGCTCGTGACTACAGATGTCAGTCACGGCCGCAGCCGTTCCGCAACAAATCCGGACCCGGTGGGTATTGACGGACGGCGGAGCACGCAGCAGACACGCAGCGGAGCCGGTCCGCAGCCGTTACGCATCCAGTGGAAATCCCCGGTTACAGTATAAGTAATGGTGGCCTAGTTTACAAGGTTGCTCAAAAGTAGCCTAAAGATGCCTTTAGCTGTCACTGTCTGTCAAAGGACACCCACCTTGCTTGTTGCAGTGGTCTCTCAAGATTACAGCACATCACTTCTCTAGACCTGAGACCTTGTTTGTTGACAAGTCTGCCAGTCTTGCCTACCCAATTTGCATATTGAGATTAAATCACAATACAGGCTGAACAAAGCTAATGACAATGCTTACTGATGCCAGGTCAAAATGCAAGAGCCTATGATCAGATGTTATTATTCAGACACTGTATCCAGATATCGATCACATGTTAATAGAGATGGGATCCAAGAGAACATTACTGTGTATTTAAGGGCGTTTTCACACCTAGAGTACGTTTGCTTGGAGCGATTTCCCCTTGGTTCAGTTTTGTTTCACACATAGAAAAATCCAAGCTTACCAAAATGCGTCATTATAAACCACACCAGAACATTTACTCCACTTATTGGTCAGATGTGTCTGGGGCAGGAGCAAGAAAGTAAACTAGAAAATGCATTTCCTACAGATAATGCATGTGAATGCTGAATAGCTAAATTGCTAAAGCTCAACTGGATTAATAGCTTAAATCCTTAAGAAGTTGAAGTAGTGAGAATAGTTGGAAAAGTGGGAATTGTTTTAATTGGTATGAATTTCATTGAAGTTGAATAACATCACTAATATAAAAAAGATGTGGAATAAGTTTTTTTTAAAAGCTAATGCTTAAGCTAAACTGGTGCTTAAGCTAAATGCTGGTTAAAATATGTAAGAAGAAGGTGAAGTTGTAAGAAATGTCAAAGTGCTAATTGTTTTAATTAATATATCTTTTTGTATGAAAGTTTTAGGTGTTACAAAAGTGGCGAACAACATATTACTGTCTGTAGTTGCAATTTGACTCTCTGGCGAAAATGCTGCATCATGCTTACTTATCAGTGGCCATGTTTGTAAACACAGAGGATATCCCTTTGATCTCTGTATGACTACAGAGATCATACAGACCGTGACCATGTCACCTGTGTCAGACTGCTGCCATTAAGGGACACTGAGAGCAACCTGTAAAAGAAAGGCTCAGACAAAGGCTCAGACAGTCTTAACTATAGGTTGCATAAGTGAAATGATCAGCGATTCAAAAAAGTGGTTCGCTGTGCCTTTGCGTGGAAATGTCAAGGATGTTTAACGTGCGCAGCGAATGGAGGAAGATTTGGAACTGTTGTCATTTGGAAGCTCACCGAGCGAAATGTAAAGTGTAAATGAAAGTCCTATTGCTTAAATAAGCACATTAGCTGAAAGTAGACACGTATACCTAAGTTTTGATGTATGGTGGCCGTGAGAGCAAGTTATAGAGAAGAGACTAAGGAACTGTTCATTATTTATTTCAGGGGCCACTGGAGGAGTTATGGGACCTTAAATCAAATAAACTTGACCCTCCCTTCACCAGTGATACATTTTCGATGTAGTGTTGATGAACTGACCGAAGAGCCGGTTAATTAACCCGACTCGTGTAACTGAACCGGGAGAATCAAGTGCCATACGTCAAATACCTCATTTGTGCCGTTGTGTGTAGCTGGTATTCTTCTGCTCCTGTGTGTCTGGTAATCTAGCTCATTAGCGCCTCCATTGGAGTGGTGGTGGTAGAATCAATCAGGAAATGAGCTACCTAGACCGCGCACCAGGCTACTGAACGAGACCGAATGTAACCGTGCAACCGGCCGGCCCGCTCGAGTCTGATTAAGGATGAGCGAGTACAGCATTATCTGTATCTGTATCTGTTTACCATATGAATTATCTGTATCTGTATCTGTAGTCGGACTGGGCGGGGCCTAAACCGGAAGTGGGCTGGATTTCACCCGGAAGTGGGTCGGGTTGTCTTGAAATGGGCAGGGCTTTAACCATAGACAGTATGGCTTTAACCGGTAGCCTGTTATTTTAAGCATGCAATTGATATGGGTAGATCATAAATTGTTATATTTATTGCAAAATAGAAAACTATTTACATGACAGCATCTGCACTGAGCTTCAGATCAATGGTTTTGATCACGATAACAAATGAACTATATTTTTTTTATTACCACACCAGGTATGTGTGAGTGTGTGAGTGAGTAACAGAGAGACAGAGAGAGAGAGGGGCGGGGGGACTGTGTGTTTTATAATTATATACTGTCTATGGTTTTATACCACTACTTCCTTTATTTTTTTAAAGAAATACAGCAAGAAAGTGTCAAACACATAGACAGTATATAGGTCAGACACTCAGTGCGTGAAGTAAAAAAAACTGGTTAGAGCCAGCTGACGGTTTAAAAAAAATAATAATCTGCGACAGGCAGAGACGTAACGCGAGTTGCATTCTATGCACCACGGCTGAACAAACCCCACGTTTACCAGAACTCTACTGGTTTATAAGTAACTACAAACCGAAGTAAAAAACAAACCTGAAGCTGAAGAAACTCTTACGTTAACGGAAAAGACCCGCGAACCTGAGTGACTGCGGGAGAGACAGAGAGAGCTGTTCTCTTCTCAGTGTTCTGTGAGTGAGCAGAGCGGAGCGGGAGGGGAGGGGCGCTGTGTGACTAGCCAATCACAGGACGCAGACACAGTCAGCAACCCAATGAGGATTTTTATTCAATCCGAGCACAGATATTGAGTCTTATTACTCGTATAATACTCGTACTCGGCAAAAGTGCTTTATCCGCCGAGTATCCGGCTCAACTCTAAGTCTGATGTAATCAAGCTGTGTCTTGGTTCTCGGCAAGTTTGAGTTATTAACCAAGCCTTTCTGGTGCATCTTACATGATTGTGTTCATGGCAATTCACACATTATCGATGAGGAAGTACATCACATACAAATACACGTCATGTTATCTTGGTAGTTATGTTAAGTTAAATGTTAGAGAAGTGAATGTTGCTACATGGTAGGTAGGCTGTCACAAGGAGACCGCGCACCAGGCTACCGAACGAGACCGTAAGGACTGTAACCGAGGGTACTGTCTAGGTTTTCGGCAAGTTTGAGTTATCAGCCGATCCCAGAAGCTTTTATTTCTCGTGCATCTTAGATGATTGCGTACATACAAATTCATAGGCTACATTATAGATGGATATCACATACAAATACACGTCATGTTATCTTAGTAGTTATGTTAAGTTAAATGTTTGTTACATGGTAGGTAGGCTGTCACCAGGAGACCGCGCACCAGGCTACTGACCGAGACTGTAACCGTGCCTAATGCATGAGTCTATGTAATCACATCTGGGTTCTTGGCAAGTTTGACTTATCAACTGATAGCAGATGCCTTTATATCTCGTGCATTTTAAAATTGTGTTCATGGAAATTCATAGGCTACATTACCAAGGGGAAAGTATTATATCACATACAAATACACGTAATGTTATCTTGGTAGTTATGTTAAGTTAAATGTTAGAAGTGAATGTGAATGCCACACGGTAGTTATACTGTCACGAGGAGACCACGCACCAGGCTACCGAATGTAACCGTGGCCAGTGCGTGAGTCTAGTGTCGGTCAGTATGAGTGTGTAAATAGTATGGCGAGACCGAAAGTAACTGCAACCACTCAAGTCTTCCGCGGTGTCTTAGTTCCTGGCCGGGGAAGTAAGACTAAGAAGAAGTAAGAAGTAAGCTGCCCCCGGGGGAATGTGAACCGGTGACCGAATCTATTAACTCGGTAGGCCAACCAACGACTGTCCGGTTGAACAGACTCGCGTAAAAGAGTAGGTTGTCCCATCACTATTTGGATGACCCTCCCAAATGATTGGGAAAAAAGGGAAGACCCTCCCCAGTATTATATTGGAGCCATCTGTACGGTTTTGCATTTGGCAAAGATGTATGAATGTCCATTGTTTTTTTACAGCCATGACATACGTAACTAAACCTCTGCATTCTGATCTTACGCACCACACTCCACTGTTATGGTGTGGTGGCCATTTCAGTAGTTTTACTCACTAACATTGTTATGGAAACACAATAAGCATGGAAACTAAATGCACACTTCCTGCATTACTGCATTACTTAAAATACTAAGTTACTCATCTAGTAAATTAGTATTCACATTAAATAAAACAATAAAACATTGAGACCATTCAACAAAGGACACTATGTAATGACAAATTCAACACTGGTTGCTATGGAATCGTTACTGAGCTTCCTCAGTCATAGTATATTTTAGCATAGGTAAAGCTGCCGAAGCGGAACATTATCCAAAACTCCATTTCTCAGACGAGCGTCAATTTGGGAGCTTGCATGCTACTACTCCTTCCTTCTGAAATGCCTTGAAAAGGCTTTCATTTGCACAATTTCACAAATAGTCACCGGGACCGAAAGTATATTTGAGTCGGGTATGGCTGCAGCCTGGAGACCTCCTGTCTCATGCCTCCCAGCTGTTGCTGTCCGCAAGCTTTGACTTTTCAAAATAAAAGCTTGCGTCTGGTTCGCTATGTTTTCGTACTGTTTTGGATGTTTTTTAACTAAACAGTACGGCAATCGTGCTAATGAATACAGTTATGTTTTCAGCAGATATCTTAGTTACAACACGATGGAGCTAGCAAAGCAGTTTTGTTTTTATATCTACGAGCGGGATTTATTCAGTATGTGAAAGCCCACGGTCTATAAAGCTACAGCTCAAATTGTCTGGCTGACTAAATAGGGAGGGACCTATTTGCTAGCGATAGGGGCCGAGACTGTGAGAGCAAGATGGAGCTACATGGATAAATATGCATCAAACAAGCCACTTTGAAATTTTGCTGTTCTCTAGGCAGCACGGTGGCTCAGTGGTTAGCACTTCTGCCTCACAGTAAGAAGGTTCTGGGTTTGAAGCCAGGTTATCTCAGGCCTGTCTGTGTGGCGTTTGCATGTTCTCCCCGTGCTTGTGTGGGTTTCCTCCGGGTGCTCTGGTTTCTTCCCACCATAAAGACATGCATGCTAGGCAACTACAACTACAGTTGAAAATTAGCCAATTGGCTAACACTGGGTCATTTACAGAAACATTCATTAATGTGCATTGTCCTAATCAAATAAATAAATAAAATGAATACAAAAGGTGGGTGACCCTCACCCCTAGACTAAAAAAAACTGGATGACCCTCCCATCAACAAAGAATACAAAGCCTCCCCCCACCCTCCCCTATTTTCCTCCGGTGGTCCATTCCATAAATACCGAACAGTCTCTAAGATGATTTTTTTTTTAGCTCAGTGCTCTAGCGATGACATCACCCACTGTAAGTCAAGCAATACACACCCATTATAAACTTCCTGAAAGGAACACAAAACTTAAACTTATTTTTCACAAAAACTGTTGAATATATGAAACTGCTGAGATAGAGCCTAATAGCTGACATTTTTGTGAATAGTTTAAAGTTTGATTGGTGTCTGTAGGTGAAAGTATGAAGTAGGAGTAGCATTTTGAAGTAGAAAAGGATTTAAAGCCTGCTCTCCTTGACTTCAATTTAATTTAATAAAAAAAGCTTATATTTAAGTATAAATAGCAGAACAAATGTTGAAGAAGTCCCATCATGTGCTTAAAGAGCTGTACATGTTGATATTTTCAGAAGATAGAGGCGACCAAAGAAAGCATTCATTCACACAATAAAGGGAAGAAGATCCAGTGTTCTGGACTAGTGCATATTTCTTGCATCTCCATGGTTAAACCAGCTCATTTCATTTAAATATTCAGACATTGTTTAACGAGCGACGTTACTACGGTTGCTCTGCTAACCAAGACTTCGCTCTGCTCTGCTGGTGTCTGTCTCCAACTTTAGCAGTGGGTGGCTGGACCATGGGAATACGAGTGATGGCGAGCTTGAAGCTTAAAAGTATAATATACTGTATATATTCTTGAGTTGTGTACAAGGATTATCCTAAATGTTTCCAACAATGTTCAAACCAGAGAAATCTATAATTGTATTTAAGATAGTGATCCGTTTCCATTACATTTGGCTGCCTGTCAATGGCGTCATATTCCCTTTGCATATGTGTCAGCGTTGAAGTTGTCTGCCAGAAGCTTTCATAAATTTACTTTTATCCAGTTTAAGCCACATCTTTATGATAAACCTTTTCATCTTGGTTGTTTTTAACTATATTAAATGTTAGTGGAAGCTTGGCTGGCAGCCCCCTCGTCAACGAGGCGAACAGTGTCGGAGAAACACTGATTTTTAACATGAAACTGTTTTTACTGGTTTTAATTGCCTAGACCGATGGGTTTGGTGTGGAGGAGACATCTCTAGATAAAAAATAACAAAAGGAATCTTGAGCAGAAGAAGCTCGTTTACTTTTTATAGCAATTTGTTCTTTAGTTATCCAAGTAGACAGACATGTCATTCAAAGGATGGGAAACTCACTCAATGTCTTTTAATATTATTTCTTAGATATGTAGGCTACATACCAAGAACATTCATGAATATTAACTGAGATACCCCATTATGTTGTGAGCAGTAGGCCTACGTGTGCTGTTGGCAAAATTGTGTCTAATCTGTCTGTGTCTATGTCTGACCTGGGCTGGCACATGTTCACGTTAAAAAGCATGTGCGTGCACAAGCACTACAGTCACGCGCAAAGTGTCCCGGTTTTAGTTCCGGGAAATCTGGTCACCCTATGTCAGAAGGACATGCAATAAGTGAAGCAGAAGCTGAATTAAGAATGGCCTGTACTGGACTACAAAGCATACTGCTTTAAATGCTCTGTTGGGTTTACATACTGTACATTTTATATTATAACACATCATTACAGTTTCAACACTACATTTTCCCAGTTTTGAACCAAAGCCTCCATGTCTAATACAACATAAAGGGATTTGTAGTATGCTATTTGATATTGTAGGGTAACTAATTAGCTTGTCATATAATGCAAACTCTTTTTCATCCTGTCTTCCTAAAACAAAGCTATATATATATATATATATATATATATATATATATATATATATATATATATATATATATATATATATATATATACTGCCTGTAAACAAAAAAAGCAAATATTAGAAGAAAAAAAAAGTTATTAATTTTGTGTTGCAGAAATCCTATCATGCTAATCATCTCAAGATTCATTGGAGGGCCGCTTTGGGTGGGGACCACTAATATAATGTGTGACAGACAGTTTTTTCCGCTGTGGATGAAATTTAGATTCAAGGTTGATAAAATATCAGGGACTACTTACTTCTTATTTACCTTGAAAAGGACATTATCATTGTGCTGCAGCATTATTATTTTCACTTTAAACCGATGTACTGATTTTTATTAACTGTCTTTGGCCAAGGTTGGCGGGATCAAGGCTCATGCAGCAGAATGGAAAGCAAACGTGCGAGCAGAGTTCCAGGAGACGCGTCGGCGTATGAGTGTCGAGGTCCACGACAAGTTGCAGCGAGCCGCCACCATCCGGAGCATGGAGAGACGGCAGCTGGGATTGGACCAGCGTGCCGTGTCCCTGGACATGCTTTCTCCAGAGCGCCGTGCAATATTCAACAGCCTAGACACAAACAGCTATAAGACTTCCTCCCAGGAGAGCATCGACTCCAAGCTGAACAACCTTCGGCTGCGAGGGGCCGAGCATTGTGACCGGAGCTCTAACCACCAGACCACATCTGAGGACAACATTTTCAACCGCCTGGGCTCAGTCACCAAGCTGGCCAAACGTAACAGAAATCGGGACCTGAAGAAGAACATCCCAGACGAGGCTCGTCGACCTCACAGCGAGGCCTACGGCTGCAGCACACCCACTTTTGACTGCAGCCCACCCACTTCAGATGAAGGAAAAAGGAAGGATGAAAGAGAGGATGAGAATGAAGACAAGGAGTGCAACGCTAGCTTGTCTGATTTTCCACTGTTTGTGGATGCTTGCAAGCCACAGAATGGGTTTATTCCAGAGCAAACCAAAGAGAATGAGAGTAAGAAAACACTTGAAACAAAAGAGCTGCATATTCAAATGGCCCCATAGACGGTGTGTACTCATGCAAAATGAGGTTTTAGATACCACCATTAGTGCCTTAGGTCTCTCTTATTCCTGTGTGTGCTTAAGCAGGGACAACACGTCTCTTTGTGCTATATACTGTAATGTCTTCATATTCAATGTGCCCTGTAAATTGACACACATTGTGTTAGGTCCCTGGTAGGGAGAAGAGGAGGGATGGGGGAAAGTAAATTAGTTCCCTCAGTATTTGTTCACTCAATATTCCACGTTACCAATTCTAAACCATATATATAGTGTCTGCTTAATGTTAATGTTAACATGTCAACAGCAACAATTAACACAACTGCACGTGGCTCATAAATGCTCACCACAGTTTTGTGTCCATTCTGCTTCCTCTGCAACTTGCACCCAAATCTCTACTACACAAGGAAGACAATGTGTACAAAATGTACTTTTTGCATCCACATAGCCTCTTCTTAGACTGTACATACTGTATGAACACATCCACCTATGCAGACACCCAATGTGGTATCAAAAGATGATGATTCATGAAACAGGCTGGTGGATGATCTGGATTTCCCTCACTCAGTCTCAAATTGCTGATTTGTCACAAAACTTTGTCACTGTGTTGTTGTTGATTGAAACGCAGACCCAGTTGCGGATAGCACTTTTGAAAACTTGTGTGCAATGTCCTGCACATTTTTCTAAGTTCTCATACCTTATTGCTTTGTTTTTGGTGTGTATTTTGTGTTTTACTGTACAACCAACATGTAGCTACTGGTTATCCTCTCTGGACCTGCACACCACTTGTTAAAGGGTGAAAAATGTTTTTTTTTCAACATGGACCCTATTTTCCTATGTTTTTTGTGTCAAAGTGAGTATGTAATGGGAACAACAATCTTTGACATTGGTCCAGAATTAAGCGAGATCGCTGCAGTCGGCAGCGGTGAATCAAGCTACAATGTAAATAGTCTCGCTTTGCCAGAGCTTCCTCCACAGTGCTGCGGAGGAAGGCTAGTCCACACAGCATTCCGGGATGGGAGAAAAATGTGCTGTTGTTTATTGGCATTTTTTTAAACCAATCACAATCGTCATGGGCTAAGCACCGGACAGAGCCACGCTGCCGCTACAAAATAGCCTCCGGAAGGAACTTGTTTTGGTGGAACACTACGGTGTACGTTCAAAAGTTGTTTTAGTTGTGCAACAGAAAACTAAGATTGGACATATAGTCTAGCTAGCTGTCTAGATTTACCTTGCAGATCTGAGGAGCAGTTAACCATAGTCCTCATAATTCAGAGTTCAAAATTCCGATACAAAGAAAGCAGAAGGTAACAGACATCCGGCTGAAAAAAAATGACGGCAACAGAGCTATCCCGTAAGTGGAACGTTGTGGATATAGACTACAATGTAAGTTAATAGGGCAATTGTGCAGCTTGTATTTGTTTTGCCATTGACAGGCTCAGATTAATATTCTGTGTCTGACAGAACCTTTCTGTTAAAGAGTAAGATCCTTTTTTAAAACTTCATAACATTCGCAAAATTGCATTCGCTAAAGACCCATGTAAATAAACAGTAATTTTAGCATGATAAAATACACTTCATTCAAAGTCGACAGAAACAAAATAAAATTATGAAAAGCCGTTTTAGATCATCCTTCCACTTTTCCAACCATCGCAACTCTAGTTTTGGTTGAAATAAACACATAATACAGTTTACCGATTTACAAAAATATGCTGGCTCTATACACACTAAAAGTACTGTTTATTTAAATGGAAAGGTCTTAAAGAGGTTTTAAAAAGGCCTAGCTCTATAGGGAATAGAATAGAATAATAATCTGAGCCTGTCAGCTGGAAAAACAGCACTTTAAGTCGACCAAATTGACAATGCACATTTGCTCAATAGGGTTACATTGCAGCCCGGTCTGTGACTGCGGGATCCAGCGTTCACGCTTAATACTGGACCAATATCAAAGATTGTTGTTCCTATAAGTCACTTACACACAAAAACATAGAAAAATAGGGTCTATGTTGAAAAAAACTGAAATTACCCTTTAAAGAGGTAAGACTGAAAATACAGAGAGAGAAATACTGCTAGTATGGACAAATAGGAACCTTAACAAGGAGGCAATTAGTCCCTTCCAGAAGGTGTCAGCCTATTAATTTAAAGCTGACCTGCTGATGCAAGTGTGGCAGAATACCTACCGTCTAATGTCTGACTAAAGACACTCTTTGTTTATTGTTTCTTGCCTTGTCTGACTTTGTTGTAGTGATGTTGGCAGCAATTGAGTCCGGGACCTTTACTGCATGTCATCCCATCTCTCTCCCCTATCTATCCTGTCTTTCTCCAAGCTATGATTTTCCAATAAAGCAGAAATGCAGAAAAAATATCGTTATAAAAAGAAGATATAACGCTGCTGGATGTGAAAACAAATTCCTACTTTGTAATACACAAAAAAAACGTAACAATCAAAAACAAATTACTCAAAAAAAGCTGTTGCGGAAGAGTAGAACAGTAACTTGACAAAAGCATGACTTAAATATAACACGTCCATTATGTGTTTGTTGTCATGTTGGTTTTCATGTTTCCTATTGAAACTTTATTCCTAAAAATGTGGATTTAAATGTGAATGAAAATGATTCAGAACATGTGCATGGTCCCCAACCTAAACTGTTGTCTCAGTACAATGTCCAAAAATGCTACCTAGGTCATGACCTCTTTAAACACTATCTCAGGGCTTGTTGTCCTAATGTTTGTTGTTGACATTGTCTACCAAGTGCTGCATTCACATGTTGAGAGGAAACAATGACTGCACTGTGCTCCATGAAAATGAATGACAACAGAACGGAAGATAAGCCATAATGCAAAAGGAGGGATTGTTCCAGACTGTACATGGAACCCCAATGTCATCGAAGGGTTTGAGATTATAAAGGACACTGCTGTTACTATGAGAGTATTGTGTACTTTTGGGCATACTTGATCCAAGCATATCCACAGACCCTTGTAGCTCACCTGGTTGAGGGTGTGCCCCATGTACTAAGGCTCAGTCCTTACTGCAACGACCTGGGGTTTAGTACGAAAAAGCGTATAGCCATTTGTGATTAGCTTTAACATCCATGTGTTCATCATGGGTAACGCGTTTTTCCACACAGCACAGCGTTTTGAGAGCGGGCACGCGCATTTATGTGTGTTGTCTGTTTACATAGCATTGAGAATTGTGCCACCCCCCCACCGCTGTGTGATTTGTTCGTTTCTCACAAATCGTGGTAGGCAGAGTCAAAAGTGAGGCTGCCGCCCGATATATGCTGGGGATGCATGGCGGGGTCAGTGACTGAAATGTGTATTCAGATTAGTGTACCAAAAACAAGGCACGCTAAGGGGGGGGACTCAGGACTCTCACCAATCCGCGTAATCAGCTGGTGCCGCTGTTGTGGCCGAGGCGTCGCTCTCCAGGAGGTGTGTTTCCGCATCCCCTCCACTACATGTAGCTCGTGACTGTCCAAGGTGCGGTCCAAAAAACCAATCAGGGGAAATGGGACCGTCCAAGAGCACACATCTGCAATTGGCTGGGAATTGTGACCTGTGCAGGCAGATGTCGATATAACCCCGGGGGACAGCCAAAGGCTTAGCGGTCATGGCGGAGACAGCAGAGCGATGATGTTCTGCGCCGCGGTCATCTAGGTGGCACACAGGTGCGCGTGGTCAGTGAATCGGGCATGGACCTGGGAGACCGGGGGAGATGGCAGTGTGGGCTTCCGTCAGCCAAAAAAAGGCTTCGGAAGCAGGATGGAGGCCAGTCTCAGGCGGGACCGCTGGTAACTTTGTTTCCATGTCGCCTTGGACCCTGGTGAACGGTGCATAGCGAGACATGGTGC
Source organism: Perca schrenkii (assembly GCA_025617405.1). NCBI lineage: Eukaryota > Metazoa > Chordata > Actinopteri > Perciformes > Percidae > Perca > Perca schrenkii. Next base: position 6,943,003 of record CM046804.1, read on the forward strand.
TGTCCATTTCATGGGTTCGGAGAATGCTTACTCAGCATTCACACAGGTCACGAACAAAACCCTTAGCGGTGGGCAGGGAGCCCGTCTGATGTGGAGGAAAAAGCTGCTGATGCGGTGCTCCCCTTCTGGCCCGCAGTGGCGGGGCTCCGTAATCCTCTTCTGTTTCGAGCTCCAGTTGTCCCAACAGGGAGGAGGGAGAGCCATCTCTGGGGGGATCCAAGTCAGCGGACTCTTGCTCGCCAAAGAGATCCCCTTCCGGGATGTCAGGGTGTCGTCGACCTTACCTGACTGTCCGCCCGACTTCCATCATCTGCCGCTTCAGTTCCTCCGACGGTAAGCGGACACAGAACTGCTGGCGGCCAGCAGGGTGCCAGCCCAGCGAACGGTGGAGATCTGGCGGGAGGATGTAGCCAGTCCGTCAATCGGTACACAGGTGGACACCGCTGTTCTTCAAAGTCTTAAACTGCTTGTCGCTGAAGAAAAATAGGGAGCAGATCTCTGTTCTAGCAGCTATATATATATATATATATATATATGTATATATATAATATATTTTTGCAGGATGCCGGAGAGCTCTGCAGCAGTTCAGCACAATTCAAATTGTGCAGGACAGGAAGTCGAGCACAGAAACAAAATAAAACATCCAGATAATTTTCAAAATAAAATACACCGTGCTCACTGCACAACACAGAGTTGTTTACCCTTTACTCCTCTCGATGGAAACAAACTGCTGTTGGTTTTGTGGTTCTATTCTAAGAGAATTCGCAAGATCTCGTGGGTCCTCATGACTTCAGCTGTCAGTCATGGCCGCAACCGTTCCGCAACAAATCCGGACCTGGTGGGTATTGATGGACGGCAGAGCACGGAGCTGTTCCGCAGCAGAGCCATTCCGCAGCCGTTACACAACCGGTGGAAATTTGGAGTTAGAGGGCAAAGCCTATACGAAATAGAACAGTAATAATGTCTCATGGTAATGTACTCATTATCTGTGTATGCACACAATGTGTCTGATGTTACTGTTCACATTACTAAGTGAAGCTGTAGCTAATAGGAATGAGAAAAAGCAAGGACTACAAGCGCTTTTAAGGACCAAAAAATGTCAAAGTTTAAAAAACAAACAAGAAAAATGGAACAAAAAACGCATGCTATATTGCAAAACTATATTACATTGTCTATGATGTTGATTGTATAGCACTGCTTCAGAGGATGATAGTTATCATGGAATTTTGTTTCTTACTGCCTGTGATAAGAATCACAAGAAGCACATGCTCTGTACTTACACATTGCTCATTGTTTATCAATCATTAAAAATAAATTTAGTGATTGCGTTTTGGAAATAAAGATCACAGGAATTAAGCTGTATTTTTGAGTCCTTGAGGTGGTTCTGAACCGTATGTACACTGTTAGAAAAAATACACCATATCTACTCAATAAAAATGAGGCAACAGATTAAAAGCAATATTATTAATTAAATTTCACATGGTTTGGTATTAATTGAATGAGACCCTTAATAGTTATCCATTTAATATGAGTAGATTCAAATAGAAAACATTACAGAATTAATTATAACCTAAACAAAAATATTGAGTTGATTTGAAAAAGATAAACTCCCTAATGTGTAAATAGTACTAACAAAAAATAATTTAATTCTACATATCAATGATATATAATTGAGTAATAATCATCTACATTAATCTGCACATCAATTTGAATTTAATCAATGCAATGAATTAAATCTTCTTTCTTAGGAATAACTAGTCTATTTTATTAACAATTCACTTTTGTGCTTTCGACCCATTGTAGTAGTGCTGGGCTATACCGGTGTTAATTTCCTGTTTGATAGGAATTTTTCACATACATACACTGGGCGGTATACCGGTTTGTACCGTATACCGTAGCACCGGTGCATTGCCGCAGAGAACACTACGGCCAAATTAATCTGCAAGTGTCTTCAGAACGGGAGCCCTGTCAACTTCGTACCCTTCTCAGTCATGGTTGTAACTTTATATATATATATAGGCCTATATATATATATATATATATATATTAAATTAATAACCCACAACTAATTCTCTTTAACAAGATAAAACACCATAGCACACAACTATTTGTGACTTTAACAATTTCTAACACTAATAATTTTACACAACAAATGTACACAGCCGAACGGCATGCTGGGTAACATTATAGCTGCTAGCTAGCTAGGTTGACAGGAAGTGCTTTTCAATTAAAATTTGCCTGATTACATTGATTTGAATTAACTCAATATTCTCTCTATTTGGGATTAGATAAATATAATGCTTATGTTTTATTTAACTACAATGGGTGGATTTTATTCCAGACATTTTTATTTGAAATTTAATTAAATATTTGCCTCAAAATCAAAAACACAATCATATTGAATATATTTTACCTAATAATAATAATTCAAATCTACATGACCACAGAATCATTTCTTACAGTGTACTTATATTTCACATCTACTATAAGTGGCTTTTATCAGGATGGAAAAAAGGACGGATCAGTTTCACATTCACCACCTGTGAACTCTCCCACACAAAAAATATTCCCTTATGTTAAAAATTGCTAAATTACCCACATAGTGTAAGAGTTTTATATTTTCTATTTAGTCAGATTTTAATGTAATTGCCCAAATCGTGCTGTTTCTGTTAAATAATGTAGATCCATAGGTCAGAGGTTTCGATCCCCACCTAGCACTAGAGGACCCGAAGCTTATCTTGAGTTTAGTAAGTTGTCTTTACACTGTTCACTACTTTGTTGTTGTTGTGATATTAGGAAGCTTGTGAAACAATTTAAACAAATTATTTATAACTTTTAGATTGACTTTTGAACAAAATATCTGTTTTTAGTACTGCAGATACGTATACATTTGGTAATCCTAATATACACTCACCTAAAGTATAATTAGGTGTCCTACTAAGACTGTGGTTGACCCCTTTCACCTTCAGAACTGCATTTTTTGGAAGCATTCTTTAGAAAGATTGGCCCATATTGATAGGATAGCATCTTGCACTTGATGGAGATTTGTGGGATGCACATCCAGGGTACGAAGCTCCCGTTCCACCACATCCCAAAGATGTTCTATTGGGTTGAAATCTGGTGACTGTGGGGGCCATTTTAGTACAGTGAACTCATTGTCATGTTCAAGAAATCAATTTGAAATGATTCAAGCTTTGTGACATGGTGCATTATCCTGCTGGAAGTAGCCATCAGAGGATGGGTACATGGTGGTCATAAAAGTATGGACATGGTCAGAAACAATGGCAGGCTGTGGCATTTAAACGATGCACAATTGGTACTAAGGGGCCTAAAGTGTGCCAAGAAAACATTCCACCACCTGCACAGTGGTAACAAGGCATGACGGATCCTTGTTCTCATTCTGTTTACGCCAAATTCCTTTTCTACTATCTGAATGTCTCAACAGACATTGAGACTCATCAGACCAGGCAATATTTTTCCAGTCTTCAACTGTCCAATTTTGGTGAGCTCATGCAAATTGTAGCCCCTTTTTCCTATTTTTAGTGGAGATGAGTGGTCCGGGGTCTTCTGCTGGTGTAGCCCATCCACCTCAAGGTTGTGCGGGTTGTGGCTTCAAAAATGCTTTGCTGCATACCTCAGTTGTAACGTGTGGTTATTTGAGTCAAAGTTGATCTTCTATCATCTGGAGTCAGTCGGCCCATTCTACTCTGACCTCTAACACCAACAAGGCATATTCGACCCCCACGACTGCAGCATCCTGGATGTTTTTCAGACCATTCTTTGTAAACCCTAGAAATGGTTGTGCGTTAAAATCCCAGTAACTGAGCAGATTGGGAAATACTCAAACCAGCCCCAATAAGTATGACATAATCATTTGCAGGGAAGTGGGGTGTATAAAGGCAAGTAATATGCTCAGCAGTGTGTAGACTATTATTTGGAATGATAGTGAAATGAAGTCAATATTAATAAAAACTTGTCAACTTTATTACATTATTGATCTGGACAAAACCTTATGTCTTGAGGTGATGAATAATATTGTTTAGCACAAGAAATGACTGACTATACAAAGCTTTTGACACCAGGTAGGAAAACAAGAGAATCAAGAGAATCAACACACTAATACATTCTGTACAAAGTGTAAAACACATAAAATGTAAAGCACAATACATAACAGTATTGTATGCATAGGAAAATCGAATTAACTATTTACATTTTTGCACTGCATATCACGGCTCGGTAATAAGATGGTAATAGTGGGGTAACAATGTGATAATAAAGAGGTAATATATAGGTAATAACTGGGTAATACATCACAGTAATAAGCTGTAATACTAGGGTAATAAGGTGATAAGAATGTAATGTAATAAGTAGGAAAGGGTTCAATAATAACCATATGTATATCTGGGTAATGGTAATATAGTTATATTAATATCGTAATGACATGGTAATAATGGGGTAACATATGTTAATGTTTTCACAGTATTATAGGCTACTATTGGTGTAATACCTTCCAAATTAGATAAAGCTTCTTGGAATTTAAAATTGGTAATTACCATATTATAATGCTGAAATTCATCCACCCTTTATGTTCCAAACATTTCGCTTTTGTTTCAAGGTAATACTTTACAAATGATATGTTTAATCTTGTGACGTCTTACCTGGAAATACATCTGGTAGTTTCTGTGTAAAAACCATGAATCAGTTCTGCGAAATGCAAAACTGCCTGTTTCTATTGTATTACATGGTAATATTAGAATAACAGAGGTGTAGAGATTACCAGGAAAAGCTTCTGGTAGTTTCTGTGTAAAAACCATGAATCAGTGCTTCAAAATGCAAAACTGCCTTTTTCTATTGTATTACATGGTAATATTAGAATAACGGAGGTGTAGAGATTTCCTGGAAATGCTTCTTGTAGTTTCTGTGTAATTTCCATGAATCAGTGGTGCATCATGCAAACCTGCCTGATTCTATTTTATTACATGGTAATATTAGATTAAACAAATCATTCAAAGGTGCAGAGATTACCTGGAAATGCTTTTGGTAGTTTCTGTGTAACAACCATGAATCATTGCTGCAAATTGCAAAACTGCCTGTTTCTATTTTATTACATGTAATATTAGAATAACAGAGGTGCAGAGTCTACCTGGAAATGCTTCTGGTAGTTTCCAGGTAATCTCTGCACCTCTGTTATTCTAATATTACCATTAAATGTGTCGTTTCCTGCATGCACGTAACCCTGTGCAATCTGACCAGCAGCTAAACCTGTTCCACCATCAAGCACTGGAGACTGGGATCGTCGTAACTCAGTTTATTCGACTTAGAAAGGGTGAAACTGGGAAATGAAACACAATGACCAGTTGCTTACATATTGATGAGTCACAAACATTATACAATCATAAATGTAAAAACAATATAACTACATGACACTGTAATGCAGTAGTATATACAGTAGCTAACATGTAAGCTGAAATAAAGGAAATACGTAATGTATTGTTATACAGTGTACATAGTATAACCTATATTGTTTATCTAAATAAACTAAAATATACTTAACATGTAGCACAACCCAAGATAACAGTGGCAAACCAGCTTAATGAAGCATACTGACAGTCTAATATGAGCTATCAATCATCATCAAAAATATACATATTGCACATCAAACTTTCTGACAATAATTAACAAAGATATCAGAACAGTATGTCAGCATCTGTTTCACATACCGAGAACACTACCAAAGGCATGGAACGTCGAAGATTGAAGCGGATTGTATGGAGAGATGATAACACGCGAGACTGTCCTGCTCACATTCAACTTCCAGACTAAGTCCCATGGTGCAAAGGTCCTACAGTTCTTAAAGGAACACACACGCATGTGGAACAAACTACTGCCAGCAATGGGAGAAGAAAAACATTTAAAGGGGTGATAGAATGATTATATAGAGTATTTCACACTGTTCCTTATGGTCTCCTAATGGGGTATGTAACATTGGTTGGGCTGAAAATGGCCTGGTTGATGTTTTATTGGCCCTTATACATCCCTGTGTTTTGGCCCTATTTGTAACAGGAGCTTTTCTTCCAAATATGGTATGCTCGTGAATATTTTGATGAGCTGCGCGCTGATTGGTTGAGCGAATTGCCATACGCACACATTAGAGATGTGCGCTGATTGGTTGAGCGAATCCCCAATACACACACATTAGAGACGCACGCTGATTGGTTGAGCGAATCCCCAATACACACACATTAGAGAAGCGACAGAATCTCATATTCCAGACACTGCAATGTTTCCTTACCAAATTCACTTCTGAGACTTTTTTATGTGAGAAATCAACTATATAAAGCTCAAATATGGGCCGTTTTACGAAAATTGATGGCTAATTGCAAATATGGTAAGACTGTGTGTTGGACTTCAGCGGCGGTGCTGCTGCCTCGCCGCCCGGCCTGCCTTCCTTCACAGACCCCGGCCTGCTGTGAGCTCCGTTACGGCTGGCAGCCCTGACAGAGCTCCAGGGCCTGCAACTCCCCTCTTCCTGCTAGCTAAATGGCCCGTTGTGTGAGAGTGAGAGCGCGGTCAGCAAGCTTGTTACACCAGCAATCTCTTACCACATGTTACACACATGTCACGCCACTTATACAACATCTAACTAAATGTCTTATAAAGCTAACAACGGTGTCCGATTTCAAGTTAATGAATATTTGTGAAGACAAGGGGTTTCGTCAGCTGCGACTGTCCCTTCAATCCTAGCTGTGTGTAGCTACAAATCACGGATAGTTAGCTTCATTTTCAGCGTAATTCCGAGTATATTTACAGTTTGAATTTCGTCACGCCAGTTATACAACATCTAACTAAATGTCTTATAAAGCTAACAACGGTGTCCGATTTCAAGTTAATGAATTTTTGTGAATTCCAGAGGAATTCTAAGAGGAGGCTAGCTAGCTCCATCCAGCCGCAGGCTCTATCACATCCAGCCGCAGGATCTATCAATGAGACTCGCGGACAAGAGGCGTTTATTTCACTGATCGTTTGTTTAAATAACTCAACACATTATAATTACACACATTATAAGATTAACTGGAACCTGTGGTAAGAGATTGCTGGCGTAACAAGCTTGCTGACCGCGCTCTCACTCACACACACCTGGCATTAGGAAGAGGGGAACTGCAGTCCCTGGAGCTCTGTCAGAGCACCGGCGTTTAGTAGTCCATTAGCCCACAAAACGGTGACTTTGCTCGAGTATGAAGTGCAGTGGGTTGCCAGCCGTAACGGAGCTCAATTGAGCTCACAGCAGGCCGGGGTCTGTGAAGGAAGGCAGGCCCGGGTGGCACTGGCCGCTGAAGTCCGACACACAGTCGGACAAAATTTGCAATTAGACATACATTTTTGTAAAACGGCCCATATTTGAGCTTTACATAGTTGATTTCTCGCATAAAAAAGTTTCAGAAGTGAATTTTGTAATGGAATAGCAGAGATCTGCGTGACCTACAGTACAGGCCAAAAGTTTGGACACACCTTCTCATTCAATGCGTTTCCTTTTTATTTTCATGACTATTTACATCGTAGATTCTCACTGAAGGCATCAAAACCATCAATGAACACATATGGAATTATGTACTTAACAAAAAAGTGTGAAATAACTGAAAACATGTCTTATATTTTAGATTCTTCAAAGTAGCCACCCTTTGCTTTTTTTATTAATAAGGGAAATAATTCCACTAATTAACCCTGACAAGGCACACCTGTGAAGTGAAAACCATTTCCGGTGACTACCTCATGAAACTCATTGAGAGAACACCAAGGGTTTGCAGAGTTATCAAAAAAAGCAAAGGGTGGCTACTTTGAAGAATCTAAAATATAAGACATGTTTTCAGTTATTTTACACTTTTTTGTTAAGTACATAATTCCATATGTGTTCATTCATAGTTTTGATGCCTTCAGTGAGAATCTACAATGTAAATAGTCATGAAAATAAAGAAACACATTGAATGAGAAGGTGTGTCCAATCTTTTTGGCCTGTACTGTATATTCAGAAGACTACCTGATCTCAGGTCAGTTGTGTAGCCTATGTAAATGTTGGGGCGTGACTGTTCTCTTAATACACCCACGGCTGTGACAAAGGTTCCGGATTTTGAGGTGCTTACGTAAGCAACTAGCTTTGTTGAGATTTGCCCGTTTTCAGCATTTATTTCAAAATATGAGATTTTCATAGTAAAGGGGTGTCAATGGGATTTTGAGCTCATATGTATGTCCTATTTACCCACTGAACTGTCATTATTCAACTATGACAGGGTAAAATCGGTTTTGCATTCTATCACCCCTTTAAGTGAACTAATGTCCTGATGGGGACAGAACAAAATGAAATAGAAACAGGTAGTTTTTTTGCAGCACTGATTCATGGTTGTTACACAAAAACTACCAGACGTGTTTCCAGGTAAGAAGTCACAAGATTAAATATATCATTTGTAAAATATTACCTTGAAACAAAAGGGAAATATTTGGAACATAAAGGGTTGATGAATTTCAGCATAATAATATTATATAACTATTTTAAATTCCAAGAAGTTTTATCTAATTTGGAAGGTATTACGCTGATAGTAGCTTATAATACTGTGAAAACATCAACATATATTACCCCATTATTAGCATGTTATTACAATATTAAAGCATTTACAATTACATATTATGCTCATTTTCAGGTTCATAACTATATTTTAAGGTTGTACCAGAATAAGTTTACATGGTTTAATTTTCAAAAAACACCATATTTTTGTTGTACTGCACAGCTCTCTCTCACTGCTGCAGATCCTCTTTTCACCTGGTTTCTGTTTTAGCTACAGAGTGAGACCTCTTTTCATCTTCTTCTTCTGTACTATCTTTGATTGCACTCGCAAATGCGCAGTAGCTCAGATGTAGATCATGTCAGCTAGCTGACTCTAGAGACAGTAAAAGAGAGCCTGTTTCTCCAACTTTGGTCAGTTACAAGGCAGGATTAGCTTGGAGACTTCTAAATGAGGTCGCACATGTAAGTAGTTCTTTTGTAGAGTATGGTGAACTTGTGTGTGTTGTAGCAGTGCTTTGCTATTGAGAACGACGTAGCATGCTAGCGTTAGCATTAGCGTTAGCATGCTAACGCTACGAGCTAACGGTTGTGGTTAGCCAGCTCATTTCGGACTGTGACGTCACAGTCCGAGACGATTTTGAACAGCTCACTAGTAGACTGAAGGCAGGACACATTCAGAAACCGTATCTCACTCAAAACAGCATGGATGGATTTTTTTCAAAGTTTGTATGTGTGTGGAAGCACCAGAGACACAAAAGAACACCCCAAATCCCAGAAAAAGTGTTTTTTCATAATATGGGCACTTTAATATAACTATATTACCATTACCCAGATATAGGATATAGTCTGTTCCACATGCGTGTGTATTCCTTTAAGAACTGTAGGACCTTTGCACCATGGGACTTAGTCAGGAAGTTGAATGTGAGCAGGACAGCCTCACGTGTTATTATCTCTCCATACAATCTGCTTCAATCTTCGACGTTCCATGCCTTTGGTAGCATTCTCGGTATGTGAAACAGATGCTGACATACTGTTCTGATATCTTTGTTAATTATTGTCAGAACATTTGATGTGCAATATGTATATTTTTAATGATGATTTATAGCTCATATTAGACTGTCAGTATGCTTCATTAAGCTAGTTTGCCACTGTTATCTTGGGTTGTGCTACATGTAAGTATATTTTAGTTTATTTAGATAAACAATATAGGTTATACTATGTACACTGTATAACAATACATTACGTATTTCCTTTATTTTAGCTTACATGTTAGCTACTGTATATACTATTGCATTACAGTGTTGTGTAGTTATATTGTTTTTACAATTATGATTGTATAATGTTTGTGACTCATCAATATGTAAGCAACTTGTCATTGTGTTTCATTTCCAAGTTTCACCCTTTCTAAGTCAAATAAACTGAGTTACGACAATCCCAGTCTCCAGTGCTTGATGGTGGAAGGTGTTTAGCTGCTGATCAGGCATTTCACAGGGTTACATGCATGCAGGAAAAGATACATTTCATGGTAATATTAGAATAACAGAGGTGCAGAGATTACCTGGAAACTACCAGAAGCCTTTCAAGGTAATCTCTGCACCTCTGTTATTCTAATATTACCATATAATAAAATAGAAACAGGCAGTTTTGCATGTTGCACCACTGATTCATGGTTGTTACACAGAAACTACCAGAAGCATTTCCAGGTAATCTCTACACCTCTGTTATTCTAATATTACCATGTAATACAATAGAAACAGGCAGTTTTGCATTTTGCGGCACTGATTCATGGTTGTTACACAGAAACTACCAGAAGCATTTCCAGGTAATCTCTACACCTCTGTTATTCTAATATTACCCTCTTTTCTCCTCGACCGACTCCGAGCTGAACTCTTCACAGCTTCTGCCCGCGATGCTACATCTGGTTGTTTCTACCTGAAGCTCCTGCGTGCTGTCTCGTAATATGTCTTACATGCAGCTGGAAAACAATTAAATGAGAGTGGTATGAATAAAAAACATAAGTCACAGTAAAATTAAACAAGGAAAGATGAAAAAGTAAAAATTACTTACACACAATGGCGTCATTATCAGCGTCATGTAAATCTGGACTTGCAGACAGCTCCGAGCAAATATAGGTCACGGCCTCGTTATGAGGCGAGGTTAGTCTGTAAAAAAAAAATAAATAACTATGGTTAAGATCGGTATCTATTAACGTATCTATGTCCTGCTGCTCGCGTTTAAACTTGGTGGGGTTTAAAACATTACTGCCAAAGTCTAAGTAGCCTGTTTAACATCCAAACACAGTCATTGTATGATCAAGAGTTAATAAACAATACAGACTAGCTCGCCGTTTCATTAATAATCATATACTTACATTGTCTTCTTCTTTTCTGTGAGCGCATCTTTGGAGCCCTGGAGGTGATATGGAGGAGAGAAAAAAAACGCTCCATACGTCTCGAACAACTCCTGTGTGTTTCCAAGAGAAGTTTGACAGAGTGTACAGACAACTCTTTTACCATTTGGCCTGAAATATCCCCATATTTCGGAAGCTTTTGCTCTAACTCTCACAGTCATCTCCCGAGTTCCGCCGCTTTTTTTCAAATAGAAGAAGTGAGGGCGGGGATAGGGGGCGGGGCAGAGTGAGAGTGATAGAGAGAGACCGTGGAGCAGATTAACCAGCAGGGCACGAACAGCGCACACACTGGTGTGGAGGTGAATTACAGTGAGTTATAATGGAATACTGGGAAAGCTTAATAACTATAGGACAATTGAAGTCTGGATTATGAGGCCATTTCAGCAGAGCCAACAGCTTCATATGCCATGGACATGTGAATATGGTGCTGAATTTGCCAGTATTTTAAGAAGACAAATGGTTGGGACCTTGTCATGCAATGACAAACCTGATATGCTTTATGTGAAGCACAGTGTTTTGGTGTCAGCAGAAAGGCTTCTCTTAGAAAACTGTACAGTGGTGCCTCTGTCTCCATTCCACCAGACAATGTTGGATGAGCAAGACCAAAGACTGTAGTCATGTCACTATGTACAGTGATTGATCCTGAGGAGAATTGTTGAAATAAATTATTTTGTGTATCTTTTTTACATAACATTGGTCATTGCTAATGACATACAAAGTAATTAATCTAGCATACTTTCATTAAATAACTAGCTATACTGAGTCTGATCTATTTTAAGAGATTTTCTTAAAATTAAGTTAATACGTTTTAGAAAAATGTCACCTTGGGTAAAACTCCCCCTGCTGCTACCATGATTTGCATTTGTATAGCTCACAGCATTTTCATTTACATGTGAAAGCCTCCCCTAGAATTAGAGGGCGGGGGGGCCATGGGGGGACAACTGCCAAGCAAGGCCCACGTCAATTTCCGACAATTTACGGCAGTTTTCAGTGTTGCCTGTAAATTGCCATGTGCAGTCGTAAACCTGAAGTTCCCACGACAATCTACAGTGCCGCATACTGACGAAAATCCCACTTTTCATGCAGTGGTTATTACTTTGGTAATTACATGTTATTACCTATATATTACCTCTTTATTATCTCACTGTTGCCCCTCCATTACCATCTTATTACCGAGCCACAATATGCAGTGCTACCGCATTTTCTATTTACATTATACATTTACATGGCTTTGGCATGATAGCCTGTGGGGGCAGTGGTGACAGGACAACCCGGTCTCACGCCAGGTCGTTATATAGTTACGTTATTTTGATTTATTAATTCGTGTACAGGTTACAATTTTGACGTTTTTTTCGTGTACATGCAACGATTTTTGAACGTGTACAGGTCACGCTTTTCGAACCTGCTCTGGGGGACGCAACAACGGGGAAATGAGGCGCCACACGCCGGCCACAACAACGGAACGGGGCCGCCTACTCGCGGGACGCAACAATGGGGAAATGAGGCGCCGGACGCCGGCCACAACAACGGGACGGGGCCGCCTACTCGCGGGACGCAACAACGGGCGCAGGGGCACACAACAACGGAGAAATGAAACGCCACAACGGGGAAATAAAACGCCACAATAACGGGACGGTTATGGTTAGGAAAAAAGAAGAACGGGGAAAGGAACCGTTACACGCGGGACACGCCGACAAAGGAACTGCAACACACGGGACGCGATCCCCGGTCTCCCGGGTGAAAGTCCTGTGTTTTCTGACCCATCCACCACCCCAACCAACCTCCTTGCACGGCCTTTCGCCTTATCAATACTACTCGCTACCGTCAGCGTTCTGGGATCACGAAATATGCTTCCCATTAAAATGCATTGCTTTCAATTTCGTAATCGCCACACGAAAAAAACGCCACTTACGTGTCCTGTCCACGACTTAATAGATTACATAACATAACTATATAACGAACTGCCATGAGACCTGGCTGTGACGGGAGCAGGAGGCTGTAGAAAAAGCGGATTCTGGGCTGATGGCTTTGCCACGGCTGCGTTGACAGGAGCTACTGCCCGCCGCCGCTTCGTCTTTGCCAACCCCACAGTCCTTGGGGACAGGTTGTAAACATGTTCAGTGCAGTGTGTTTGAGAAGGAGCAGCAGCGTGGGTGTTGGCAGGTGGAAGGGCCTCCGAGGCCACAGCAATTTGACCAGGTAGATTTATTCCCTGCAGGATCAGTGTAACATCCTGGCGCTTTACCCGTTTATTATGCCACTGCATGAGGGTTGTTTGATTGATCTAAACCAGCTGCAGTGAAGTGCTGTGCATCAGTGGCGGTTTTTGGCACGGGCGAACCGGGCATTTTTTCATGTCACATGGTGGGCGGCACGAGAACTTAAAAAAAAAAAAGAATCCTCTGCGCCACGAAGCGGGTTTCTTTTAGCCTATCTACCATTTCACTATGTGGGGAATTGGCAAATCGGTGCCCCCTGCAGCTGCAGGCGCCCTGCTTGCACCCCCTTTCACAATGAAATGGACTAGTCCGTAATGGTGCGGGTGCGAAAGATAAACACACGGTGACAGGAGAACTGGGAAGTACACAGAGACGGAGCAAGACGAGTCTAAAACTTTCTTTTATGTCAATGGTCTAAATGCGAAAATGAAACAAAGTTACCCAAGTGTCTCAAATAAAAGAAAAAAGCGAAAAGACATGTTTTCGGCATCAGCAGGACCTCCATCAGCTCCCGTGGCCGATGACATTGTGGTGGTGTCGGTGGCAGTGGCATGCACAGTGAGGAGAGGGACAGAGATGAGGGAGTGAGAGTAAAACCTGCGGTAAGCACAACTCCCCTTAAAACACTTTGCCTCTTGATAAAACTGAGCCAAAAACTGAGTTGTGGAGAATTGTAGCTTTTCTATCTGCATTGGCAGGCAAAAACTCATGATAGACCTCTTCAAATTAAAAAAAACAGGGCTTCTTGAAATGAGATATATATATATATATATATATATATATATATATATATATATATATATATATATATATATATACACACACACAGTACAGGCCAAATGTTTGGACACACCTTCTCATTCAATACATTTCCTTTATTTTCATGACTATTTACATTGTAGATTCTCACTGAAGGCATCAAAACTATGAATGAACACATATGGAATTATGTACTTAACAAAAAAGTGTGAAATAACTGAAAACATACAACAAGTAGCCACCCTTTGCTCTGATTACTGCTTTGCACACTCTTGGCATTCTCTTGATGAGCTTCAAGAGGTAGTCACCTGAAATGGTTTTCCAACAGTCTTGAAAGAGTTCCCAGAGATGATTAGCACTTGTTGGTCCTCTTGCCTTCACTCTGCGGTCCAGCTCACCCCAAAACATCTTGATTGGGTTCAGGTCCGGTGACTGTGGAGGCCAGGTCATCTGGTGCAGCACTCCATCACTCTCCTTCTTGGTCAAATAGCCCTTACACAGCCTGTAGGTGTGTTTGGGGTCATTGTCCTGTTGAAAAATATATGATGGTCCAACTAAACGCAAACCGGATGGGATGGCATGTCGCTGCAGGATGCTGTGGTAGCCATGCTGGTTCAGTATGCCTTCAATTTTGAATAAATCCCCAACAGTGTCACCAGCAAAGCACCCCCACACCATCACACCTCCTCCTCCATGCTTCACGGTGGGAACCAGGCATGTAGAATCCATCCGTTCACCTTTTCTGCATCGCAAAAAGCAGTGTTGTAATGTAACGGAGTACAAATACTTCGTTACTGTACTTAAGTAGAAATTTCACGTATCTGTTCTTTACTTCGCTATTTAAATTTATGTCAACTTTCACTTTTACTCCACTACATTTCCTAGATAAAATGTATACTTTTACTCCGTTATATTTCCACTAAGCATCTTCGTTACTCGTTACTAAAAAATAAAATTAGAAGAAATGTGTCCGACAGCAATAAGGGAGGTTTGGCGAATCACTGCTCCTAGATTGCATTACGCACGCTCCGCACACCGCGCGCTCTATTTCAGCGCTTGTTTGTTGCTAAAGGAGGAGGAACACGCACAACTGAAACCGCCATGGAAGCACAAGCACCTACTGGAGGACCTCCTGTTATTGTAGACGACCACCCAGGGCTCGACATAAGCAATGGCCCGATGGCCCAGGGCCAGTAAAAACGCCGAGGTGTGTGCGTTACTTCACACAGCACATGTAGGCTACTGACTGGAAACGTTACCGAGGATTATTTACCGCCGATGGCGCAGATGAACTAACACTACACTCGTTACTGTAAGTAGGTAGCCTACAATAAAACCTCCATGATTAAAGAGTCAATACTTATCAATAACCCACCTACCTGTTCTACAGGCAGAAACACGTAGAAACCGATATTACAGTCTGCGCTGTCCACTCTCGTCCACTGCGCTGTGCAAACACAGCTCTACTCTGCAAACGGCGACTTTACAAACGAGCTAAAATGAAAGATGTCAGTTTGTAGTCTAACTGTTTGTCTTAATTTGCAACCAATCTTGAACTTTGGACAAACTCTTGTAAACGTAGCTGCTGTCTAAACGAGCCATCCTCTCCGCTGGAGCGGTAAATCTATGGATGTATTTTAAGACCAAAACAAATACATGTGGCTACTTAATATGCACGTGAATGCACGGCGTTCTTTATTCTTGATGATGTTGCCGTTGTATTATTTAGCAACAACATTGTCTTATTTCAAATTAGGCATACAGGACTAATCTGAGATCATTTTCTAGTTAAGGAGCCTATCTAGTTATCATTATGGATTTTCCATGTTTTTAGGGGATTGCTTACTAATACATGTAAACAATATAGCATTAATTTAGAAAGAAAGTGAAAATATCAAACAAGAAGATGCTATAAGGTATACTTTTATTTTCTTTATTTGAAAGTCCGGCCCCGAGAGTGTCTGCTTAAAAAAATTCTGGCCCTTGGATAAATGTAGTTGATGACCCCTGGTCTAGCTTTGCTGCTAATGGCACAACATCCAGTGGCAAGCTGGGTTAGAACCATTTTCTAAAGCTTCATAGTAGGTGCAGCATATATTTTCCTGCTTTTTTGTCCTTTTCCAATCACACCTATGATATTTCTTTCAGGGCCAGTAAAAATGTAGAAGGGGCCAGCAAAACTCTGATCTACTGGCCCTGGGGGCCAGTGGGGATTTTTTTTTTATGTTGAGCCCTGCGACCACCCCGACGATAGTGGTGAACTCGGTGAACAGGGTAGTGATGAAGATAACGTCATACACCCGTGGCCGTATTTGCAAGAAATGTTTCTGTACATTGATGTCAGCTCTAAAAATATGCTGTTTTTTCTTTGAACTTAAGATAATTGTGCCTGAAAAGTCCTAGAAAAGAATGTGATTTTGATTTGATGAGTGAGATTAAGAAGATATGGGAACCCTAAATATGCTTTATGCTTTACTATAAGAAAGCCACAATAAAGTTCACAATAAAAGTTCTAACTGCTTGCTTTTTAAAAAAAAAAAAAACTTTTACTTTTACTTCAAATACTTAAGTACATTAAATATCAGAAAATTACTTTTGATACTTAAGTACAGTATATATCAGATACTTTAAGACTTTTACTTAAGTAATATTCTAAAAGGTAACTTTCACTTCTACCGAAGTCTTTTTCTAGTACGATACTTGTACTTTTACTCAAGTATTGCTTTCTAGTACTTTATACAACACTGGCAAAAAGACATGGCGGTTGGAACCAAAGATCTCAAATTTCATAGATTTCCGCTAGTCTAATGTCCATTCCTTGTGTTTCTTGGCCCAAACAAACAACAACTTCTGCTTGTTTCCTCTCTTTAGCAGTGGTTTCCTAGCAGCTACTTGACCATTAAGGCCTGATTCGCGCAGTCTCCTCTTAACAGTTGTTCTAGAGAAGTGTCTGCCGCTAGAACTCTGTGTGGCATTCATCTGGTCTCTAATCTGAGCTGCTATTAACTTGCGATTTCTGAGGCTGGTGACTCGGATGAACTTATCCTCAGCAGCAGTTTCTCTTTACTTAGCCGATTGGTTCTTGCCATAATATGAATTCTAACAGTTGTCCAATAGGGCTGTCGGCTGTGTATCAACCTGACTTCTGCACAACACAACTGATGGTCCCAACCCCATTAATAAGGGAAACAAATTACACAAGGCAAACCTGTGAAGTGAAAACCATTTCAGGTGACTACCTCATGAAGCACCAAGGGTTTGCAGTGCTATCAAAAAAGCAAAGGGTGGCTACTTTGAGGAATCTAAAATATAAGACATGTTTTCAGTTATGTCACACTTTTTTGTTAAGTGCATAATTCCATATGTGTTCATTCATAGTTTTGATGCCTTCAGTGAGAATCTACAATGTAAGTAGTCATGAAAATAAAGAAAACGCATTGAATGAGAAGGTGTGTCCAAACATTTGGCCTATACTGTATATATATATATATACAGTATCTCACAAAAGTGAGTACACTCCTCACATTTTAGTAAATATTTCATTTTATCTTTTAATGGGACAACACTGAAGAAATGACACTTTGCTACAATGTAAAGTATTAAGTTTACAGCTTGTATAACAGTGTAAATGTGCAGTCCCCTCAAAATAACTCAACATACAGCCATTAATGTCTAAACTGCTGGCAACAAAAGTCAGTACACCATTATGTTAAATTCCCATAGAGGCAGGCAGATTTTTATTTTTAAAGGCCAGTTATTTCATGGATGCAGGATACTATGCATCCTGATAAAGTTCCCTTGGCCTTTGAAATTAAAATAGCTCCACATCATCACATGCCCTTCACCATACCTAGAGATTAGCATGGGGTACTTTCCATAAAATCATCTCTCAATGCAAATCAAACTAGCTATTAGGCTACCTGACATAAAACCATGCCAATCTCTAGGTATGGTGAAGGGTATGTGATGATGTGGGGCTATTTTAATTCCAAAGACCAAGGGAACTTTATCAGGATGCATAGTATCCTGGATACTATGCATCCTGATAAAGAGATGATAGACCAGACGGTGACGTGTCATCTAGAGTGAGGGAGTTCGAGGGCCACGGGCATCTGACAACCGTCCACCATGAGCCACGAGAGAAAGAAGCTGGTGTGGTCCATCAAGAAGGGACTGTTCCGTCTGTCTGCTGATGAACTGTTCCAGCTTGCAACTGACATCCTGACGACACCCGACCAGGACCCAGCTAAGTTGCACCAACATGATGACGAGAGTGGTATTGAGTGGTTGTGCTCGTACATGGACAGTGTAGCTTTACTAGAGTTGGAGGATGAGGGCATGTCGCAGTTACTTCTGCTAAAAGATGAGGTTGACAGAATGATTAACAGCCATAGTCAGAGTGTGGGTCATACAGGGTGTAGTGGAGATTCTACTGTGTCTGATATGCCGGTGACATCTGGTGTTGCACACATGAACACCCAGGGTGCCAGTATGCTCACTGCGACAACAGATTTAGCATCTCAAACTAAAGACCTTGAAACAGAGATTAGCAAATTGGTTACTGTGTAAAATCAACTCAAGCTAAAACAGAGTAGTGCTCCACCCACAACTCATATGCTTGGCAATCCACCCACTGCTCGTGACTGTAGCCAGTCTCACAGCCCACGTGACACACTGCAACCACACTCAACAACAACAGGGCGAGTGGCCAATCTTATCGGAGAGAAGTGCACACTGAAATGCAATCTCAGTGGACATGCTGTAACTGTCCTTCTTGACTCTGGTGCTCAGGTCAGCATCATCAGCCTTGCCTGGAAGGAAAAGCACTTCCCCCAACAACAACTACACCCACTCAGTGAGCTTATGGGTGACAGAGGCCTTGACCTTACAGCTGCTAATGGTGAGCCGATACCATATGATGGATGGGTTGAACTCACCTTTAACCTGCCTGGCAATGAAGATCCAAGACTTGACGTCCGAGTACCCTTTCTGGTCAGCCGTGCAAGACCTTTAACCCCTTAACGCCGACTGTCGCTAATTTGCATCAAACCCCTTCCATTCCGACTGCAGGCGAGATAGCGTGTGTATTCCCCCAATGCCGCAACCAGGATCTTGGTGCCAACGTTCTCCAAGGAAATACGCTGGGGGAAAAAACATAAGGACTCCGGGGAGTAAACTCCCCAGAAGCTAGGATTAATAACACGCATTTCTGGGACGGGATGCACACAAATGGTAATAGAAAGGGAGAGGAGAGAGCAGCTCAGTGTGTCAAAGGAAGTAAGGAAGTCCCCCGGCAGTCTAAAACTATAACAGTGTAACTAAGAGAGACAGGACATAAGGAGAGGTAGCCTGTTCGGACTTTGAACTCTCCCCTGCCGGATCGGGCTTTGCTGGCCTGCCTCCCTCTACTTTTGTTATATGTTATTAATCTAACAATTATGAAGAGAAGCAGGTGGGCCGGATAGGTGGACACTGCAACTCCTCACTCCCTAACTATAAGCTTTATCAAATAGGAGATTTTTAAGTTCATTCTTGAATGAGGTGACAGTTTCTGCCCCCCGAACCCAAATTGGGAGCTGGTTCCATAGGAGAGGAGCCTGATAACTGAAGGCTCTTGCTCCCATTCTACTTTTAGAGACTCTAGGTACCACAAATAACTCTGCATTCTGGGAGCGCAGTGCTCTAGTGGGACAATAAGGTATTAGGAGCCCTTCTAGATATGATGGTGCTTGACCATTTAGAGCTTTGTAGGTCAGGAGAAGGATTTTAAAATCAATCCTGTATTTTACAGGAAGCCAATGCAGAGAAGCTAATACAGGAGAAATATGATCTCTTTTCTTAGTTCTTGTGAGAACACGTGCTGCAGCATTCTGGATCAGCTGGAAAGTCTTAAGGGACTTATTTGAGCAACCTGATAATAAGGAATTGCAGTAGTCTAGTCTAGAAGTAACGAATGCATGGACTAGTTTTTCAGCATCGTTTTGAGACAGGATATTCCTAATTTTGGCAATGTTACGAAGATGGAAAAAGGCTGTTCTTGAGGTTTGTTTTAAGTGGGCATTGAAGGATATATCCTAATCATAAATAACTCCTAAATTTCTGACAGTAGTGCTGGAGGCCAGGGCAATACCATCCAGAGTAGCTATATCTTTAGATAATCAATTTCGGAGGTGCGTTGGTCCCATCAGAATAACTTTTGTCTGAGTTTAACATCAGGAAATTGTGGGTCATCCAGGATGTTATATCTTTAATACACGCTTGAAGTTTAGCTAACTGACCACTTTCGTCTGGCTTAATTGACAGATATAATTGGGTATCGTCTGCGTAACAGTGAAAGTTAATTAAGTGTTTCCTAATAATATTACCTAAAGGAAGCATATATAAGGAAAATAGAATTGGTCCAAGCACTGAGCCTTGAGGAACGCCATGGCTAACTTTAGCGTGCTTGGAGGGTTTATCGTTAATGTTAACAAATTGGGATCGCTCAGCGAAGTAGGACTTAAACCAGCTTAGTGCGATTCCTTTAATGCCAACTGAGTGTTCCAGTCTCTGTAACAGGATGGTATGGTCAATAGTGTCAAATGCAGCACTAAGATCTAGTAAAACAAGGATGGAGACAAGTCCTTTGTCTGCAGCAGTTAGAAGGTCGTTAGTAATTTTCATCAGTGCCGTCTCTGTGCTATGATTCTTTCTAAATCCTGATTGAAAATCATCAAATAAACTATTGCTATGTAGAAAATCACGTAACTGATTAGCAACCAACTTCTCAAGGATCTTGGATAGAAAGGGAAGGTTAGATGAAGGCTGTCTATAGTTTGCTAAGACCTCAGGATCAAGGGTGGGTTTTTTCAGAAGAGGTTTTATCACAGCTATTTTAAATGACTGCGGTACATAACCTGTTAATAAGGACATATTGATCATATCTAGTAATGAAGTGTTTACCATGGGTAACGCTTCTTTGAGGAGTCTCGTTGGTATGGGGTCTAAGAGACAGGTAGATGGCTTAGCTGAGGATATCTTTAACATTAATTGTTGGAGGTCTATAGGATAAAAGCAGTCTAAGTATATGTCAGGACTAGTCGTTCTTTCTAGCGGTCCTGCATTTAAAGGTGAACTGTTAGAAGTTGAGGGCAAAAGGTGATGAATTTTATCTCTAATTGTTATAATTTTATCATTAAAGAAGCTCATGATGTCATCAGTACTCAATGCTAGAGGAATAGATGGCTCAGTAGAGCTGTGGCTATCTGTCAGCCTGGCTACAGTGCTGAAAAGAAACCTTGGGTTGTTCTTATTTTCTTCTATTAGTGAAGAGTAATAGTCTGATCTGGCTTTTCTTAGGGCCTTCCTATAGGTTTTTAGACTTTCTTGCCAATCCAAACGGGATTCTTCCACTTTGGTGGAACGCCACTTACTTTCGAGGTTTTGCGAGATTTGTTTTAATTTGCGAGTTTGGGAGTTATACCAAGGTGCTAGTTTCCTTTGCTTCATCATCTTCTTTTTTAGGGGAGCAACACAGTCTAAAGTCGTCCGTAGGCAAGTCGTAGCACCGTCTACAAATGTATCAATTTGAGAGGGACTGAAGTTAACATAAAGGTCCTCTGTTATGTTAAGGCATGACATAGAGTCGAATGCTGTTGGAATATCTTCCTTAAATTTAGCTACAGCACTGTCAGATAGCCATCTAGTGTAGAAGCTTTTATCTAATTTAGTATAGTCAGGTAGTAAGAATTCGAAAGTAATTAAAAAATGATCTGATAATACCGAATTCTGCGGAAATATTATTAAATCCTCAATTTCAATACCATATGCCAGCACAAGGTCGAGGGTGTGGTTAAAACAGTGCGTCGCCTTGTGCACACTCTGACTGAAACCGATTGAATCCAGTAATGAGTTGAAAGTGTTACCGGCCTCAGACCTAGGGGAATCTGGGCAGGTACAAAGCCACAGGCTGGATAGCACTGTGGGTTGGAAAGAAGTGGAGATACAGAAATTATGTCTTTCTCAAGCACTGGATGTTTATTTCTCAGCCAAATATCTCTCTTTTTTGGTTGTTTTAGTTTCTTTTCAAAAAGTAATTAAATAACAATGCCAACAGTTAGGCCTAGCACACACTAGGACACTGGACAATTACCAACACATACGATTATAAAATACACTATACTTATATAAATATCTCAACAAGATCCTAAACTGTAGCTTTAACCATTACATGGACTATATCATATATAAATGGTCTATAATTACACTGAATACAATAAACAAACCAATATGTAACACATTGGTATAGATCAGATAAAATACAACATCCATTAATAACTATTATTAATAATTGTGAAATAGATACCAGTCTTACGGTATAACATATCAAATATACATCAACAAATGACACTATAAATCATATTATATCTTGAAACAATTGCTATAGCACTTCCAAGTAGGTAGACACAGGCTACATAGCTATCTTGCTATCTGTTAGATTATTCCTTTAAAGTGAACACAGATAACAGCTCAGAGGCTACATTGGATTACTTCTATTAACTACATAACAATACAAACAACTTTTTCATAGATCAAATACCAAGAATACTATATTAAGATTTCAAAACTGGTTACGTGACGGTGTGATAATCGATCACCAAGACAACGCATCGGTCGGCCATTTGCGTGTGTGTCTACCGGCACGCGCACATCAACTAACGGCGGCGTAGCCTCCGTAGAACATTGACAGGCTCTGGCTAACAAAAGGTATACTGAACAGAGCACCGGCAATACAAACAAAATGATACAAAGTACAGAGAGACTTAATAGACGTTACATATTACACTTAAACATACTGATGTTCAATCAACACGAAACTGTTTACAGTCCGTACCGAAAGACGAGAGAACGGAGCCTTCACTGACGGTGACGGGCTAGTTTCTGCTAGCTCGCTAGCTAAAGCTGCTAGCAAATACATATAAACACCTCCTAATAACCTTTCTACACAGAACAACAATGACAACATCCATCATATAGACAAACGTACTAGTGATATACTCTTTTGATACATATTAACAGAGATTGGAAAGGTTTAAAAATATACCTGTGGGTTGGAAAGAAGTGGAGATACAGAAATTATGTCTTTCTCAAGCACTAGGATTCCTCAGCGCTCGAGCTACCGTATCCACGGCAACCCACTATGGTGAAACAGCGCCATCCACTGGCATGAAGTGAAATACATGAAACTGTTATCTTAAATGTAATAAAATAAAAAAAATAGGAGGGGGTAACAGTTTGTTTTGTTTTTTTAAACTAACATATAAGGGCATTTTATCTACCCATTACAAAAGCAGTACTAAGGCTATCATTGTCAATGTCCACATGGATATTAAAATCACCTACAATAAGTACTTTGTCTGATTTAAGGACTAAACATGAGTAGGAGAGTGTTTTCTTTCTTGCTGTTGTCAAGATTCATTTATTTGTCAATTACTTTTTGACATGAATAAAATCTACATATCTGAGATGGGAAAATGTGTTTTATTAATTTTACCATTTTGTAAAGAATTTTACCATGAATGCCTGTTGTCGCTAATTTGCATCATACCTAAATTTATATCTATTCTATATGCTATAGACAAATTAACAATCTCAAGTTAATTTAGCATTAGCTTGGAGCCAGAAACACACATAATAATTTTTTTTATATAATTGTGAATAAATTCAGGCGTCACAGGGATATTAGGCTTCATCAATGTGATCCAGGAGCTAATCCAAGGATGGGAGGGTGGAGTTGAAGTTGTCACCATCTCAATTGCTGCAGAAGGCCATGCAGATGAAGAGGACACAGCTGAGGCCATTGTGAACTTTGTGCAGACCCAGGAACACACCCAGGGCCAAGTACTGGTGAGAGTTGGCAGGCGTGATTTTGTCATCCACCCGGGCCAAACTGCTCACATCAGATGCAAGGTGCCTGTTGGGTTTAACTCACCAGTAGCACTGTTTGAGGTCAGTCAGGCAGACCCAAGACTGGAGCAGTTAGACCTGGGCGATGGCCTGGTTGAGGTCCACCACACCAGATGGCCTTATGTCGAGATCCCTGCTCAACCACTTCACAGTGTTAGGCAGTATCCAGTCAATTGACAGGGTTGTAGAGACAGACCAGGGGCACAGCCTTGAGGTCAACAGCGTCAACTCACCTGAGCCAGCTGTGGCATTCTCCTGTTGATATAAGTCACCTGACAGATGAAAAACAAGCAATAGTGAGTGGAATGCTGCATGAGGAGTCTGCCGCCTTTGCACGGGATGACAACGATATTGAATGTGTCCCAAGTTTCCAGATGAGCTTAACACTGAAGGATGACATCCCAGTGCAGCAATCCTATGCGGCTGTCCCCAAACCTCTTTACAAGGAAGTCAAGGAGTATATCCAGGACTTGCTGGCTAAGAAGTGGATTGTAAAATCAAAATCCCCTTATGCTGATCGCCACGGTGTGAAGCTCGGACCAACAAAGTGCAAGCTCTTCAAGAAGGAAGTCCGCTATGTGGAAAGACTGGTGTCTGCTGAGGGAGTAAGACTTGACCCCAAGGATCTGGAAGCCATTCAGGCGTTGAGAACCAAGACCCCAACCACCGTGGGAGAAGTCCATAAGCTGCTAGGGTTCCTCAGCTATTACCGGACCTATATCCAAGACTTCTCAAGAATTGCAAAGCCAATGTATGAGCTCTTGCAAGCAAAATGCCCTGCCACTGCTACGCCTCTGCCCAGAACAAAGAAGGGGAAAGGAGCACAGCTGTCATCCAAGACTCCTGTCGAGTGGAGGGAAGAACATCAAAGGGCCTTGGACCAGCTCATCCATGTTCTGTCAAACCCACCAGTGCTTGGCTATCCTGACTTTGACCTCCCTTTTGTCTTACACACAGACACATCAGAAAAGGGACTTGGTGCTGTGCTATACCAACGCCAGAAAGGGAAACTCAGAGTGATCGCCTATGGGTCGAGAACACTCACGCCTGCCGAGCGCAATTACCACCTTCACTCAGGCAAGCTTGAATTTCTGGCACTTAAGTGGGCAATATGTGATAAATTCAGGGACTACCTCTTCTATGCACCGCACTTCACTGTCTACACGGATAACAACCCGTTGACATACATGATGAGCACTGCCAAGCTGAATGCTGTCGGTCACCGGTGGATGGGTGACCTCGCTGACTTCAGGTTTGAGGTGAGATACCGACCAGGAAAAGCAAACGTGGATGCAGACACACTGTCAAGGTTGCCGGTGGACAGCAACGGCTATATTGACTCCTGCACAGAAGAGCTGTCAAGAGACACCATTCTGGCAATGTGGGAGGGCAGTAGAGCTGCACAGCAACAAGACGTTGCTTATGTGGCGGTCCTGAACCTCTCACAGAGCCCAGCATCTCAGTCACCAGAACTGCTCCCTACCATAAGCCGCGCCGAACTCATGAAGTCTCAGCAAGATGACCCAACCATCAGTCAAGTCATCAGATTAAAAGAGGACAGCAATACACTGACCAGTGACATGAGGAGAGGAGTAAGTGGCCTGGCGAGGAAGCTACTACATGAGTGGAAGAGACTACAGCTGAAAGATGGTCTACAGGGAAACCAGTCAGAGGAGTCAACTTGTCCTGCCTTATCAATCCATGGTCCTTAAACACTTCCATGATGACATGGGCCATCTTGGGACAGAAAGGGTGTTGGGCCTGGCAAGAGACCGCTTGTACTGGCCATATATGAAACAGGATGTTGAAGCCTATGTGACAAGGAAGTGCCCCTGTATCAAGCAGAAGAAACCCATCTCCCACATCAGAGCACCGATGGAGAGCATCACCACCAGCTCACCCCTTGAACTTGTGTCTGTTGACTACATCCATCTAGAGTCCAGCTAGGGAGGCTTTGAGTATATCCTGGTTGTTCTAGATCATTTCATCAGGTTTGCTCAAGCCTATGCCACCAAGAACAAGTCCGGTAAGACGGCGGCCGAGAGGCTCATTGATGACTTTATTCCACGGTTCGGCTACCCCTGGAAACTACATCATGACCAAGGGAGGGAGTTTGAAAATGACCTTTTCAGAACCCTACGACAGCTGAGTGGAGTGGGTCACTCAAGGACGACCCCTTACCATCCACAGGGAAATCCCGCGGAAAGATTCAACAGTACCCTGCTGCAGATGCTCAGAACCCTGGAGGAGAAAGAGAAGGAAAGATGGAGAGAACATCTACCACAAGTCCTCCATACCTATAACTGCACTAGGCATGAGGCGACTGGATTTTCACCCTTCTACCTCATGTATGGTCATCACCCACGTCTGCCGGTTGATCTGATCTTTGGCTTGCTGTCTGAGGAAGAAGCCACTTCTCCAAGAGGCTATGCAGGGAAATGGGCCTCTCGGATGCAGGAAGCATACAGACTCGCCTCAGAGAACAGTCAACAGTCCAGCTTTCGAGGAAAGAGGTACTACGACCAGCATTTGAAGGGTGTTGTCCTTGAGCAGGGTGACCGTGTCTTGGTGCGGAACATGAGGGAAAGAAGGGGCCCCGGAAAGCTACGATCGAACTGGGAAGGCACAGTTCACATTGTGAGGGAGAGGATCGCAGATGGGCCTGTGTATAAAGTGTCTCCAGAAACAAGTGGAGGTCGAGTACGAACTCTACATCGCCACCTGCTTCACTTGGTCAACGATTTACCTGTGGATTTACCTCAGTCATCACGGAGACCACCTGTTGGAGAAAGAGGCTCACCGAGACACCTACCTACTCCATTAACAGATCAGCCACAACGGAGAGCAAGAAACAGCCCTTCACGCCACACAGAGAGACAGAGTGAGTGGCGCCCAAGCAGTGACTCCTCCAACAATGACGATGAGCCTCTGGTTCAGGACACCATCAAGAATGGAGGATGAGAACAACCCAGCCCAGCCTCTTCACGAGTTTCAGAGGATCTACAGTCCAGCAGCCTCCCCCCAGAGACCCGACTTGCCCCAGCAAATCCTGCCTGGAAGGGAAGACCAGTGGACTGAGGGTGTACCTCCAAGGAGAGAGAGTATGCCTGTGGTGGAAAGCAGACAGATTGAGCACAGAGCACACCGAGAGGAATACCTACCTGTCCCTCCAAGGCTTGCAGAATAGAGACAGGAAGGTGCCATCCAGGAGAGGCTGATAATCCCTGAAGCAGTCAATGAACAGTCCAATGATGAACCGTCCAGCCCGCTACAGATGCGGAGGTCCATGCGTGAAAGGAGGCCTGCCCAGATGCTCACGTACAACTCCTTAGGACCGCCCTCTTTCCAACCCCCAGCCAGCTGCAACACAGTAGGGGCCTATGGCCCACTGCCAGTGCCTCCATGGGAAGTGCAAACAGTCACTTCCAGACACCACTACCATACCCCATTCCCATTCAAAGTACACCCTATCCCCCATCCATGCAGTATCCTGGACGTTCATGTTCATGTATGTATGGATATGATTAAATAGTCTCTCTCTCTATATATATATATTAGGGATGCACCGAATATTCGGCCACCGAAATATTTTTATCACTGAAACAATACGGCCGAAATACGCGTTGTGATGACGCAAACAGAAACCGCGACCTGCACGTGCTTGTCTGATGCAACATGTCTGTGGTGTGGATGTATTTCAGTGTATCTGAGAAAGACCCACGGACAGCGATTTGCAAATCATGTAATGCCGAAATTTCAAGAGGGGGTGCATCTGCAAAACTTTCTCCACGTCGGGTTTGATTTATCATCTTAAATCCAAACATTCCGATCGCTACGTTGAATATGAGAGGAACGCGGCACAGAAAAGGAAAACGCCAACGAGCACGCCCACTCCGTCTGTGGCGGACGTTTTTGAAAAGGCAAGGAAGTTTCCCAGTGATGGTGTCAAGGCAAAGGGCATTACACAAAAGATTATGAAATTCATTGCCTTAGATGATCAGCCATTCTCTGTCGTAGAAGATGTAGGATTTCGTAGGCTGATGGAGCACATTAAGCCCCGTTTTGTCATGCCGAGCAGACGATATTTCTCAGATGTGTTTTTACCCGAGCTGTTTAATGTCGTTGCAACTCACGTCCATGAGCATATAGCTGCAGATATTTCAGCAATCAGTTTCACGACAGACATATGGAGCTCAGACGTCAGCATTACCAGTATGCTCAGTCTAACCGCGCAATGGATCAACGCTGATTTCCAGCTGCAAAAGATTCTGCTCCATTCACAAGAGTTTCAAGGGTCACATACAGCAGCAGCCATTTCTGATGCATTCGCCAATATGTTCGACAACTGGCATATCGACCAATCTAAAGTGCACGTCATTGTCAGTGACAATGCAAGAAATATGACAAAACAAAAGCGATAGAAGACAGCCATCTGAAGGGAATACGGTGCATGGCCCACACACTACATCTGGCTGTGAATGAGGGAGTGTTGTCTCAACGCAGCGTAAAAGACGTACTGGCTATAGGCAGACGAATTGTTGGCCACTTTAAACATTCTCAGCTGACCTATTCCCACTTGCAGTCTATGAAAGATCAGTTTGGAACACCAATAAAATGGTTCCAGCAAGACGTGAGTACGCGGTGGAATAGCACTTTTTACATGTTGCAAAGCCTCTTTGCGCAAAAGTGAGTCTTGGCTGCATATAGACCACGAGCTCCCCACGACATTCACTCTTGCTTACTGGAGAAGTAATCACGGCCGCTTTCCACACCTGGCAAAGATGGCACGCAAGTACTTGTCTGCTCCGTGCACAAGCACTGACAGCGAGAGACTGTTCAGTGCAGCAGCACATGTTCTCGATGAGAAGAGGAACAGACTTCACTGTGATAAAGCAGAGAAGCTACTCTTCATCAAGAAAAACCTGCCACTTTACCTCAAGAAGTAGAATGGGCTTGTCTAGTGTTTAAATATTTATTATCCACTTTGCACATCTGCAATTGAGCAATTCTTGGTGCATTTGTTGTTGTTAAAGTTCTACAGTTAACATATGGGCTATGGCAGTCTTTGTTTTGATGCACTGTGTCAAACTCTCCTTTTATTTCACCTGTCTTTTCAGGTCAGTAATGGGTAAACTGCCCATCTTTACTTGTTGGGGTCTCAACCTTTTTTCTTAACGCCTGTTTGATAACTAGTGTTGTTTGTAACATAACAATAAAAGAGTAAATAGAAAGTTTGCCATTGATCGGGGCAGCTAGCTAAGTAGGCTACTGTCAACAGTCAGCTACCGTCTCATGAACAAGCTGCGGTAGAAAACAAATGACGTCACTGCAGACGGTTAAGTGCCGTCTCGCAGCAAACTGGGTCATTGTCATCCCATTGATTCATGCAGCATAGCATTTCGAGCTTCGACACTCTGCTTGTTAGAAACAGTTATGTTAACAAGTTTAATGAGTATGATTTAGTAAATACACACTGGTTTTTGAAACGATTATTTGGCCAACTTTAACAAGTAGACATAAGTTTTGATGTAACGGCTAACTGGTCATGTTACATGAGTAAATAAGCGATGAGAGTGAATGATTTTCTTCTAATGTATATTGAAGTAAAAAAAGGTATGAAACTATACAAATATATTTGATACATTTTTGTTTTAAGGAGAAGTGATGTAAATATCTGATCCTCTGTGTCTGTGGGTAATGCTGTTAATACGACTAGTATTTGCTAGGCAGCTATATGTAGCGACAACTTTAATAACAAAGTAGCCATGTGAAGTGCACTATGCAGCCATAGTGGCCTTGTATAACTGATGTAAATTAGAATGTGATATGTGATATGGTGTTATTTTGGAAATATGGCAATGTTTTGTGATTTATTCTGAATGAATAAAACGGATGCAACTTGGGAGAATACGAGAGAAGCTGCTGTGTCAAACTCTCCTTTTATTTCACCTGTCTTTTCAGGAATTTAAATTTGTTACCTGGTCTCCTTGCCTGGGACCCGTAACATATACATATTCAAGGGAGCGCAAGGACGGGTGGTATTTAGAATATTTCTATATTTTATTTGTATATTATTTTTAATATTTTATATTATTGTTGCTCTCTTCTCTTGTAAAATGTGTTATGATTGATTATATATTTTTGGCACATATATGTATATAGTGTATATTTATTTTAAGTTCTGATAACCTATACTGTCATATTTTGTGCAAAATTGTGTCCATTGTCTTTTGAAAATGTTGGAAGTGGAGATTGTGCAACTTAAAAAGTGTGTTTCCTGTTGTAATTTCAATAGTTAAATAACTGGATTCTCTTGAGTGTGTTTTTCAAATGTTCTAATGAAGGATTTGTGCAATTGAGAAATATAATTTTCTCTTTCACTTATGTTATAATATAAAACAAATTTGGGGGGGGGCCAAAGGGGGTCTCGCCCTGGGTGTAATTCAATGTAGAACCAACCCTGCTCTGCATGATGGCTCCATTACCCAGAATGAAGGATTTTGCGGTAATCGTGCAGGTCCATCTTGTAATGTAGTCCTGACCTTTACCCTTTATTTTCCTTTTTGGATTCTTGTGTAAATTGCAGAGCCTAATACAAATGGCTTCCACCAAGCGGCAGCAGTCTGGCCACTGGGCAGGGGAGGCAGTGGATCCTAGCACACACTGCTTCAGGCTCTCCACACCAGGAGTAAACTTTATTTTTGGAGACCTGAACTTTCCTGCTATGAGCCTGTCTTGGTGCCTGGCAGCGAACACCACCTGTTGCTGGTCATATAGCAGCAGGCTCTGCCAGAGGTCAATGATGGTGTTGACCTGTTGGTTGCTCAAGGTCAAACCAGTATGGTTCTTCAGACTGACCAGATACTCTGCTAGGCTGTCCACAAGATCCATTCCTGGCCTGTTGTATTCATTCACAGCCTGAAAAAGGACATCAGACCAATAATTACAAGTTATCACTAATATTATGTACTCAATAAAATGGGATCATTTCCCTTTGGGTATTCTTTTTCTTAGCTCTTCTTTAATCCCTCTTACTAGTTGTTCTTCAGGCATGGAGACAGCTGCAGGCTGGGTGGATACAGAGGCAGCAGCCTTGGAAGCTGGGGTGGACACAGAGGCAGCTGGGGTGGACACAGAGGCAGCAGCAGGCTGGGTGGGTGGATACAGAGGCAGCAGCAGTATTGGGGTGGGGGCTGGAAAAATGGAACATACTTCCGACCAAGCACCTTCAGACTATTGGTGGTGACAGACTGGACAAGGTCTCCAGATTAGGTGAGGAGATGAGATGGTTTGGTGGCAAGAGACTGTGCAGCCCGGTCCTGGTTCCACCTGCTCAGGCCTTCTAGCAGAAACAGCTGAAAGTTTAGGCTGTTTGCCTTTGTTCCTGAAATTAAAGTTGTACTGTGTTAACATTTTGCATTCCCTCGTTACTAAGAAGAATATTTAACAGTATATTAGAATATAATAATATAATACAAATTATAACATATATATAAAAAAATCACCTGGAATAAACCTGTTCAGGTGCAAATTAAAGGATTCCAGTTGAGCCTCTCGCACACCTGTAGTTCTTCAAAACAATACCCTCCTTAGTGGCGATGGTGCCGGTCTCTGTGTAGAGAGCCACGCCTGGCAAATCCTGAATGCACTTAACGTGCCTCTTTTGCACACGCCAGATGTGCTCCATTCTGACGCGATCCAGGAGTGGAACACCCAGCAGATCTCTCCCATTTTCCCCCATCAGCTCTTGCAGCAGGTGGTCTATAACGTTGATGGTGGTCTCCTGTCCTCTGGTCTTTCTTCTGCAGTGGAGAGCAAGTTCGTATTTGGTGATGTTCTTATCCACCATAGCATCAGTAATACCAGGAACACCCTCCTGCTGCAGGTGCGCTCTCTTGGAACAGTGTAGAACAGCAACATCAGGGACGTTGTTAGGCCGATTTTAGGGGGGCAGAAGCTATCACAAAATGTTCCTAAGGCCCCCTAAATAATAATAAGAACAACAATAACAATTTGATTCATCCTCATATCATATTTACAAATGATATATATATAGCTAAAAAAAAATAGCAGAAAAGTCGGAAGTTAGACAGAAGTACAAAGAGTCATTGTACTATCAAGATGATCCACCGCACCGTCTTGTTGCATTGGTGTGAACTGGCAGCTTTCAGAGCGTTGCGAGTAACTGGAGGATTCATCTCGTCTCGTCGCTAAACTTTGGTCTGAACTTGCTACCCAGCTAGCAAAAAGTCGTCTATTAGACGTTGAATAGACGTAAATCTTCAACGTCTAATTAAGGTCTACTGAAAGTTGAAAATGAAAATTGAAAAGACGTCAAATTTGTCCGACTTTTCAACGTTGAAAACAGGTCGATCTTCAACGTCTAATTAAGGTCTACTGAAGGTTGAAAATGAAAATTGAAAAGACGTCAAATTTGTTCAACTGTTCAACGTTGAAAACCGGTTGATCTTCAACGTTTACTCAATGCCTATTGACAATTCTCAATTCTCAAGTCACAACCCATTAACATGCCAATAACATTTTAGATTAACATTTGAATGAAACAAAAAGCTTTAAAACGTTCACTTCGAATAGCTTTATTATACTAACTTATAAAACAGCACATTTTAAATATAGTGCAATAAACCTACACAGTAACCTACACAAAGATTTCACATTCCAAAAACCATTACAACAAAAGGTTGACACTAGACCTATTTTAAAACTATTTGAAAACCAATTTAAGTCAATACAACTTTTACTTTTGTAACTAATGACCCGATTGATATCATTGAACTCAGCAGAGACTTCCTTCTTCATTGGTGATAGTTTGGCCCGCCCCCTACGTTTAAGCCACGCCCCTTTTTAAACTAATGACCCGTTTGATGTAGACCCTTGTGTGAGGTATCATTGAACTCAGCAGAGACTTCCTTCTTCATTAGTGATGGTTTTGCCCGCCCCCTATGTTTAAGCCACGCCCCCTTTCATAAATGCTGACCCGTTTAAGGTAGAGTCTTGTGTGAGGTATCAATGAACTCAGCAGAGACTTCTTTTTTATTGGTAAAGGTTTGGCCCGCCCCCTATACTTTGGCCACGCCCCCTTTCACAGCTAATGAACCATGTGATCGCTACGAGTCACATGGTTGTGTGGTTGTGTGAGGTGTCGTTGAACCTCACACAAGTGTGTGGTCTAGACTAGAGCTGAAGATCTTTGCCCGAACCCGACGGGACCCGACGGGTTCGGTCGGGTTCGGGCTTTATTTCTAATATTTTTCACGGGCTCGGGCTTGCGCTTCGGGCTGCATGGTATATGAGCGATCAGGTGATGCATTTCGATTAGCTTGAAAATAGATCCTGAGGAGGTGACATTTAATTAATTTCTATGTTCCAACTTCCAAGTGGCCTATAGCCTACGTTATTCATGAATAAATAATGTTAAAACATGTATAAATGACTCATTTTTTACGAAAGACAAAGGAGCTGTGTGCGTGCGGCGCAGTCTCTTTTTTCTTTCTCTCCCTTGCGAAGCGCGTGTCCGACACTCTAATGATGCTGATAGACGGCCTTTACAGTCAGGCTGTAAATGGGTTCGGGCTTTTAAAAAGCTGTCAATCAAAATGTACGGGTCGGGCTGGGGCCGAACTTTGTCGGGCTCGGGCCTTTTCGGGCCGTACTTTTAAGGCCCGATTACAGCTCTAGTCTAGACCTACTCTATCTGTAAAGTGTCTCGAGATAACTTGTGTTATGATTTGATACAATAAATAAAATTGAATTGAATTGAAGTGAACTCGGCAGGGAGTTCCATTTTCATCGTTGACGATTTGCGGTGTCTGAGTGCCGCGCAAATGCACGGTTGCAAGGAGCGGCGTCCGCCGGTAACCCCGACGCACGCAGAGGCGCGAGGGCCCGTCCAACGCTGCTCGCAGCTTTCATTGTATTTAGAGGTTGTATCAGAATAGGTTTACATGGTTTAATTTTCAGAAAACACCATATTTTTGTTGTACTGCACATTGCTGCAGCTCCTCTTTTCACCCTGTGTGTTGAGCTCTCTGTTTTAGCTACAGAGTGAGATCTCACTTCTGTTCCATCTTTGTTGGGAGTCGCACATGTGCAGTAAGTACTGCTAGCTAGTCAGTTGTAGAGTATGATGACATGCCTTGCTAGCAGCTAGGTGAGCATTATAATATGTTACAAAGTGACCCATGTTTGTCTCTGAAGTAAAGGCTGGACTACAAGTTTGGAGCAGTTTGTGAACAGTGTTTTCTGTTAGAGATGGTAAGTCCATTTGGGGTGGACTTTGGGCTTTTTCACTTTGTAAACCTATAACGTGCACAAAAAGATATATAACACAATAAAGGAAAGGAAATTTTCTTTGATCAGAAAATAAGATTTATAATACAAATGCTCACAAGCATTTCTAAATTCCTTTGCGACTTCCAACCTCCAGCCCCCCCCCCCGGGAGCATGTTTAAGTGTCTCAGCCATGGCAGCCCTGATTTCGACTTCTGTGGCAGTTTTACACCACTGCATTACAGCAGCTGCAAAAGAAAATACATTAGATGGTGCATACCACATGTCTTACATAATTAAGACTCCTACTACACATTGTATTTACATTTAATCAATTAACAATTTCATGGATTTGCATACCTTCCCAAAATAAATACAATTGGTAAGCTAAATTATATATATATATATAAACATGAAAAATGCAGTTACCTTTTACCACAGAGTAAAAAATTGTGTCCTGGAAGGCTTTTTTGACACTCGTACCCCGCCCCTTCATGTTGAAAGAAGCCATTAGGCTGTTGGTGAAGAGCCTGTGAATACATGCAGAAAATAGAAACAAAATCGAAGGGTGAGGTCCATGCCAAAATTCTACAAATTCTCCTTTATGTTTGCATTATTCCTACTGAATCATCTTTTTCCGCATTTTTGCTTTTCTAATTGCTAAAAGGAGGGCAAACACAGCAGGTAATGAGTAAAAATGTAACTGCATAATTACATTCTTTATTCTGAGCATGTGACAGTTGTTTAATACCTGTCCATCACTTTATGGACGCAGTCTTTATTGTTCCTCCCTCCCACCTTTGAGAGCTGGGACACCTGTACATGACACATGAGAAGCCACTCAATACATTATGAATAAACCCATGGTGTTGGTGAATATACTGATTGTTGCCAGATTGAGCTTAAATGGGAACTGATCATGTTGACTCATCCATTAACTTTAAATCCATGCTAAATATTATGGGAAAAATCAGCTTGAAAAGATTTGAGCACTGTGTGTCCCTCAATTACACATTCTATAAAGCTGGGCATCTTAACTGATGCAGGAGAAAAACAAAGTTTTGTACAATATAGATCATTTAAACTTTTTGGAGACTTGGGGGTCTAGTCTAATTGACATAATTTAGTCCAATTTCTGTATAAATCATACCCTTTGTTCCCAGAGGTTGCGGTCCTTG
This sequence comes from Perca schrenkii, assembly GCA_025617405.1. Lineage (NCBI taxonomy): Eukaryota > Metazoa > Chordata > Actinopteri > Perciformes > Percidae > Perca > Perca schrenkii. The sequence continues at coordinate 6,978,361 of CM046804.1, forward strand.
AGACGTGCCTCTTCTTGGGTTTCTAGCCTAGCAACATGGACAGCAGAATTCAGGGGCTCATAGTGCCTCCCGACTCTTTTTATCTCATCAAGAAGTTCAACTAGTTTTCCAAGCACTGACTTCTGGTATTCTGTGGAAGAAAATATATTAATTTATTTTTGTGTCAAGTACTTTATAAATCTTACTTTATTATTATTAAAGAATGATACAATAATAAATATTGACCATGGACGTACTAGCTTGAGACATGGGGAATAAGCTTCTGCTCCTGGACTGTGATGGCATTCCAACTCCACACTGAGGTGTGCGAGAACGCCTGGAGAAAAATAACAAAAACAGCGTTGAAGCTCATTGAAATAGTTTTTAAAGACAGCTGCTCTTGCAATAATGTCAGTAAGTGAGGTAGGACAATTGCCAACTATGAAGAATGCAGTTGATCATGGACTCACTGGATGAGGATGCCCGACCTTCTCTGCTCCTTGACTGTGATGGCATTCCAACTCCACGCTGAGGTGTGCGAGAACGCCTGGATCCTGAGGAAAAACATAGGCCCAAAATGCCAACTATGAAGAAAACGGTTTATTCCATGTGTAGTTACGGTAATCGCAGGTTGCAATTAAGACATTCAACTGTCTCATAAGTGTGTTTTGACCTCTGTTCCATGTAGCGGCATCTGAATTCAGGAGTTTTTAAAAAGAGGGAACAAAAAGGTAAAGATATTAACAGGCATATTGCGAAAATGTAAATATTTAAGACTACCAAGGGTTAAAATACAAATAAAAACCAAACGGTGATACATCTTGCTTTGAGTCTATAACCTAATTCTTAGTCTTAATGGACATGCGGTAAAACAAATTACTGACTTACCGGCTGTCACTCTACTAAATGCTTCTGATGATTTAGACCTTGTGGGTGAACGGTGAAGCATTGGACGAGAACATCCAGAAACTGAAAAAGGAACAGAAAGGTTGAAAGACTTTGCTTTGAGCCCACACTTGAAAATATTTTATATTCAATTTGCATTGTGAGCAAGTAAAGTAGAATAAATAAAAACATGAAATTACTGTCTGAAGATGAAGGACTATCTGGTTGTATAATGGCGGTGTTAGTCAGTTCTGTGCAGGTAACTGGAGCAGCATTGCATTTTGTCCTGTGGTTGTTAAAAGAAAAAATAAATTCCAAAACCAGAAGCATTTACAGCAACTTAAATGACAGAAAAACTCAAATATTGCCAACCATTCCCTGAAATTTGATGACTGAATTATACCACTGGATGAGCCCAGCTAACTATATTTTACTCACCCCTATGTGAGAGCTTAATATTTGGCAGAGGAACTGGAAGCACCACTGTATCTTCTAATTGACAAGAACATGCACAATGAAATTAATCACAGTAAAATAACGATGAATACACACAGTTTACAGAGCCAACTTAATTTTACTGGCATTAAATATAATACATAAACTGTACTCACCCTTTTTCTTGTCCTGCCAATATTATATTTGTCACTTATGATATGTGATGGTTTACATTATACGCTCATTGTTCAATGCATATTCTTAAATAGGACAAAATAAATTACCTTGAACATAATCTTCAAATGTCCTTCTTTTCTTCATTCTCTTTTGACTGACTGTGTCCTCTTCGGTTTGAGCTGAGGTGTAATTATATTTTTCACACTCCTGTCGGCTTACTACAAATCAAGAATGAAAACAAACACTGTTAGCAATAGTAATATGTATTATGGTGTTATAGTATTTTAACTGAAAAATAAATTGTAAAAACATGCCAGAAATAAATATTTTTTATCACCTGATGTCACTTTGACTTTAACAAATTCAAAGCTCAGCCAGTCCTCCTGTGGTTGTAGAAGGCGCTTATGTGCCACAGACACATTTTTTAGAGGCCATCGCACCACTTTGGTCTCTGTGTCAATCCAGTTCAATGGCAAAACTCCTTCCATCTGCTGCCCATTCTTCACCCAGACAGCCCGTGCGTATACCATTGCCTGAAACACAATTAGATCATCAACTAAATTTGATGGACAATGATAATAGAGATTATTATCCGTATAGTAAAAGTTTACACAATGAAATGGCGCTCACATTAACTAAATAGACAAGTTACCTTTGGCATTAATAGCAGATGGCGTCTCGTTAGCTCCGCTGCTGCTTGACTCACTTGTTGTTGCTGTGTCGCTGAGTAGAAGAGAATCAAACACGCGACAGTCCTGCAAACGGACTGCGTCCTGTGTGGCCAAATGCTTCTGCATATTGGAGGTAGTTCCCCCCCTTTACCGAAATTAAACTTTTTCAACTGTTGCAAATGACTGCATTGGCATCTTATCGAGGGAAATATAACCACACTTTATATCGCTTCTGCGTCGATGACATGTTTGCTGGTTAACCAAAAGAACGCTAAGTGTGTGTGACGGTCATGACACATTTGCAACGAGCGGAACCGTTAAGCGGAATTGTTAAGCAGGTACACTAACGGTTCCAAGGAATTGATTCACTGGGAAACGGTTCTAAAGAAGAACCGCTTCTCCATTCCCATCTCTAGATTTGGGTGTGGGCAAGATGGAGGTAGGTTTACCATCCAAGCAGGGAGATCAGCACAGAGATTTAGGTGTGGGAAAGATGGAGGTATGTTGACCATTGTTCATTTAGACATACCACCCACATTGTTATGATACAAACCTGGTTGAAAATGGGCAACAAATCTCTTGTAAAGAGTTGTGCATGTAACACAAATACTACTGCAAAGTCTGAAAGTGACTTTCACAACTCATCATAGCCACAAGCAGAAGATGCACCTATTGAAAACATGCATGATGATAAGGACCTCTTGCAAACCTGTATGACGGATGATGATAGTGAGCACTCCGGAAATATCCCACAATCAAGCTGTCGCTTTAACAGGGACTTGAGCTGCGGTATTCTTTTTCGCTCAAAACGTAGAAAACCTAGTGCAATTGTACGGCTCCAGACCAATAAACTTTCCTGCTGGTGGGTACCATGAAGCAGCTCTCCATCTTGTTCCACTTCTATACTCTTGGTGTCCTCATGCAGAAGTAGAATCCGTAGTTTGAGGAAAAGCCCTAGCGCCTGCTTGGACTTACCATCCAAACAGGGAGTTCAGCACAGAGATTTGGGTGTGGGCAAGATGGAGGTAGGTTGACCATTGTTCATTTAGACATACCACCCACATTGTTATGATACAAACCTGGTTGAAAATGGGCAACAAATCTCTTGTAAAGAGTTGTGCATGTAACACAAATACTACTGCAAAGTCTGAAAGTGACTTTCACAACTCATCATAGCCACAAGCAGAAGATGCACCTATTGAAAACATGCATGATGATAAGGACCTCTTGCAAACCTATATGACGGATGATGATAGTGAGCACTCCGGAAATATCCCACAATCAAGCTGTCGCTTTAACAGGGACTTGAGCTGCTGTATTCTTTTTCGCTTTTTCGCTTTTTACTCAGCCCAGTCTCATGCCAGGTCGTTATATAGTCACGTTATTGAAATCTATTAAGTCGTGGACAGGTTACGTAAATGCCGTTTTTTTCGTGTGGCGATTACGAAATTGAAAGCAATGCATTTTAATGGGAAGCATATTTCGTGATTCCAGAACGAAAGCGAGTAGCGAGTAGTTGATAAGGCGAAAGTCCGCGTAGGTAGGTTGGTCGGGGGGGTGGATGCGTCATAAAACACAGGACTTTCACGCCGGAGACCGGGGATCGCGCCCCGCGTGTGGCAGTACCTTTGTCCCGCGTGTTGCAGTTCCTTTGTCGGCGTGTCCCGCGTGTGACGGTTCCTTTCCCAGTTCTTTTTTTTTCCTAACCCCAACCGTCTCGTTATTGTGGCGTTTCATTTCCCGTGTCCTGCGAGTGGCGGCCCGCGAGTGCCGTTGTTTTGGCCGGCGTGTGGCGCTGCATTTCCCCGATCGCGAGTGGCGGCCCGTGCCGTTGTTTTGGCCGGCGTGTTGCGCCTCATTTCCCGTAGTCGCGTCAGCATTTCCCGATCGCGAGTGGCGGCCAGTGCCGTTGTTTTGGCCGGCGTGTGGCGCCTCATTTCCCCGTAGTCGCGTCAGCATTTCCCGATCGCGAGTGGCGGCCCGTGCCGTTGTTTTGGCCAGCGTGTGGCGCCTCATTTCCCCGTAGTCGCGTCAGCATTTCCCCGATCGCGAGTGCCGGCCCGTGCCGTTGTTTTGGCCGGCGTGTGGCGCCTCATTTCCCCGTAGTCGCGTCCCCCAGAGCAGGTTCGAAAAGCGTGACCTGTACACATTCAAAAGTCGTTGCATATACACGAAAAAAATGTCAAAATCGTAACCTGTCCACGACTTAATAGATTACAATAACGTAACTATTACACGACCTGGCGTGAGACCGGGTTGAAATACTCTGTTTTCCCAAAGACATGGTGTCTGACTTGGCACAAAGAATCCCGAATATCACACCCAACTGTGAAGAACATTATACTGCATATAGGGTCAAATGATGTTGTAAAGCAAGAGTCTGAACTGCTGAATTGTGACTTTATGAATCTGCTGAACACAGTCAGCTCCCTAAATCAGTTTATCAGTGGCCCTATACCACCAGTCAGAAGAGGAGCTGAGAGATTGAGCAGACTGTTGGCACTGAACAGATGGCTTTCAACTGCACGTACTGACCATTCTCTGCAGTTCATTGACTATTTTAACATTTTCTGGGACTGCAGACATCTTTTTAAAGCAGATGGACTTTTCCTTAACAAGCCAGGAGTAAAGCTGTTCACCTCTAGCCTACTTTACTTTCTGCGCCACACATCTGCTCCCTCGGCCAAGGACACGAGACAAGATGAATCAAAACAAGAGGAAGACACAACAAAGTGTGGCAGTGATCCACCACAGCCCCCACCTGAGCAAAGATTTGACCATAGGAGACCACAGAGCGAAGACGAGAAATCTCAACCCCCCTTTTCACCCGTCCAACACCCCTCAAACACCCTTACCAACCTCGACGCCTTTGAGGATCTGTCACTCTCCCGTCTTTCCCCCATCCCCATGTTGGAGTTCACTGACCAGATGAAGCAGCTGGTGGATGCTGGAACCAAGTATGCCCCCCTTCCTTCTCCCATCGTTCGCCCCCGGCCAAAAGTAAAATGCCAGGCACCTCTGCCCCCTCAAGGACGCCAGCTAACTCCTTCTCCCCAAACTGATAAGGATGCTTGTGTGCAAAATGCAGCAAGCATTAACTGATATGGGCCGGGTCCAGGCTGCACGCCTAGTAGCACTCATGACTCTTTCCAAGACAAGCCTGGGCGTATTAGATTCTTCCACAATTTATGTTGTGATAGGTAATAGAAAAAGAATGGTGAATAAGCACTTAACTGCAAACTTAGCAAATTTAGCATCCATTCCTCGTCAGCCACAGTCTGTCCCAAAAAATGAAAACACACTAAACGTTAAAACCTACTAAACGTTAGGTCTTTGGCAGGAAAATCATTTTTAATCAATGATTTTATTATTAACCACAATCTTGATTTTATGTTTTTAACTGAAACCTGGTTGGACCATAATAACAGTGCTGCTGTTCTCATTTAGTCAGCTCCCCCTAACTTCAGTTTTATGAGTGAGAATAGAGTGAATAAGAAAGGAGGTGGAGTCGCCATTTTGTTTAATGACTCATTCCAATGTACGTAATTATCTTATGGAAATTTTGCTTCTTTTCAATATGTGGCTCTTCAGCTAAGATCCTCCCCTCAAGCTATACTTCTAAATATCTACAGGGCACCTAAATACTGTGCAAACTTCTTTGACAACTTTACTGAACTGCTGTCTATAATGTGTAATTATTGCTGGTGATTTTAACATTCATGTTGCCAACCCCCAGGACCGAGGGACCAAAGAACTGTGTTGTGTTTTTGAGAGCTATGGACTGACTCAGCATGTGACACAGCCCATGCACAATAAGGGGCACACACTGGGCTTGATTATCTCCAAGGGTCTAAACATTTCCAAGGTTGTGGTGACTGATGTTGCTCTCTCTGATCATTCCTGTGTTTTCTTTAACGCAGGGGTCTCAAACTCAATTTACCTGGGGGCCGCTGGAGGCAGAGTCTGGGCGAGGCTGGGCCGCATCAGGTTTTCCACAAGAAAAGCGTTGTTAAAAAAATTCCAATCTTCTCAAATCTCTTTATTTTTATTATTTATATTCTTTTATCCCGCCGCGTACGCATCACTTTGATTTACTTTGTCAGAGAGAGAGACCTCATATTAACTCTCTAAGTGCCATTGACGTGTATGTATATATATATATATATATATATATATATATATATATATATATATATATATATATATCTAGGGGGTTCCGGGGGTATACCCCCCCGGGGAAAAAAATTGAAAAATAAACCGTTAAATGGCACTTTCTGGAGAGTTTTGTGCAAAGAAATGGAGAAATTGAGTCTTACATGATATGTGCAAAACTGCAAGGTTAAGAGCCTATCCTACTCTGCATTGTTGTAGTATCATCAGGTATTAGGGCATTTAGCATTTGCATTACTGTTAATCAGTCATCACTTGATTACACATTGTATTACCTTGTTATGATATAAAAAGTGACCCATACAATGTGCCAAACATAATGTGCCACATGAAGAGACAGTGCAGCATATGACAGTAGCAACAGCTGAGAAGATTTGGGTCTGTGGTGACCAGGTCCACCTCACACAAACTTCTTCTCCCATTCTCTCTCTTTACTTACACACACACACACACGCGCGGCACCGAGTGGGGCTCTCTGATGCTCGGAGGCGAGCCGTGGCCGGCTCGGAGCCCTACCGCTGGCGGACATGCGACAGTGAGGACTGGTTCAACGGCTTGGTCAGCGACATGAACTCGTAGCGGCCGGTGGGGGTTGCATTTATTCATGTACATCATCATTCAAATATCATGTTTTCAAAAGCATCATTTTCATAAATTCTTTTGTGATATATTTAGACTGCAAGCAGGCACAGAGTGCTAAGCCCCGGAGAGCCCCGGCCCAATTTAACCCCCTTATTATATATACATATATATAAATATATATACATATATATATATATATATATATATATATATATATATATATATATATATATATATATATATATAATGTCCCGCTGGGCAGCAACTTGAAAAAAGTGAAGTGTTGTGAACGCAGCGCGCTGGGACGAATGTCCGCATGTGCCCAATAGAAACGAGGCAGCCAGCCAGGCACGGAAGAAAACACTCCATGGCAACGCTGCTGTAGGCTGTAACTTTCACTCACTGAGGAATGTTTCTCTGCTTGCATCAAGCCCGGCCGATGTACCGCCCCCGAGAGCCATATACCCCACCGTGATTGGTAGGTTCATTCAGCTCCGCACACAACACTGTAAAGGACCACACATATCAAACTCGCGGGCCGCACTAACATTAAACTTTCATATTAAGGCAGGGGCCACAAACTATCATCCCGCGGGCTGCAATTGTCCTGCGGGCCGCGAGTTTGAGACCCCTGCTTTAACGGCTCTATCTCAGTGCCCAAAAGTGTTCAAACAAAGTTAATCAGAAAATGGTATATCACTGAAAACACTAGTGAAACATTCATTCAGCTTTTCTCCTCCACACCCGCCCTCACTGGGCCCTCAGTCACTGAGCTTGTAGATAATTTCAACTGTAAAATTACAAATGTTATTGATGCTTTTGCTCCCACTAAGGTCAAAGCTGTCTCTGGTAAGAAAAGATCTCCATGGAGAAATGTTATAGTGGTGAGAACAGAAAAAAGAGAGTGTCGAAAAGCTGAACACAGGTGGCGAAAAACTAATCTCCATGTCCATTATAACACCTATAAAGAGAGACTTTGCATTTATAATTTGGAACTAAGGAATGCAAGGCAGTCCTCCTTCTCTGACATTATCGCCAGAAACAATAATAATTCACATGCTTTGTTTGCTACTGTCGATAGATTAACAAACCCTCCAGTACCAGTAGCATCTGACTGTTGTCTACCAAGGCTTGCAATGACTTTGCCTCCTTCTTCACAGACAAAATTCAGAATATTTGACATTTGACAACAGTCAGTGCCTCCATATCAAGTACAGGATATGTGTTGTCACAGTGTTCATGCAAAACAAATTCTAATATGACACAATTTCATACGATCAACCATAAAAACCTGGAGGACATTATACAACATCTGAAAACCTCCTCCTGTTGCCTTGATATTCTACCAACGGGTGTTTTCAAAAATGTTTCGAATTGTTTGGCTTCTGATCTTCTACAGATTGTAAACATGTCTCTTCTCTCAGGTATCGTCCCACAAGTCCTAAAAACTGCAGTCATCAAGCCACTCCTTAAAAAGAACAAACTAGACACGTCACTAATGAGCAACTATAGGCCGATATCAAACCTTCCATTTTCTTGTCACTAAACAACAGTTTTGATGCATTCCAGTCGGGTTTTCGAACCACACCACAGCACTGAGACGGCTCTTGTTAAAGTGATGGTTCGGAGTTCGGAGCAGGCAAGTATATGAACACTTGCCTGCTCTCTTCTGCTAGCTGCTGCTGCTACCTGCAGTTAGACGAGTGCTTAGGGCCGTCTACAAATTACAACACCGAAAAGAGATACAACAAAAATATTTATTAATTTAATGATTAAATAAGGTAATGTCTCCAAACTTACCTCAATTATTACTTGTCTTCTGCTAGTTATACTACAGCACTTAAGTTAAATTAAAAAATATTTTTGTTGCATCTCTTTTCAGTGTTGTAATTTGTAGACGGCCCTAAGCGCTCGTCTTACAGCAGCAACAACAGCAGAGAGCAGAAGCCAGCAGGTAAGTGTTATTTACATAAACTTCTGGTGTACTTACAAACTTTCCAATCCATCGTTTTATGAATGCATAACCTATTTGTACTACTGTAGACGTTTGGTATCATTTTGGGCATTATTAGTGGGGTAACTTACGAGATACAAAAGTGGGTCCATTAGCCCCTGCGCTAAGCTATTCAGCTGATAACGCTACTCTACGCTAACTCTCTCAATGTTCGACCGAGGTGAAAAAAGCTTCTGGGGGGTTGTTTGGCTCGAGGTCCTAGGACCCTAGGGTGAAATTACTCCGAACCATCACTTTAAAGTCTTTAATGACATCCACTTAAACACAGATAGTGGCAAAATTTCAGTCTTAGTATTACTTGATCTCAGTGCTGCATTTGATACGGTCGACCATGACATATTACTAGACCGATTGGAAAACTGGGTTGGCCTTTCTGGCTCAGTACTAAAGTGGTTTGAATACTATTTAAAGAATAGGGACTACTTTGTGTCTATAGGTAATTTTACATCTGAGCATACAAATATGACGTGCGGAGTTCCCCAAGGCTCCGTTCTGGGGCCTCTTCTGTTCAACATCTACATGCTTCCACTGGCTCAGATTATGGAAAACAACAAAATAAGTTACCATAGTTATGCGGATGACACAAATTTACATAACCTTATCGCCAGGGGACTATAGTCCAATACAACAACTGAATATGTGCATTGAACAAATTAACGACTGGATGTGCCAGAACTTTCTTAAATTAAATGAAGAAAAAACTGAGGTGGTTGTTTTTGGAGCAAAAGAGGAATGACTAAAAGTCAGTGCTCAGCTTCAAAAGACAATGTTAAAAACAACAGACAAAGCCAGAAATCTTGGTGTAGTCATAGTTTCAGACCTGAATTTAACAGCCACATTAAGACAATTCCAAAATCTGCCTATTATCACCTTAAAAATATATCAAGGGTTAAAGGACTTATGTTCCAGCAGGCTTTAGCCTCGCGCCTCGAGCTGATTTAACCTAATATTATCTCTTCCAACCAAACAGGCTTTGTTAAAAATCGACACGCCTTCTCTAATATATGCCGCCCTTTCAACATAGTACTTTCTCCTGCATCTGTGGAGACACCGCAACTGGTAGTCTCCTTAGATGCAGAGAAAGCCTTTGCTAGGGTGGAATGGGAGTATTTGTTTCAGGTTCTTAAACAATTTGGTTTTGGTACTAAGTTTGTCTCTTGGATTTCTCTCTTATACTCTTCACCTATGGCTTCAGTACTCACTAATGGAATGAGATCCCAGCTTTTTAAACTCGGTAGAGGTACCCGTCAAGGATGCCCTTTAAGCCCTTTACTGTTTGTTGTAGCAATAGAACCTTTATCTCTAGCAATCAATAATACATCCTTCTTCCAAGGCGTCCACAGATTGGGATCAGAACACAGACTCTCTTTATACGCGGATGATTTATTATTGTTTATATCTGACCCATTACACACCATTCCTCAAAGTATTGACTTGTTAAGCAGATTTGGATCTTTCTCTGGTTATGGTTTGAATTTTACAAAAATTGAATGCTTCCCGATAAATAATTTAGCCCTTTGGATTCCTGAGGAAAACCTTCCATTTCCAATGTCAAAATGCAGCTTCAAATATTTGGGTATTAAATTCTGCTCAAATCAACCAGACCTTATGAAACATAACTTCGTACCTCTGGTTGATAAACTTAAAGCTGACTCAGAAAAGTGGAACAATATCCACTTGTCAATCGTAGGGCGGATAAACTGTATTAAAATGAATGTACTACCTTAATTCTTATATCTCTTTCTGACTTCTGATAACCAGTTTGGCTTTAAACCCAAACATGGAACAGATATGTGCATTTTTGCTTTGAAAGAAATCTTGGATCTGTACAATAGACATAATAAAACAATTTTTATGTGTTTTATTGACGCCTCAAAGGCCTTTGACTATATAAACCATGAAAAATTATTCTCTATGTTGTATAAGAAAGGTGCTCCAAAATGTTTTTTTGGTATGGTCATCAGTTAATGTCTGTAAAATGGGGAAATTGTTTATCTGCATCTTTTTGTGTGTCAAATGGAGTAAGACAGGGCAGCATTTTGTCTCCATTTTTATTTAATGTTTATATGGACGAACTTTCAAGATTTTTAAATGATTGTGGAACGGGCTGTAGGGTTGGCAACAGTACCATTAACCACCTAATGTATGCGGATGACCTTGTTATTTTTTGTCCACACAGCGCCGGGTTACAAGAGCTGTTACATGTGTGCTCACAGTATGGAACAGACTTTGATATAAGACAAAACTCAAAGAAAAGTATTATTATGATAGCTCAAAGCAGAGATGACTCCAAATTGACATTCCCTAAATTCCTTTTGTCAGGTAATAGACTTAAGGTTACTAATGAATGTAAATATTTGGGACACTATGTGACTGCATTGTCCCATATGCAAAAGCTACCGGTAGCGTATAATGATGCCTTGCGGATGCTACTGAGGGTCCCACGATGGAGTAGGGCAAGCCAAATGTTTGTAAACGTGGGTTTTGTCAAATTGCCCTGCTGTACTAGGTAATCTTATGTACAGGTGTGTGTGCAGGCTTTCGAGCTCGGCGAATAGTATCATCACTGCACTGACAAATCCTGGGGTCCGTTCCAGGTAGGACGTTTAACAAACTCTGAGTCTAACCCTGATGTCTGAGTTGATTTACCCCGAGATGGGAAACTCCGGGTATGTTCACTCAGGGTTACGCGCGTGCACAAAAGGCAGTATGAATGGAGCCATGATTCTACGATTCACCATGGTAACAACCACAAAGAAACGGGTCGGCGGAAATACTATATGTATTTCGTTAAAAAAGCAAGACAGCGGCTGCTGCTGCAAAAGAGAGAGAATTGGTGTGGGAGAAAATTGCTGCTCGAGTCAATGCGTACACATTCACAGTGTATTAATTTCATATTTAATCACAGTTAACTTATAATATTACTGGTGAAAACTGGAATTGTATTAGGCTACACCTATAATTTCATTTAGGTGCAATCCTGCGGGCGAAAAAGTACACTATACTAATCCCATTCTGAGGCTGCAGCACCATATCATTAACAAAACTATAATGTATAATGATGTATTTCTTTTTAATGGCTCTAGGCTACTGTCCAGGGAACACTGCACTACGTTTAAAAAACGTTTCAGAGCGAGTCACACTTTTCTGATGGCTCTGCATGCAGTGGCTTTACTATTACAGTAGGCCTAGGCTATGATCCGCTATCACTGTTATAAAGAAAACTGCCGTTTGCAAAAAACATAATGCGATACAAAGAATCTGCTGGGATGTTAAAGCCTGTCCATGATGGTTGACGTTAGTGATATGAGGATAAGGTATCTACATATCTAATGGACTGTGATAAAAAATACCTCTCAAATCGGTTATGTGGAAATGAAAATAGGCTACATCGGGACTCAATACCGATGCAAACTCTCTGAATTAATACAGCTTTTTCATCAATGGGATCGTCGACAAAAGGACATGACATGTTTGAGAAAAAAACTTTTATAATCTGCCTAATATGAACCAATACGTTTTTTTATTCATGCAGATAAAACTGCATTAAAATGCGCCTGATACATACTGAATGAATGAATGACGAAATGAGTTTCTCCTCCCTCTCAGAGGGAGGAGACTGAGAGAAACTCAATGAGAGATTGAGAGGTTGAGAGAAACTCGAGGTTTCTTGAAGAAAACCTGCTCCCGACCAGGTTAGGTTCACAGACTCAGTTACCATAGTAACTGACTCCGAGGTTAAGTTACCTCTCTTTCTGGAACGGAAAACCCAGAGTTTCCCTCATCTCAGGGTTAACCAACTCAGAGTTTTCACTAAACCTGCTTTCTGGAACGGGCCTCTGGACTAAGCTCTGTGCGATACTCCTCTGGTATTTGGACTCACTGGCTTATGAGCCTATCCAGGAGATAAATGTATTGTTTTTTATGTGTTTTTTTCTTCTTTGTAATATGAACCATTTTTTACGTGTCTGAAATAAAGCAAATAATAATAATGTCTCCCGGTTCTCTTACCTAAATCATTTTTTCTTAAAATAGACAGGATTAGTTCCTCATTCATCTGGAATAATAAATTGCCTTACTTAATATGAGATATTATTATTGGGCAGCCAATATACAAAAAAATAATTTTTTGGGTCCAAGAACCCAACCTGATTTGGTGCCAATTTGAAGATAAATCTTGCCTAACCCCTGCCACCTCACTTTCGGCTTTGGTATCATCTAACCTACCTATAAGACCTACTAAATTCTCTTCTAATCCGATTGTAAAATCGCCCCTGAAAATATGGTCACAATTTAGGTATTTTCTTCGACTCAATGATCTTTCAAAACAATGTCCCATACGCAACCATCTTTTCATACATTCTAATATAGACGTCACCTTCTCTTAATGGCAAGAATTGGGTCTGACCAGATTAAAAGACCTATATATAAACAATATTTTTGCCAGCTTTAGCGATCTCTCTAATAAATGTAACCTTCCAAACTCACCTGTTCGGATACCTCCAAGTTCGTCACTTTAGTAAATTACATCATCCCTCTTTCCCCAACACTCCTCCTAATGAGTTGTTGATCTCATTTTAGGAACACCCAGGAATTTAAAGGGTCTTATTTCTCAGATCTATAACCTACTGCTTACTACGGCAAGATCCCCCCTTGTTAAGATCAAGGAAGACTGGGAAAAAGATCTAAATAATACAATCTCTGAAGAAGTCTGGCAGCAAGCTATTAAGAGAGTGAATGACAGCACGTCTTGTACTAGGCTTGGACTCATACAATTCAAAGTGTTCCATTTTTACACAAAAAATATTACACAAATGCCAAACTTTCCAAAATCTAGGTGCCACAGATCTCCAGCAAATATGACACACATGTTCTGGTCTTGCCATCGCTTGCAAGCATACTGGAATACCATTTTAAAAAATATTTCTACCTCATTAAACTTAAACTTGGCACTGTGCGTTGAAGTAGCTCTTTTTGGAGTTATTTCTGATCATCAGTTAGTTGGGAAAAGAGTAAAACACATTGTTGCCTTTGTGTCACTTCTTGCAAGAAGAAGAATACTATTAAATTGGAAGTCACCACTCCCACCCACAGTTGCTCTATGGATCAAAGATCTCATGCTATTCCTCAGCCTTGAGAAGGTTAAATTGGACATGAGGGGTTCACCTGATAAATTTGAATATATTTGGGGCCCCATAATACATTATCTGGAACATTTAAAATCTCTACCTCTTACTTAGATCACCTGGGCTCATACATCGTACTTATTACCTTCTCCTAATCTTTTTTCTTTTTCTTTTTTTTTTGTTCTTTTGTAAACTAATTCCTTAGCATGGTATAACTAAGGTTTTAAACATGTAGTTCTATAATATTATGGACACTGGGTCAAATAATAACGATTGATATATTGTAAACATTGTGTGTGGACCTCTTAACTCTGCTTGACGGATTAGTCATTTTAATGTTTATTCATTTCTTACTTGTTTTAGGACCTACATTTGGGGCAGGGTGGGGAAGTGGGAATAATTTGGCTAAAATGTAAAATATTTTCAGTTTTTGTTTGTACCTTGTGGTAATCCTTTGAATCATAAATAAAGAGATGAAAAAACAAAAAGATCACAGAAAGAAGTTTCATAACTGGATGCAGCGTTCATAATCAGAGGATTGAGAGGCTATGGAGAGATGTTTGGTGTGCTGTGACTGTGAACTATCAGACAGCATTCCAACATCTGATGGACACTGCAACTATAAACTCTGACAATGAACTGGACCTTATTTGTCTTCATTACGTGATGCTGCCCCAGATTAACAGACATTTGCAGCTTTTTAAACAAGCATGGGATCGCCATTCCCTCTCCACAGAGCAGGGAAGGTCACCTCCACAACTGTGGATTGCAGAGCAACTAATGGGCCACAATCCAATTGCAGACTCAGTCAATGAGCAGGTCTGCCTTACAAAAATATTTACATAAATAATATATTTTGTATGTAATTTGGTGAATATATGAGGTTACAATTCAAACATATGTCAAATGTGATGCTATGGAGCAAAATTTTAGTCTTGTGCCAAATGTCATTTACATATCTTTTTTTGTTAGTCAAGTTTTAGTCGACTAAAAGTGTCGTCATTTTAGTCAAGTTTTAGTCAAAACATTTTAGTCTGTTTTTAAATAACGAATTATTTTTGAGATTATTTCTGATAACCATTTCAGTCAAATAGTTATATAAAAATAAATTATATAAAGTTATATAAATATCAAGCCTCTTCCTTATTTCACCAGTAAATTCCTGTTAAATGACAAAAACATCCACTGAATGGGAAAATGGTATTTTACAATATCATTGCATGCATTTTAAGTGGCACCGAAATCCGCGTTGCTATACGGTCCGGTAGATAACAGGCGTTAAAGCACCGGTCGGTGCCGCATTAGCACCGGGTCTCGGTACCCAACCCTAGTAACAGCTGAATACTCTGTCTCATGATGGAAAAGTAGAGACGATTGTAGACGAAAATGAAGAGAGATTTTATCTTAGTTTTTATTTTATTGCAAAATATTTTAGTCTCGTCTTTTTTCATCAAAAATAATGCATGTTAATTTAGTCTTAAGCCCTATTCGCACGGGATAAGTATTATCTAGGGACCTCGTGTGAATTAGAGTTGAGCCGGATACTCGGCTAAAACGAGTATCCGGTACGGATAAAGCACTTTTGCAGAGTACGAGTATTATACGAGTAATACGAGTCAATATCTGTGCTGGGTAGCTGACTGTGTCTGCGTCCTGTGATTGGCTAGTCACACAGCGCCCCTCCCCTCCCGCTCCGCTCTGCTCACTCACAGAACACTGAGAAGAGAATGTCAGTACCCGATCCGTTCCACCGGCACAATCCGTTCTGCGCATGTGCAAGATGACACGTATGCCATGACGTAGGCGCAGATGATAATACAGCGTTCATTCCACCTCGGAATAACAGGCACCACAGCTAAATTAAGACTTTACAGTAATAACAATAAAGACAAGTATTGAGTGATTGTATTTTAAATGTGCACAAGTAAAGTAGAACTGACACAACTGTTGTTATATATGTTAACGTTTATTTTCAAGTTTTATTTTGAGGGTCTTTTAAAGTTTACATGCTGTCTCAGCTAGCGGTTAGCCGAATTAGCTGTTAGCTAAACTAGCTAACGTTAGCTTAACTGTGGAGGCTAACGGCAGACCGCTACAATCAGCTAGCAGTTAGCCAAATTAACTGTTAGCTAAACTAACGTTAGCTTCCCGGTAGAGGCTAACGGTTAGACCGCTACAATCAGCTAGCAGTTAGCCAAATTAACCGTTAGCTAAACTAACATCTTGAGCATGCGTAGAACGGATCGTGCAGGTGGAAGTGGTGCCGTTATTCCAACCCAGAGCCATGTCTTTCTCTATCACTCTGTTCCAACCTATTCCGAAGTGGTGGTGGCATGAACGCAGCATTATCATCTGCGCCTACGTCATGGCATACGTGTCATCTTGCACATGCGCAGAACGGATCGTGCCGGTGGAACGGATCGGGTACTGACAGAGAACAGCTCTCTGTCTCTCTGTCTCTCCCGCAGTCACTCAGGTTCGCGGGTCTTTTCCGTTAACGTTAGGGTTTCTTCAGCTTCAGGTTTGTTTTTTACTTCGGTTTGTAGTTACTTATAAACCAGTAGAGTTCTGGTAAACGTGGGGTTTGTTCAGCCATGGTGCTTAGAATGCGACTCGCGTTACGTCTCTGCCTGTCGCAGATTTTTTTTTTTTTTTAACCGTCAGCTGGCTCTAACCAGTTTTTTTACTTCACGCAGTGAGTGTCTGACCTATACAGTATAGTGTCTATGTGTCTGAAACTTTCTTTCTGTATTTCTTTAAAAAAATAAAGGAAATAGTGGTATAAAACACATAGTCCCCCCGCCCCTCTCTCTCTCTGTCTCTCTGTTACTCACTCACACACTCACACATACCTGGTGTGGTAATAAAAAAAAAGAACCAAAAGAAAAAATAAAATCACACTGATCATAAAAAAATTTAAAGTTAAAAAAAGAAAGTTATGTTGAGTAAGAAAGCTCTTGTTCATTACATTTTACTTCATAATTGCAACCGCATGTGTTGTATTCATTGTTGCAAAACTTGTTCTGTATATAGTTCATTTGTTATCGTCATCAAAACCATTGATCTGAAGCTCAGTGCAGATGCTGTCATGTAAATAGTTTTCTATTCTGCAATAAACAATTTCTGATCTACCCATATCAATTGCATGCTTAAAATAACATAGGCTACCGGTTAAAGCCCTGCCCATTTCAAGACAACCCGACCCACTTCCGGGTTAGGCCCCGCCCAGTCCGAGTACAGATACAGATACAGATAATGCTGTACTCGCTCATCCCTAGTGTGAATTATAAATTACCCACCCACGTCTGATTGTCATCTGGCGCATTCGAACGGGATAAGCGAAGCCTGTGATTGTACTTGAATTTACTGACATTAAGCAACAGTAGAATCATGGGTGTGGGTAGCTCTGCTACGTGTGTTTGTGTGTGGTCAGATCTCGAGGACACACACGCACACAATCTCAACCGTGTAGTCAGTCATCGTCCGAACTGCGACCTCTCCTATTTTTTCTCTCACTTTTTTCTCCGGGTGGTGTCAAGCAGGGTCAGCAGGGTTAGATGGATAAAACAAAAAATTTCACCAGGTTAAAATCTATTAGCTCAAGCTTTAGCTTGATTTATTTGTAACATTAACCTCTAATTATGAAGTGAGCCCCCTCGCTTGATTGTGCATTATTTTTGATAAGCTATTTTTTCGAGATGTCTTGTCGTTATCTCTAGATGTATGATACAAACATAAAAAATATACTTACCGCATGCTGCTATACATGTCATCCATCGCCATCTAATCATTCTTTTTGTCTTCGCACTTGTGGTGGTTTTCATCTTTCTCTTTCTGCAAATTGTATATGATGTATAGCGACATGACCCAGCACCCAAAACACTGTCAAAACACTCCAATTCTTCGCGAAAGATGGATAAAAAGGCGCAAAAGAAGGAAATAGGTACCTTGAAAAAACAAAAAAGCCCCGCCAAATCCTGGACAAATCAGAGATGCCGATTCGCACGGGACTAATATTATCACAGGACCTCCGTTTTCGGTGAAATATGGTAGGTCATTTGCGGGGGAATTATTACTTTACAAATTACAGAAATGACCGATTCGCACCGGATTAAGATCACAGACAACCTCTGCAATTATTACAAATGACTGGAAGTCACCAGGTAATACTTATCCCGTGCGAATAGGGCTTTAGTCAGCGTTTTTGGACATTGGCGCAGTCTCGTCATCGTCTCATCTTAGTCGTGGAAAAAAAGGTCGTTGACGAACATATATAGTCTCATCTCGTCTGACGAAATTAACACTAACCAACCATCTTCATGGAAGAATTGATACGCTCAGCCACAGCATGTGCTTTGGGATGGACATTCTCTTTGAGGCATTACAACTTGCAAGGCAGCAGTGTCCTGACCAATACATTTTTTTTTAATTGAAATGGTTGAAGATTCTGTCAATGGGGAGGAACCAGAGAGCTTGTGCATTGTGAAAACTGTGCATTTTATGATTGGTGGGATTTTTGTTGTCAAAAAGTAGATTTTAAGTGTGAGAGATCCATATTTCCTGACAACATGGCTTTTTTTCACTTATTGAGTCTTTAACAACCTTTCTATAATTTCCTTGGATTATATCTACTATCTGACTTTACAGCTCAACACCATATTCCCCCATGAGAATATGACACAAAACAGCTGAGATTCTTTTGGAAGAAGGAAAGTTTGCTTGGGACAAAACCCCCTGCTCTTTTCTTTATTTACAACAAAATATTGACAAAAGTTAGTTGAAGTATTAGTTGAATATTATTAATAGTATTATTAAGATAAAGAACAATATATTCAGTAATACATTCATATCATGTTTTATTGAAATTTGTTTCATAAAAAGTCTTAAAAAAGACCTTAAGAGCATAGAGCTTATTGCAGGTTCATTTTTTACATAATGAATATATAACCGTGTATAAAAACAACATGACTAGTTAATGCAGGATTGAAAATGTTTTACAAGACACAAGGCCATAAATTAAGTTAAGTTTTTAATAAACTCTTGCTTTTTTACAACACGTCATTGACGTACCGAGAGGGAGTTGTTTGTTAGGCCCATTTACAGCCAGTGCTGCAGTGCTTGCTGACCCCTCAGTCATCTGGGCTTCACTGTGGCTCACAGTGTAACCTCAGACCTACACATGTTTCAGCAGGAAGATTAAGATTACTCATACCTAGAATGAATTGTACATGCCACACATCTGTTAACGTAATGTACAAATAATTATTAAAATCTTTCTGTATGATGCAGGCAGGTACAACTCCAACACTATATCTGACCTTAGGAAGGAAACATTGGGACTGTAGAGGGAACATTTGTAAATAAATAAATAAAGCAAGTAAGAGGCTATTTGTGATTACTGGTATAAAAATTAATCTGTACCATAACTTGTATTGTTATATTATGACCACATGTTTTACAGAGCTCAGATGGTTGGAGGGTCTGAAGCGCTAGGTTTCTGACATAGGACAACATATGCAAGTGTCAGCCCTCGCAGACAGAAATCAACAGGTAAGGACACCTGTACACACCAAAAAATCTTGCTGTTGACTATATTTACAGCGAAATTCAAAAGTTCTTATATTTAATGTGTTTAGGTTGCCAAGTTGATGCGGGATGAGTTGTGCTAAAAACAAAAAGCCATTTCTTTGATATCTGGCATATTGACAAAAGTATCTTGATGAAGGTAGCTTTGTTTAGGTTGCCTATAATTACATTTTCCTTTTTAACATTTTGTGTATCTTTTCTGAAACTGATCTAGGGAAAGCTTTGGATGCTGCTGCAAATGAGAGGGAATGAGAAGATCTGAAGCTGTGGAGGCCAGCTGTTATTAGCCACCTCTACTGGACTGCAGTCTCCTATGAATTTGAGAGATGCTTTTGTTTTGAAAGTGGACGTTTAATATGCGTCATATGATTCAAATACTAGCCAGTGTAAAAGTACTACGTTCTCGTGTTTTGCGTCATACATTGTATGAATAGTACGTCAGTAGGCAATTTCAAACCAAAGAGTAAAAAAAAACATGAACAAGATTTGCTTCAAAGCACTCCATGTTGCATACAATCATGCCTCATCATAAGAACAAAATGTATATTTATGCAAGACAACTGTAGCAGTTAAACTGGAGAGCTTAGCTACTAGAAAAGTGCTGGGAAAGGATGTTTGCCAGTTGTCCCCACAGCAACAGACCTTTTCAATGGAGACATTTCACTCCCTCATCCTGCACTTTGCACCAAAGCATACTAGGTTGTCCTACCTTGAGATGTACAGCAGACAAGTATGTGATGTTAAAAGAATGAGTACTTCTGAAACTAATGCAGTCTAACACAGCAGCCCAACTTTCATTAATAAAACACGAACACCTGTCAATATTACACATTAGAATTCTACAGCATTGCATCCCGCTCTAAAACAATTATATGAAGTTGAATCATCAGCACTTGAAACAGCTTGAACAAAAACATTATACACTTAATGACAATACCATTTATTGCAGAACTGTTTTATCTTGGTGTACCCTATTAGCGGGACTAAGAATTCTTACAATTTTAATATTCTGTCCTGTCAATAAGTAATGGCGCTTTTTATGTTCTTTTAGCTTCTGAAAGCTTTAATAGTGTAAGTACATATTTTAAAATCTATTTCCTACATAATGTTTCTAAACATTGATTAACTCTGGGCTTTAACCTGCAATATGCTCTTTAAAGTGATGGTTCGGAGTAATTTCACCCTAGGGTCCTTTGCACCATGACCTTGAGCCAAACATCCCCCCAGAAGCTTTTTTCACCTGGGTCGAACATTGGGAGAGTTAGCGTAGAGTAGCATTATCAGCTGAATAGCTTAGCGCAGGGGCTAATGGACCCAGGTTTGTATCTCGTAAGTTGCCCCACTAATAATGCCCGAAATGATACCAAACTTCTACACTAGTACAAATAGGTTATGCACTCATAAAACGATGGATTGGAAAGTTTGTAAGTACACCAGAAGTTTATGAACACTTGCCTGTTCTCTTCTTCTAGCTGCTGCTGCTGCTGCTGCTGCTGCTGCTGCTACCTTCAGTCAGGGGCGGAGCCAGACGATATAAACATTCGGGGCTTAGCCCAAACCTATGTGGGTCCGGGGGCATGCTCCCCCGGTGGAGGATTTTTTTCCCAATTACGTCAGCTAAATGCACTATTTTTCAGGCTGTTTGAGATAATAGAATGCATAAGGATGCAAAGGAATAGGAGTGTTTCATTAATATTATTATTAGTGTTTTTGTTATTATTAATAATTGCTCAGATTTACACAACAAAAGATTTGACACATGGCACTGACAATTCAACCAAATACAAAGTATTTATTCAATTTCCTCATGGTGACTTATGATTTGGGGGGGTATGGGGGTCCTCCCCCAGAAGATTTTGAGCATTAAACTCTTCATTTCCTGCATTCTGGTGAATTTGTATGCACCTATTTATACCTTTTTCTGAATACATTGATGCTGGAAATCTTTATGTAAAAGGTAAACATAGATTATAATCCAAATATAAAAACATAATGGAATATATGGAAGTAAGGCTCTCAGGCATTCTGTATTGCTTTCATCTATTTATTCAGCTTTTCTAATTCTATCTGAGTCAGCACACGTACAGCCTAGAGGCATCATTTACTCTTCCCTTTTCTTTTGCATCTTTTGTTGAGGAAGTAACCTCCTTAAATGTGCATATGACAATTATTCACGTCAATGATAAATTAATTCATTTGAATGAATTAATAAAGCCCTGGACTGTAATATTTCAGATTTGTTTGAGCAAGATTTCTGCTCATGTCCAAAACTTTGTGCACATTCAAAATATATCTGTGTTATCTGAGTTTTGGAGGAGTCGTGATATTTTGAGAAAAATAAAGTTATAATAGTCAATATATTTCACAAAATAATCTACCTGCACCATAATCTGCTGTGCATTACATGATTGCTCTGCTGATACGGTAGATCTCAGACCGTCTAACAGACACAGAGCCCAGTTTGGGTCTGTGGTGTCTGAATGAGCGAATATTTAGGGAAGTGTCTGTACGCTGCTCTTTGCTTTTTTTCATTGGTTGTTGCGTTAAATCTTATTAGCTATTGTGTAGCCCCTTTCGTTTTTTTGATTGGCTGAAAAGTGGCAGGCTCGACTAACAACTCCAGGGGAGACGCGCTTGATTCCTGCCGGTTCCATAGTGAGAGTGGCGCGCCAGAGACATTTTGGGCGCTGCGGCATATTCAATTTATTATAAATAGTTTTTCCACTTGTGAAATACAATGTGTGGCGGGAGTGCGTGACAAAAGACCGAAATTAGTGACTGTCACGCTCAATTCGTGACACTTGAGAGCCCTGCGGTCACTTAACTCAAGTGTTACAACAGCGGATTCACAAACCTGCACCACTTGTCCGCGGTTCGTCTGACGCTGCTTCTGAATCACTCTCGGTGAGGTCTGTTACTATGGTTACTAGTGTTCCTGTCAATGTTTTTTCTGACAGATTTTGCTTTTCTCTGTTGAATTCAGTTGAAGTGACAACAGGCGTTGGTTAGCTAATAGTAGAAGATAATTCCACAGCTGTGCTTTAAAACAAATGTTTGTGATCCAAGCAAGTTTACATAGTGAGACACATGAACTGGCTACAGGTAGAAAAGAGACCACAGGTAGTCTTCTGTGAGGACTCAGTGACCCCTGAGGATGGAGTGAGACATTTTACTAGATGGATAAACACTCTTTATCTCCACTTGGAACACTTGCTACATGGAATTTAACTATATGCTCTGGTGTCATGTATTCCCTTGAATTTTCCCAGGGAGCTGCTTCTATGCGAGATGTGTTATCAAAAATATGTCATCAACCTACCAGCAGGGGATTTTTGCCTTTTTAGTTACTCTTCAGTGGTTGGCAAGCCAGTGGAATATTTCACAGGGAAAAGCCATTTCAGAAACATGTCTGTCAGCATTTTTAGGAGGAACAGAAAAGAGTGTTACATTGATGGGGAAGGAAGCATGGAAAGGATGAAGGGAAGAGAGGGGAGGGTAGGAAGAAAATGGGAAAAAAATGACAGACATAGATGTAGAGAGACCAAATGGTTAAGGAGAATGAGGAGATAGATCGATAGAAAGAAGCAGAGGGTGAATGAGAGCAAATAAACAGAAATACAGGATGCATATGTTATTGACGTGGGTCTGCCATGGTAAAACTACAATGTTCTGAAGTAGGACTACAGAAAGCGCATCTGGATACTGCACCCTGTGCGATCTTACAGTTGTGTTTCAAGCAAGCTCTATAAGCATGCAACCCATTGGAAAATATTATTTCATCATTATTTTATTTCCCATCTTATTCTGCATTATTTCTATTCATGTGAAGTACTCATGCATTTAATTTCATTATTGTAAAGCACTGAGCTGTAGGGCATTTTTTGTATGAGGGTGTGTTATGCAAATAGTTTATCATTATTGGTTGCTCACACTCACCCTTCTGTCCACTCATGTTTATCCACACAAATCACATTTAGTAGAAGGAGATCCCATTTAGTAAAATAGATGTTTTATTTACACAGAATATGTTTAAGCATTTACTATCTAAATGGGACATTGGCATTTTCTTGTGTGGGGTGCAAATGTTCCACCAAAACAAGTTCCGAGACCATTTTGCATAGCCACCGTCTGTGTCCAAAGCTTAGCCCAAGACAATTGTGATTGTTTAGGGAATATACATTTATTTTATAGTTTATTTTGTAGTCTACAAGTTGATTTTACAACAATATCCTACATTATTATTTCATGCATGAACTGGACTTGACTAGCATTTATTTAATAAAAAAAATTATGAATGTAAAAACATATTTAGTGATAGTCTTAATGTTCCAGAGAGTACCCCTACTTTCACATTTTTAGATAACTTGGATAAACTGTTGGCAGCTTGCTTACAAGCTTTCTGATATTGACTGCTCGTGTTTGTTTACCCATTGTTAGATTTCACCGTGTTTCCAGATCTCAACAAATACTTTAGTTGAGTTCAGTTTTATCAAAACTGAGGGAAATGATAGCCACAACTATGAAAATATGACCAAGGCATAATGTACTAGAGTGTGTACTCTTAAATGTCATTCATCCATTAAGCTAATCTGTAGGCAAAATATGGGGAATAAAATGTAAGTATTTGCATGGCTAGCAGTTTATATATTATGTTGTGTGAGCTGATCCTTTAAGAAATATTACAATAAAGAAACAATGCATACTGTGTAACTGCATAGACTCTTCCATTAGACTAGAGTGAAATGGAATGGCTATACAGCACATTTTTGTTCTGCAACGAGTAAAAATGTTCCCACCGAAATGAAGTGGAGAAGTGCATAGTTGGTGATAAAACCAAGCGAGGAGCACAAATGGCATGTGACGCGACCAACATTCCTCCCATGGGGGTTTGCTGAGCCAACATACAAGTTCCTCCATTTGTGAGATAAGAAGATTTAGCAGAGTGTGAGAGTGTCTCCTGCATAACCTTAGCCGTGAACATCAGTTACAAAATAGGAATGTGACAGACATACAGTATGATAGGTTGGTCATAACACGGAATACAGATTAATTGGTGCACCAGGACGATATGGATCCATTCATAGTATTGTGAGCAGGACACAAGAGGACTGCAGATGTTATCTGGATTGCATTTGACAAAGAAGGCTGTATATAAAATTAATTTCAATTCAATTTTATTTTTAGTATTAAATCATAACAAGAGTTATCTCAAGACACTTTACAGATAGAGTAGGTCTAGACCACACTCTATAATTTACAAAGACCAAACAATTCCAGTAATTCCTAAGTATTATATACCAAGATATTGAGTGAATTTGTGGAATGGTTTTGATTTGTTTTCATATTTCTGTAGACAACCCCCTAATGCTATGCCGAGTATCTGGCGGCTCCAGTCCCGGCAGTACCTCCACACTGCCTAGGCAAGACCCACACAACTCCCGCAACTCGCATCTCCCATTGCTTTTGGATCAGAGCCAACTGAGGTGCTCTGGGTTGGGTACCGAAATCCGGTGCTGATATGTATCTACCGGGGCGAATAGCAACGTGGATTTTGGTGCCACTGAAATACCTGTGCTGCTCTCTGGTGCTCTAAAACGGACATCAGAGGCAACAGAAGCATCGCTGCATGTAACGATAGTTAACATTACACTTTGCAGCAGGTAACTTTAGCCAGTAGCTGCTTAGTTTCAGCATTTAACCGTAGTTAAATGCTGAAACTAAACGGTGTACCTTTAAAGTGTGGCAGTATTTCAATGGAAATTATTAAAACACTGGAACAGCCTGCAGTTAAAGACTCAGAGTTGTCGGAGTAACAACACATAACTTAATGGTATGTTCAATTACAGTTGGTAAGTTAGTGGTACATTCAATGTTATTGTAAAATTGTTATTACATTCTTAATAAAAAAAATTTGATTTGACCAAATGGCCTTAGCAATACACAAGCCATGCTCTTCTTTATTTTAAAGTACCGATTCAGGCAGCGTTAAGGCACCAACACCATTTTATAAATTACTTGTTTTAGGACCGGTATCAGAAAAAACCCAAACAATGTTTAACCCTACTCTGGGCCCTCAACAGGATGACAGACACCAGTCCTATAATGCAAATGAGGAAATCAGAGAATTGTTTCATATGTTTCCCGACTCTGACATCTGGCATTTTTTTGTTTAGTTTTTAATGTCATGATATAGGTCTTAATTTTCATTCATAATGATCTTAAAAAGTTCTTAAAAAATCTTAAATTTGACTTGGTAAAACCTGCAGAAACCCTGGTTTGTGATGCTGTATCCGAGCTGCTGAAGCGGCTAACTCAGGTCCCCCTCGGTCACATAATGTTACAACCACAAATAAAATTTAAATCTGTAGCAAATACTGTGAAAAGGGAAACTTCACCGATTAGCATTAAGCTTTGTATCAGTAGAACCCCGGTAGTATTTTTGAATGACCATGCTTCCCTCCCTCATGTCCCCCTGAGAGGGGAGATCTCTGTATTGAGGGTCTGGAAAAAAACCTCAGATGACGCAAAATGACGATTTTTGCGTCATCTGAGGCTTTTTTGCCCAGAGGCAAAAGACTACAGCCTATATTCATTGTGTATTAGGAGCCACTTCCGCATAGCCCAAAGGGGGTTGGACTGTCGGCTTTTTCCGGAGATTGCCGAGGAAAAAACGAGTGTCAGCCATCTTGAATCCTCGCTTAGCTTCTCAGAAGGAGCAGAAACTGTTCATCCCGACGAAAATTTTGGGTAAAGTGACCTCATCAGTGGGGAGCGTTGAACGAGCCAGCCATCTGTTCACCAATCGTGCTTGCAAGTGTCCGCTCATTAAACAAACTGGACTACATCCAACTTCAACGAAACTCCAAACGCGAGTTCAGAGGCTGTGCTGTGTTTTTGTTGTTGTGGAAATATTGCTGTGGACAATCCAGCCTGCTGTCACCGGGTAAGACTACTAGTGGAGGTGGGCTGTGTTACCCCGGACTGCCTGTTGCAGAAATGGGGTGATTTGTATCCAACTAACTGCTAACTGCTGGTGGAGTTTGTGACAATTCTAGCAACATCCCACGCAAATGTACGGCTGTGTTTATACTCGATGTTTATACCACAGCCCACCAAGAGCTAATGCTAGTAGCTATGTGTTAGCCTTCTTTTATTACATGGCTTGGTTGAATTCTAATGTAGAATGCGGTCTGTTATTTCTTGACAACAGACCGCTGCTAAGGATAACACACCGTTGCCATGCATAGCAGAGCGTTGCCATGGACACAGTTCTGTTCACTCTGGAGCTATCAATCAATCCGCTGAAAGAAGTGCGGATAATGTATCAGCTGTGGCCAAAAAAAGCATGTTTTAAATGTTTAACACCACTTGAGCCACGGTGAAACGTTTTTTCGTGTATATGGTTGAAATGACAATAAAACACACTTGTTGGGTTGATCGTCTCACTGTCTGTCTGTAAAGGGCAGGGGTGGCTTGGGAGTGGCCTCACACAGCAGCAAAGCAAGTGCATTCTGGGATTTGGTGTCTTTCATCCATATGAGCCAAAAACACATTTTCTGTATTATCTTGGCCTAGAAGGCACCAATTTCAATTTTTTTTTCACATTTCTACTACATAAGTGACCCAATTTAAAGATATATTCAGCTTTCCTTTAATAACGTTAACGTTACATGTTTAAATAACAATTTGAATCAAATCAATGTGCACCAACCGCACTTTGAAAATATTGATAATGATAATCTTTAGGTTGTAAATCCCCATTCTGCAATTAAAAAACAGTGTTCATATTAATGATTTTAACATTGGTAGAAGTCCACAGGGGACTAAAGCTTTGTGTTACATTACTGCTATTGGCAGTGATGTGCAATAGTATTATCTTTAATATGACTATTGAGAGAAAAGCCACTTTTATATTTGTTACAAGATGTTTATTTCAGTCCTTGTTGAGGCCATAGCCACCTGTGATACCTTCACCACACAGTATTAACTAAGTACCAATCTTGGCTACTTGACTTTAGACAGCTGTGTTCAAAAGGACAACAAAAACGTATTTACTAGATTTTGAGTTGTTTAGGCTCCCTACATACATCTAACTTTATTTTCTTTATAACCTGAAGCAATTATTACACTTTTTTTCTCATAGTCATTGTGATCATTATCTCATCTTCTCTTCCCACTCCCTGCAGAATTGCAGCTCCGGGTGTCCTGGTGGCGGCAACAGCATCAAGCTGATCCCTGTGATGGAGGACCAGCTTCATCTCCAGCCCCCTGGTATGAAGATCTTGTTTACTGACCCAAAGGTGCAGGTGGAAGGTTGGCTGGATATTTGTCAAGTGTGTTATGGCTACCTTTGTTTGTAGCTTAAATTGTGTTTTTCTGTTCATTATGGTTAGTTAAATAACATCTGCAGCAACAACACTGTTACCATCTTTGCTCTTCTTCATCCCTGCATCACACACTTTATCCACCTTTTTCTCTACAGCCTCATGGACTCCCTAGGCCCATGTTGGACATATTACATAGTACAGGCCAAGTCTGTTGATGTTACGTAACTGATGTGAGAACGTTTACTGTTGTACAGTTTTATAATGAATTATATTTAAATTTACTCTGCTTTTGTCTTTATTGACTGAAAATGTTAATTTCACATTCAAATCTGTCAATTCAAAGAACAAGCTAATCACACAATCCAGATAAAACTAAGCATTAATACTCTCTTCATTTCAAGGTTAAGAATTCACAAGTTGTTTTATATGATTTACACTTAAAATAAATGAAAAATGTGTAACCGTGATTATAATAATAGAACTGACGAATAACAACCTAGTGTCATAAATTAGCAATTTTAATGTCTTAAAACAAGTGATGCCTTCAAAATAGTGATGAAGTGATAACTCTCAAAATGTTCACTGCACAGAGAAGTCTTGTTAGGAGTCCAGTTCTGTCTTCTGAGGTTTAGCATTTACTCAGAAAGAACTGTAGCGTAGACTTCTTGGGAGGGTCCGTTAGTAGAACAGCAAGCCATATTATGCGTTGGATATTTGCTTGACAATTGTCCGAAAGGCAAAAACACGGCCGGGTAGGTCAAGTGCAGTGACTCGGATTAGCTTTAGCTGTAGTGTCGGAGAGCAGAGCTGCAGGGCTAGCCTCGTCTCACTACAGGCACCTGTCAATCAAAGTGACCATGCCCTAATGTATCCAGAGTTGTCATGAAGGGTAAACTAAGCTGTAGAGACCAAAACCGTTTTTGAACCATGCTGTAAACATGTTTAATTCTACTGTAAAGTTGGGCATTTTATATGGAAATTGACTCACTTCTGCAGCCAGCCTCAAGCGGGCACTCAATGAACTGCAGTTTTTTGCACTTCTGCATGTGCATCACTGCTCAGCACTAGACCTGGCAAACTCGATTCCTTTTAAGGATACGGGTTATTCTGAGTCACTCACTAAACTGATCTGGGTTGTGCGAGTCACTTGAGTCAGTATTGCTAAATCGCCAAGGAAATTCAGTCCTAATGTAGACATAGAAACAGGAATGGACAAATGCCCACAGCGAATACATTTTTTTATTTTTTTATTTCAGAAGTGAAAGAATGGCTTTTGTTGTGGATTTGCTTTTCACCCTGACTCGAGGAGAGACTTCACTCGCTCTACAGATCCACTCATGACAACGTAGCCAGCTGATTCATGCAACTGACTGAATCACTAGAGGAGTAATGAGTCATCACGACTCATGAGTCCTCGAGTGAGTCCCATGGTCTGCGAGCTTCCAATGTTTCCGGCAGGTCTGCAGGTCGGGAAGTTCCTATAACCTGTCTCGGACTCCCTCAGTCGTTTGAGTTGACTTGTGGAGTTGTGGTTGCCTACGAAATTGTAAGTTATAAAGCTTTTGGCAGCTAAGATGGCTAGGACTAGTAGTAGCTAATGTTGCAAGAGGTTTATGTGTGGCGCTGTTATTATTTTAGATTGAATTGTAGTAGTACTCAATTGATCCGAGTTAATAATATTAGAGACTCGCGACTCCAGTTCATTTAAAGACACCGGTGAAAGATCTGAGTGAGTCACAACTCAAACAGGTTTACTCAGCACGGGAGATTGCCCCTTGGGACTGAGTAAAGGAATGTAAAAGGAAGAGTTGTTCTTATATGGTTGGTTTGATGGTAGATGGTTGAGGAGGTAAAGTAAAGGTGACCGCTTTTCTTCTTATTGTCCACTTGAAAATGATGTACGATTTCGCTTGAGTCCTGTGATAATAATAAACAGCATGAGCAAATAAGATGAAGACAGGCAAGCACAGACATAAGAAAGAAACAGATCTAGAGATTACGAGAGTAGTATTAAAATATTTTCCGTGTCCCATTTTCTGAGTTAACCTGCCCCACATTTTGGCTGGAGTTTTGGCCAGCAGCAGAGTGTGAAATTCCTACCTCTCGTCTAGTATATGCCAAAAGCAGAGCTGGTATAAAAAAATGCATGCAGTGCAGAACAAATAGACAAAAAATACTGCAAGAAATATGACGACCGATATGGTGTCATCTTTTTGCAACCCTGTCTCCAACACACTATCTTCCTCAAACAGGAAGATAAATAAGAGGCTCTATAAAGAAGAGTAACTGCATCAAAAAACAGTATAATGTCCAATATCCTTATGTCTCAGGTACAGTACCCAGCCAGCAATACATGTGGGGCCCAGATGGGTTAAGTAGGGGTTCCATGGTTACTGTGTGGGCATGGGCTTTGGCTTGGTGAAATCAGCGGGTCCCATGTAGGTTTTGTATTATGAGTCCCACATAGGAAGCCCATATGAGCTGATTACATGGGCCCCATGAGGGACAGGCATGGGCCAATTGGGCATGGGTTTGAACTGAGAACACATATATGGGTCCTGCATAGAATGTTTATGGGCCAAGTGGGCATGGGTTTGATCTGGGAACGCATATATGGGTCCTGCATAGAATGTTTATGGGCCAAGTGGCCATGGGTTTGAACTGAGAACACATATATGGGTCCTGCATAGCATATTTATGGGCCAAGTGGGCATGGGTTTGATCTGGGAACGCATATATGGGTCCTGCATAGAATGTTAATGGGCCAAGTGGCCATGGGTTTGAACTGAGAACACATATATGGGTCCTGCATAGCATATTTATGGGCCAAGTGGGCATGGGTTTGATCTGGGAACACATATATGGGTCTTGAATGGCATATTTATGGTCCAAGTGGGCATGGGTTTGAACTGGGAACACATATATGGGTCTTGAATGGCACATTTATGGGCCGAGTGGGCATGGGTTTGAACTGGGAACACATATATGGGTCTTGAATGGCACATTTATGGGCCGAGTGGGCATGGGTTTGAACTGGGAATGTATATATGGATCCTGCATAGAAGTTTTATGGGCCGTGTGGGCATGGGTTTGATCAGGGAACACATATATGGGTCCTGCATGGCATTTTTATGGGCCAAGTGGCCATGGGTTTGAACTGGGAACACATATATGGGTCCTGCATAGCATTTCTGTGGGCCAAGTGGCCATGGGTTTAATCTGGGAACACATATATGGGTCCTGGATGACATTTCTATGGGCCAAGTGGCCATGGGTTTAATCTGGGAACACATATATGGGTCCTGCATGACAGAGGCGCAAAGTAACTATGTAGGCCTATTGAGTTATGTAATTACTTACTGTACAAATTGTATTAACTTGTAGTAACTCTACATTTAGGCTAATCAAGCATGTTGAGATTGAGTAATTGTAACTCAATACATTTCAAGTCACGCTAGTCACCAAAGAACAAACATTGTATACGTGTAGATCTTTTGCCAAAACAATCCATCAGTCATTTTTGTTAGTCGTGCAGAAAATGAAAAATGTAACTTCCCAAAAATGTAAAAAACATCAAAATAGATCAAAGTTTACACTGTGTTGAATTATGCTGATTAGTGGACTCTCAGAAAGGTTGCAGGCCTACCGTAACACTTCAAATAATAGCCCAGTCCCAGCCACCTGTCCATTGGGGCAGAAACACATATTTAGACAAATAACTATGCTCGATATTATCGGCCGATTCAATATCGGTAAATATCGGTATCGGTTTTTTAAATGGTTTAAAATGACTAAAGTATGTCATTTTATACCTTATTGGAAAGCTTGTTTCCTCTCAAAGCGAATGCAGACAAAATTTGGGTGTAGGTTGTTGGCCAACCAGCATACACACAGGGTTTGTAGAGTAAATAAATTCTTGAGCAGGGTAGATCTAAGCCCCAATGAGTGGAATGAGTTGAATTTTTGTTCTTTGTTTTCAGTTTACCTCAGTCAAAGAAATGTTCAGTTGGCATCTTCTCTCGAAGGGGTAGTAAGCACCGCACCCCAGTTAGCCTACCGGTTGCTGGCTAGTCCTTCAAACATTCAAATCCCCAGTATCAAGGGAGTCATGGAACAGTGGGCAGTAAGCCTATAAACGATCATATGTTTCGGTATCTGTATCGGCTAATATCGGTATCGGAAATTAAGCATTGGACAATATTGGTATATCGGATATCGGTACAAAACCAATGTCAAGCATCCCTACAAATAACCCCATACGGTTATCCACATCCCATAGATGCCTGTCCCAATGGTCTATTTGATCAAATAAAACTCTGGGATCCTATTCAAAGTTTTACGGTACTTCATTTTTGAAGATGAGGCCAAATAGCTCACAGACAGCTAGTCCCTTTATGGACATGAATATGATGCATTTATTACCTCTTAGGAAATTGTAATTCAATATTTGTTAGAAAAGTACTTGCAGGAGGCCTCATCATCAATCTGTCTTCCACTTCTGTGTTGTTAGATGTCCTTGGACCAAGGAGTAGCATGTGTTTCTATCAAGCATATACACCAACAATGACTGATGTGTTGGCTATAAAAGGTACAGTAGATCTGTTTGAGAGAAAAATGAGGGAAAAACACTTGTTTTGTATCTAATCAATTATTAATGATTAATAGATTGTTGGCATTTTAACTTTTGGTAAAGGAAAACACACATCCAGCCCTAGTCTGGAGAAGTGACGGTGGTTAAACGTAACTAATACTCTGAGTAGTTTTTACAAAATGTACTTTTACTTGAGTATTTCTCTAACACCAGTACTTTTACTTGCAACAGAGTAATATTTTAGCAATGTAACAGTACTTGTACTTGAGTACAGATTTTCAGTACTCTTTCCGCCTGTTATGCACACAACACCTAATTAGGCTCATTCATAATGAAGCCAGCGGAGCAGTTAACATTTGTTAATTCTCTCAATTTACGAATTTTACTGTATTTAATTGTTATTTGGTCAGGCAGTTCTTAGGACATCTATAAGGGGCCTGTATTTCGCGCTCAAAACGTTAGCAGTCCATTCGGAAAGCGCTGCTGCTAGCTGTGACTTCAAGGAGAACTTCTATCAGACATTCACAAATTGAGGTAAGTTGAAATATTATTTTGCCAGAAAAATAACACTGCAGATTGTACAGTGGTCTGTATTTTTGGTTTGTGCTGTTTAATCTGATGTAGAATCTAACCAAAAGGAAAAACAGCGGGAGAGGTTGGACAATAATTAATATATCACGATAGACGGAGCTCTGAAGCAGACCTATGCGTCGCTTAGTGTTCGCTCTCTCTGGATAAAGACGAGCAGCAGCACAGACACCAAGGGCATCGGACCGGGGATAAAACCAATACTGATTACCAGGGCCCAAGGGGAGAGAGGGCCCTTGAAAAGTCTGGAATATATTTTATTTTACCTGGATATTTTTATTGCCTAATAACATTTCATAATGCATATCAGATGAAATGTAAAGTTAGTGTATTGGCAGAATAACTTGGTTGATTGACTGACTATTTTATATACAAAAAGGTCTCAACCCCCCCCTTGCTAATGTGCCAAATGGTTTAGTCCACCTGCATGCATTACGTTAGCCAGTTCAGTTGAGCGTCTGGTGGAGCGCAAACTTATGCTGTAGAAATGTCTTTTCTCAAAGAAAGCCAAATCATGCTACCAACAAGAAAGGAAAGACAGGAGGAGGAGAGAAAACAGAATGAGGGGAAACAATTGGTAACTGACTTCTTTTCAAAGAAAGGGGAGCACTAACTAGAAAACGAAATCCATGGTGCTTGTCAGGGACCAAGCAGTTAGGCAAGGAGATTTTTAAAAAAGGGTTTTTTATTTTACCCACACAAAATTCTGACAACAAATAAAGATAAAGTTTGGGCCCTTAAAAGAGGTCAACAAACAAACTGAACTTAAGCTCTGAACATAACAAACTCAAAAATACAACTGACCTCCTATACAAGAAACAAAGGGGACTTATATACTGGGTGATCAGACCAGGTTTAACACCCAGGGGGAGACTAACAATAACACTAATATGTAAATTCCAAATAACAAAAGAAAACAACTAAACACTTACTCCAAAAAAAATTTAATCTTAATTAACATTAACTGAATAAATGTACTAAAGACAATACAAATCAAAACTCAAATATCTTGAGGACAAATAAAGCTAACTCCCCCCTGACATAACAAGTAGTGGTAGAGTCCAATTTAGCCACCACTCCTATAAAGCTGCTGTAGTTCCAGACGCCACCCTTTTGTTCCTGCAGCCTTCATGCCTCACTCCAAGGTGTGGAATTCGCAACACTGGTAAGCTCAAAGAAAACAGTTATATTAGAAAACCAATCCAAAACTAATAAAGTATATATGTAAACCAAATCCAGTGCCGTGTAAGTTATTTAAAACTAAATAAATGTTTACAACAAAATATATAATGTGTCTGAAAAGATATAGAAACCAATCGTAAGGAAAACCGCATGAACTAAGATAAATGTGAGTGTATGAGGTTACCGCCTTTAAGATGGCTGTGTTGCCACAGCTGTGGCCATCACAGTGCTAAACTGCTTGAATATCTCCTTGACTGTTAGCGCTAAAAAACGGACTGAGACAACCCATTGAAAGAGCAGAATATGCACTTGTTGGAGCAAAAAAGAACCTTGCTAAATTGACTTATGCTCCTTTGTTTTTAGGTGCACTGAAGAGTAATGCAATGACTCAAAATGTGAAGTGGAAATGGCGCTGTTGAAGTGGTTTACCGGCGCACGTGACCGTGGAGGGAAGAGGGCTGCAAGAGCCCAAATAGAAAAAGGAGCGTCCACCACACAGACTCCATGAGTGTATTTTGTATTAATTTATTTTTTGGAGAGGTGTTTTTTGTTTTTCAGAGATTTTTTAAAAATATTTTTGATTTGTTTACCGGTATGTTGTGACATTTAAATTGTTTTTTAAAGATCATTTTTGTTGTTCAATTTAACAATATATTTCTTGCAGTTCAAAGCGTCAAGTGTCTTTTATTTATCTTGGACTTATATTCATTCTTCGTTTTTCTTAGATTGTTTCCTTAAACCATTTTGCATGGTTGGGCTTAGATAGGCCTTGCATGAATTACCCAGTGAGGACCCACATAAGATCCTTACAGAGCCCACTTTAAGCCCATAGGGGCATTCACGGTTGAATCCTGGTGCAAGCCCACTTTAAACCCCTTTATGGTGCTTTTCCATTACATGGTACCTACTCGCCTTTTTTGGTTTTCCATTACGAAAAAAAGTACCTGGTACCTGCTAACAGATACTTTTTTTAGCACCTCCTCAGTCGAGGTTCCAAGCGAGCTGAGGCGAGCCGAGAAGGTGACGTGAAACCCTGCAGGCTGCTGACTGGTCGGAAAGAATCGTCACTGATCACTGCATTGCCAGCGACAGACAGCATTTTTAAATAGTTTAGCCAGCGGTGTTTTTTTGCTGCCGGAGGCTCCACGCAGAGCTTTCTCCGTAGCATACAAGTGGCCTGATGGTTATACTGGTGCGCTGGTGTGTGTAATGTGTGATGTGTGTGTGTGTCGAGTCGCCGTATGTGTGCGTGTGGGGAGCTGGTGAGCGAGGGAGAAGTGAGAGAGTGACGGCGATTATCTCCGCAGCGAGTAGCGACTCTAGAGTCATATATATGTGATCACGGTGGGAAATCTGGAGCAGTAAACGTTAACTATCTCTTTGATATCATGTTGTTCACGGAGACGGATAACCAGGAAATGCGGTGGGGATTTGTCAATGGGAAAGCAAGCTACTAAGCCACGCCCACGGCAGTCGCTATGACGACCAGCCACGCTGAGGCGATTCTTAAAATCTGCAATGGAAAAATGGACGCACGTCGAGTAGAGGCGAGGCGAGTCGAGTAGGTACTGGTAATGGAAAAGCACCTATAGTCAGGTGTGGGCCCAAATGGGTCTGTCATGATTTGCCAGGGTAAGATCCCACATGACACCCTTATAGGTCCCTTTTAAAGCCCATCTGGGCATCCACGGCTGGATCCTGGGTGCAAACCCACTTTAAACCCCTTTGGGCAGGTGGGGCCCAAATGGATCTGACATGAATTACCCAGTTAGGACCCACATAAGACCCTTACAGGTCCCACTTAAAACCCATCTGGGCATCCATGGCTAGCCCCCGTGTGGATCCTGGGTGCAAACCCATTTTAAACGCCCTTTAAGCAGGTAGGGCCCAAATGGGTCTGTCATGAATTGCCAGGTTAAGATCCCACATGACACCCTTATAGGTCCCTTTTAAAGCCCATCTGGGCATCCACGGCTGGATCCTGGGTGCAAACCCACTTTAAACCCCTTTGGGCAGGTGGGGCCCAAATGGATCTGACATGAATTACCCAGTTAGGACCCACATAAGACCCTTACAGGTCCCACTTTTAGTATGTCTGGGCTTCCACGACTTGCCCCAATGTGGATCCGGTTGCAAGCCCATGATGGGGCCCACATTTGCCGCCCATGAAGCCCTCATCTGGGCCCCACATGTCATTGCTGGCTGGGTGGAGAGGCCAGAGTGTGTGGGATTGTGTCAGAAAAGGAGGGAGAGACCAACGTGACTGAGACTACAGAGGAAAAAGGTTAAACAGATTTTTAAAGTTTTATTGTAAAGTGTGTGTCTGTTGAGTCAAACAAGTAATGAAATCGTTTGTTCTCCAGTTCTTCCAGAGTCTGGAGCAGTGGGTAGGGGTGGGCGATATGGACAAAAAAATAATATCTCGATATTTTTTCAGATTTTGACGATAACGATAATTAGACGATATCCTTTAAAAATGTGTTTTTAAAAGTCAGAGTTACTTAATCACTGATGATGATAATGGGCACAATGTTGAATGAAAACAGTTCTATTTATTTTTCTTTAAAATAATTCTTTAAATTTAAGTATTCAAGTAAAAACAATTCAAAGACAAAATACTAATACTATACTAATTGAACTAGTATAGAAACATTGAACTCTGAGTACACATTCAGTTGTTCACCTCTGCTGTAATGTAAACTGTGCAGCATACAAGCAAGATGAAATCATAATAAACAAAGGGCTCTGTTCTGTAACATATTGCACACAACCATGTCCTTATTGGAAGCAGTCCTGGAGATGAGACAGGGCAGTGTCAGGCCAGGTTCTGATAGTCCTTCTACTTGGCTGTATAGTCCTTCTGACCGGGATTTATGCTGGGACAGTTCAAAGCGCCAAGTGTCTTTTATTTATCTTGGACTTATATTCATTCTTCGTTTTTCTTAGATTGTTTCCTTAAACCATTTTTGCATGGTTGGGCTTAGATAGGCCTTGCATGAATTACCCAGTGAGGACCCACATAAGATCCTTACAGAGCCCACTTTAAGCCCATAGGGGCATTCACGGTTGAATCCTGGTGCAAGCCCACTTTAAACCCCTTTATGGTGCTTTTCCATTACATGGTACCTACTCGCCTTTTTTGGTTTTCCATTACGAAAAAAAGTACCTGGTACCTGCTAACAGATACTTTTTTTAGCACCTCCTCAGTCGAGGTTCCAAGCGAGCTGAGGCGAGCCGAGAAGGTGACGTGAAACCCTGCAGGCTGCTGACTGGTCGGAAAGAATCGTCACTGATCACTGCATTGCCAGCGACAGACAGCATTTTTTAAATAGTTTAGCCAGCGGTGTTTTTTGCTGCCGGAGGCTCCACGCAGAGCTTTCTCCGTAGCATACAAGTGGCCTGATGGTTATACTGGTGCGCTGGTGTGTGTAATGTGTGATGTGTGTGTGTAGTCGTCGCATGTATGTGCGTGTGGGGAGCTGGTGAGCGAGGGAGAAGTGAGAGAGTGACGGCGATTATCTCCGCAGCGAGTAGCGACTCTAGAGTCATATATATGTGATCACGGTGGGAAATCTGGAGCAGTAAACGTTAACTATCTCTTTGATATCATGTTGTTCACGGAGACGGATAACCAGGAAATGCGGTGGGGATTTGTCAATGGGAAAGCAAGCTACTAAGCCACGCCCACGGCAGTCGCTATGACGACCAGCCACGCTGAGGCGATTCTTAAAATCTGCAATGGAAAATGGACGCACGTCGAGTAGAGGCGAGGCGAGTCGAGTAGGTACTGGTAATGGAAAAGCACCTATAGTCAGGTGTGGCCCAAATGGGTCTGTCATGATTTGCCAGGGTAAGATCCCACATAACACCCTTATAGGTCCCTTTTAAAGCCCATCTGGGCATCCACGGCTGGATCCTGGGTGCAAACCCACTTTAAACCCCTTTGGGCAGGTGGGGCCCAAATGGATCTGACATGAATTACCCAGTTAGGACCCACATAAGACCCTTACAGGTCCCACTTAAAACCCATCTGGGCATCCATGGCTAGCCCCCGTGTGGATCCTGGGTGCAAACCCATTTTAAACGCCCTTTAAGCAGGTAGGGGCCCAAATGGGTCTGTCATGAATTGCCAGGTTAAGATCCCACATGACACCCTTATAGGTCCCTTTTAAAGCCCATCTGGGCATCCACGGCTGGATCCTGGGTGCAAACCCACTTTAAACCCCTTTGGGCAGGTGGGGCCCAAATGGATCTGACATGAATTACCCAGTTAGGACCCACATAAGACCCTTACAGGTCCCACTTTTAGTATGTCTGGGCTTCCACGACTTGCCCCAATGTGGATCCGGTTGCAAGCCCATGATGGGACCCACATTTGCCGCCCATGAAGCCCTCATCTGGGCCCCACATGTCATTGCTGGCTGGGTGGAGAGGCCAGAGTGTGTGGGATTGTGTCAGAAAAGGAGGGAGAGACCAACGTGACTGAGACTACAGAGGAAAAAGGTTAAACAGATTTTAAAGTTTTATTGTAAAGTGTGTGTCTGTTGAGTCAAACAAGTAATGAAATCGTTTGTTCTCCAGTTCTTCCAGAGTCTGGAGCAGTGGGTAGGGGTGGGCGATATGGACAAAAAATAATATCTCGATATTTTTTCAGATTTTGACGATAACGATAATTAGACGATATCCTTTAAAAATGTGTTTTTAAAAGTCAGAGTTACTTAATCACTGATGATGATAATGGGCACAATGTTGAATGAAAACAGTTCTATTTATTTTCTTTAAAATAATTCTTTAAATTTAAGTATTCAAGTAAAAACAATTCAAAGACAAAATACTAATACTATACTAATTGAACTAGTATAGAAACATTGAACTCTGAGTACACATTCAGTTGTTCACCTCTGCTGTAATGTAAACTGTGCAGCATACAAGCAAGATGAAATCATAATAAACAAAGGGCTCTGTTCTGTAACATATTGCACACAACCATGTCCTTATTGGAAGCAGTCCTGGAGATGAGACAGGGCAGTGTCAGGCCAGGTTCTGATAGTCCTTCTACTTGGCTGTATAGTCCTTCTGACCGGGATTTATGCTGGGATCAGGATTAGTTTATGTGATCTGACTGGCCCAGTTGAGGGAGAGGAGCAGTTCTGTGTGCTTTCTTGATGTTAGAGTATACATGGTCTAGTGTGTTCTTCCCTCTAGTAGCACAATCTACATGCTGGAAAAAAGCTGGGGAGTACAGACTTTAAGGATGCCTTGTAAAAGTCCCCTCCAGGTGATCGCGCTGCAGTTTGTTCACTATGGTTAGCAGTGAGCCAAACTTGTGCTAACGTTAGCATCAGGGGCTATGTAGACGGCAGTGTGCTGTTTTCGTAGTAAATAAAATGGCCTGTATATTACCGACAGGGCTACAGATCAGGTGAGACGTGCTGGGTAACAATCCTGCGGTCGGTACTCCATTCATTGTGCACAAAAATGCAGTCCTCCGCTCCGCCTCTGGAATTATTTTCTTATCCTGCCGGTAGCTAGCTCGGCGTGCTAGCGCCGACAACAACCTGGAGCGGCCGGTCTGGCTATGTCTTCCGGGATGTTATGAGCTGCCTGGAAGGCTCTCGTAACGGCTGTGCTGTATCATAGTCCTGTATTGATTATTTCAGTGTGGCTGTACTTGTACAAATATACACCGACAGGAGAGCTAGCAGCCGCTGCACAATCGTACGCCGCCATCTTTGTTGACATTAGTGAATGTGTAGCATTCCAATGCATGTTATGAAGTTTTTTTTTTCTAAGTAATTTAAATACTTGATTATGTCAATTTGCACATCGTTAACACAATAATGACGATATTATCGTAAACGATATATCGCCCACCCCTAGCGGTGGGTGGGCATGGAAGTGGTCGGGTGCTCACTGACGGCGTCCTGCAGCTACAGCGAGACACAATAAACGCCATCAACCTCATTTCAAATGAGCTACAGCAGATAAGACAAGCACTACAAGAAATTGCACAATTATTAAAAGATGTTGTTAAAAGATGAACCTTGAACCTTTTTTGTCTTTCTTACAAACGCTGCATGACATCCTCACAAATTCTTGCCCCATGCGGATAAGCCTCTTGTCGGGCAGGGGGCTGTGGTTCGGGGTCACAATGTTGGGTGGGTAGGTCAGGAGGGAGAGGGATACCAGTCCTCAGTGCCACATTGTGCAGAACACCACACGCCCTGATAACTGCACACACCTTTGCAAATGCAAGTGGCATGCTCTGAATCACATCCCGCGCCTGCCTGTAGTCTATTCCCTACACGGCTATTTGTCAGGATAAAGGAATCATGTGTTGAGCCAGGCCAGCGTGCCACAATGTTTGTGAGGGTCATGTTAGAGTCACATATGAATTGCACATTAATAAAATGAACATGCTTTCTATTAACATAAACAAATTTGTTTTCATAAGAAGCCCTTATAGCAATATGGCATATTCAAAAGCCCAGAGTGCCACTCCCTCAATGAGAGGCAGGTCCAAAGTTACTAGCACCTTAGTCTCGCTTTGCCAGACTTTCCTCCACTGTAACATTGCGGAGTAGGGTTTGGCTAGTCCACACAACATTCCAGGATGGGAGAAAAATGTGCTCTGGTTTATTGGCATTTCTTTAAACTTATAACCATCGTCTTGGGCGGTGCTAAGCACCAGGGAAAAAGCAGCTGTGCCACTGCAAAATAGCCTCGGGAAGGAACTTGTTTTGGTGGAACGTGTACGTTCAAAAGTTGTTTTGGTTGTGCAACAGAAAACTCAGATTGGACAGATAGTCTAGCTAGCTGTCTCGATTTACCTTGCAGAGATCTGAGAAAAGGTTAACCATAATCCTCATAAATCTAACAGAGTTTAAAATGCCAACACAAAGGAAGGCCAAGGTAGTGGATATCCGGCCTAAATGAGTGAAATCCAGCGGAATTTCTGTCAGCAATGGAGCAATCCCTGACGTAGAACGTCAAGGATATAGACTTTAGCACCTCAAACTATTAGGCTGTGAGTGATCCAAACACAAATGGACAGCTCTAAGTATGTTACCTGCTCATCAGATAAACATAAACACACATTCACACACCACGATGGCCCAGCAATTCAGGGTTCAGTGTTGCCCAAGGACATTTGGAACCTCCCTACCACCTGCGGTTGTACCACCCAGCCGCTCTCTCTCTCTGTTGTTTGAATCATGGATATGAACATTATGTCATGAGGCCTATTCCAGTTTTTGATTATATTCACGATGTAAAGTTTG
This sequence comes from Perca schrenkii, assembly GCA_025617405.1. Taxonomy (NCBI): domain Eukaryota; kingdom Metazoa; phylum Chordata; class Actinopteri; order Perciformes; family Percidae; genus Perca; species Perca schrenkii. The sequence goes on from CM046804.1 coordinate 7,019,954, forward strand.
ATGTTGACAGAAAATTCATATCTCTCTCTCGTTGTGTAGTTATATGAGCTTAACATAATTTAAAAAAAAAACATTTCAATAAAAATTGTATTGACGTGTCATAACACATCACTGTGTAGGTGTATTTCCCAAAATGTTGAACCATTCATTTAAACTAAAGTCCTAAATCAAATTAAAATTTGAAAGTTAGATCTCAGTAGTAAAAGCAAAACTCACCCACACATCACAAACATACTACACACACAGTCAAGACCTCGCAGTATAATATGGATAAATGCCATAATCTTTGGATGCCACATTTCTCTGGGCTCTGTGATATTGCAGAACTTGCGGCTCTGGGAGTATCACACCCTACTTTCACTGTTTGCTCTGTGTTCCCACACTGCTATTCTGACAAGTTGTTTATAGCTGCTTTTTTTGTCAGGTTAGAGAGAGTACTTCATATGCAGCATACTTTCATCTCCCTTCACTTTTTATCTTAGTGGAAGATTAGAGGACGTGAAGCCACAGACAGCATTGCTTATTCTCTCTGACTAACAGCTGGTACTTACAGGACACTCTCAACGGAAAAAAAATTAACTCAAACCTGTTTGAGAGGTGAAAACAAAGTGGACAGACATCGGGAGAACCAACTATCGTTTAGAAAGTGTGATGGCAGCCTATTCAGGTAAGTGGAACCCAGCAGGAGGAAAACGGCTTTTAAATGAGCTTCATTGATCTTACCTATTTATTTTTCCAACTTACAATCGACAATTGTTTTTTTTTCCATGAAAAACTGGGCTCTTTCAGATAACAAAATTAAAAAGGTATTGTTCTAAAAAATTCTCATACCACTAACCTGTATAATCACTAGGGGTGTCCCCGACATAGTCGGATCAGAATTGTCTTGCTGGTACTCTTATTCAGCACTTGCATGACATGATCATGTGTCTTGGAAATATATCTCTTAAATATACATATCACTTGTGTTTTTGTATGCATTTCATTACATACATTCATATCTTGACATTAACTTTTTTGCTCACCAGGTAACATCACTGTAACTCTGGCTACAGTGATGCAATAGTCAGCTGTGACAAGGTTGTGTCTAAAGCTCCTTTTGTATGAAAAATTGCAACCGATTAAGACACATTAAAATAGTAGCTTCTTATTGCATAAGTGGTGCAGTGGTGTAGAAGATAAATTGAAAGTGGTTTGGAGTGTGACGAGAAGCGGAGCACACAGAGCAAAAGTCTGTTGTCCTTCTGCATGCACTCTATACTTCTTTTACAATCCTTCTGTCATAAAGTTTTTCTGCCACAAACGCAACCATTGCCTCGGCTTCACCTTGCATATAGTCTATATCCATGATCTTCCACCTCCGGGATTGCTCCGTGCTGCCGAAAATTAGACAGGACATAGGGCGAAATAGACAGGACAGCTGGTAGACAGGAAAGGTGGGAGAGAGGGGGAAGACCTGCAGCAAACACTGAGCCTCTGCATATGGGAGCCTGCTCTATCAAGTGAGCTACTGAAGTATGTCTGTATGTCCTTCTTTTGGCCAGATGTCTGTTACCTTACATTTTCTTTATGTTGGAATTTTAAACTCCGGTCGATTTATGAGGTCTATGGTTAACTGCTCCTCAGATATCTGCAGGGTAAATCGAGACAGCTAGCTATGTTACATAATTTAAGAACAATAACATATCTACCAAAACCATTTAAAAAAAAAAAAACAGTTATCATTAATTACACAATATTGATCCATAAGGAAAATCATCGACATTGGAAGTTTACGAGTGAGTGAAGGCATAAGTGTCATGGCCTTGACTCAGTTAAACTATAGCAGGCCTTTCATCTAAAGTAAAACAAGCATTACTGTAGAATAACTATGAATTATTAGAGTGCAAATCCAACAAAATTGACTGAACTCATATTTGTAGATGCAGAATAGTTTTTGTTGTTGTTGTTTGGATGAATCATTACCATGTATATTCGATTAAAGTGTTTTTTCCCCCTGTTTTTTGCGCCAGTAAAAACACACAAGGGGCCAGTAAACCCTGATGTACTTTGCTATAGATGTAGTTTGCTGTCTGGCGGGTGTGTCTCTACCACAGTCTTCACGAGGTGGACGAGATGGCACAATCCCTTGTGACATTCACAGTAGCCTAGTAAACACTTCACCGTAATAAACCAGAATACATCTATAAATTCAGCAAACTGAGCTATTATATATTTAGCCATACAGTGCTACACGATATGTACAATATTTTCTAACAACAGGTTTCTATCGTGCATCATATAAACCTGTTGTGTTGTCAGGGTTACATTAATATGTTCATCCACTACAATTATCCATGTTAACAAGCACATTTTCCGCTCTGTTTTTTTAGCGTTAAGCTGCTATTTGAGAGACGCAGTTAAGCAGGTGCTTAGGCGTACCTACCTATTCACCGCAGGAGTTGGCGGTACTCAGTAAAAAGTGATGGTAATTGTGTTAAACTGTCAAACGTTATAGCAACTTCATCTTACAGAGCAAACAAAATGTGTCAATGCTGCCTAATACACTGGACAAATAAAAATAAGGAGTTGGGTGGCACTATATGTTCACTTTCTATCGTTCACTACAGTCAAAGCAGGTGTCAATCTTTACAACTTCGTTGAGGGAGAATTTTGGGAACAGCGAACAGGTAAACTACCTGAGCATTGAATCTCTTGGTCTGTCTTTCTTGCTTGCTTGAGTGAAATACAACTATTCATTACGTTTGATAAACTCTTATGTTTACATTATATAGCCAAAGCTAATCAAACAGCTGTAGCCTATAGGTTTTATTTTATTATCTTGTGACATAAAGCTGCAGCCATAGCCATCTTGTGTTTTATTATTTTGAGTTATAAAGCATCAGCTTTTTTGAATAATGACGAAATCTGCTTCCCTGCCACTAGGTGTCCCTGTTTTCTGTGGTCTCTTTGTGTGCTGTGCTGCAGGGTGCTATTTCTGGCTCATGCTGTCAGCCGTTCTCTCTCTGGGGTAGGCCTGCAGTGTGACAGCAGCTGCATGCTTCTTTTGCATTCTTTATTTAGCTATATTGTTAATGTTGCTTTTGTTGATTATTAATTTGGTTGTTTATAATAAATATTATCTTTTGGCTGCCTACCCTTATGTTCTCCCCGTTTTTGTTGCAGCCAAGGAGCCAGTGTTTTGGATTATCTGGTAATAGAGGTAGATGTGTTGTAGTTGTGGCCTTTGAGTACCCGTTGCTGACTATCCAGGATATAAACATTGTCATCGCTTCACCAGTTGCACACCTTAATTTATCTGGGATGTCACAATGCCAAAATTGTAATAGTCGGTACTGATACCACCAAAGGTACACGATACTTAAAGTTGATACCAAGGGGTGTAAAATAAAAATTAAAAGTCATTGATACCTATACCAGTGACATTTCATGATTCTTGATATCCAAATTGATACCACGCTAAAAAACAAACAAATCCCATGCCTCCCTTTTAGAATTTTGGTACAGACTTGGTACTGAAGTACCGGTTCTTGTGACATCCATAGTATCTTGTGAAACATTACAACAGGAATGGCTTAGGGGCACATTTATTTTGGTCACGCCAGACATACATTTTCTTAACGAAAATTTAATTTGCTGTCTGGCGGGTGTGTCTCTACCACAGTCTTCACGAGGTAGACGAGAAGGCACAATCCCAGATCGTCTTGTGACATTCACAGTAGCTACTATTAACTATTAAAATGAGAGTTGACAGTCTATGTATAATTTGGATGAATGAGTAGTAATGGATAATGTATAATATCCTAGTAATGAGAAAGATAAATGTCCATAGAATTTAATATAAACACGATCGGCGGTAGACAGATGTCACAAGTATCACACCTTGCCACAGCTATCTCCCCAGTACGTGCAGACAGCTCAGAATGCTTGTTTCACTCATTCAATTTATACTCTGTATGAAAGCAAACAGCTTAATAGCAGACTAATACATTTATATTATAAAAATAAAACTCTGATAACAGCAACACTTTGTAAACATGCAGTAACATTTGCATTAGCCTATTGTGAACATGCACCAACACAGTTACCTATGTCATTCCACAGTGTGCGTTCTTCACATCACTTTTTATTAGGGCTGTCAAACGATTATTATTTTTTAATCGCGATTAATCACTGAATTTCTATAGTTAATCGCAATTAATCGCATGTTTTATCACATGATTAAAATTCTATTATTTTGTATTTCAGAATTGTTTTTAAGTACATATTAACAATGTAAAGCAATTCTTACCAGTGTATCTTGATTGGGAATCAAATGAATGCAAGGAAAGTTACTTTATGAACTTGACTTTAAGATTTGTATTTGTTTATTATTTATTTACTGTAAACAAAAGAAAAATGTGTGAATCTGTCATTATTGCACAATTCATCCAAGTACCTAACTAAAAAACTAAAAGTCCCTATCCTTACCTGTAGGGTTGGGTATCGTTTGGGTTCTTTCCGATACCGGTGCTAAAGTGATACTTTTAAAACGGTGCCGGTGCCTAAACAGTGCCTGAACCGGTACTTTTTAATAAAGTTAAAAGAAGAAGAAAAAAAAGAAGGGTACTAAACAACAGTCGTTGACTTGTTTATTGCTAAGGCCACGGTCAAAATTAAAGATTTAACAATAATGTAATAACTATAACTTATAACAATAACTTATTTCACCATTAAATTGCTGTTGAACGACAAAAACAACCACCAGATGGGAAAAGGGTATTTTACAATAACTTTGAATGCACCACAAGGCTACCTGTTTTAAATGAACTGAAATGTCTGTGTTGTTTAATTCCGACAACGGCAGCTGCTGTGCTGCAGAGCAGACGGTTACCTCCCAGTGTTGGAATCCTCATCAGATGAATTGAATCTTTCCAACCCATTAGCCTCCAGGAGTTGCTAAACCTGACCAAGAAAATGAAAATGTCCTTTTGTCCACAGGATATAATACCAACCTCATTATTTTCAAAAGCACTTCCTGCCATTGGCCCTAGTATAGTGGCTATTGTCAATTCCTCATTGGCCACAGGCTGTGTCCCGTCTTATTTTAAACATGCCACTATCCAACCTATAATAAAGAAGCCTAATTTGGACCCAACAGTGTTAAAAAACTATCGCCCCATTTCAAAGCTGCCATTGTTGTCCAAAATTCTGGAAAAGGCTGTGGCTAATCAACTTACAGCTGTTTTAGAGAATTTGGAGATGTATGACAAATTTCAGTCAGGCTATAGGAAGAGACATTCTACTGAGACGGCCCTGGTGAGAGTCCATACTGACCTTCAGATGGCCTTAGACGTAGGTCTATGCTCACTGTTATTACTTTTAGACCTCATTTCTGCCTTCGATACAGTCGACCACCATATCATGACTAAGAGATTACATGAATGGGTGGGCATATCAGGTGTGGCCTTGGACTGGTTTGCATCCTATCTTTCAGATAGAACTTTTGATGTCTCTATTGGGGATTGGCACTCTGCATCATCATCCCTGTCTTGTGGTGTTCCACAGGGTTTAGTGTTGGGCCCAATATTATTCATTTTATATATGTTGCCTCTAGGTCAGATTATTCACAATTTTAACATTATCATTTTTATGCAGATGACCTACAGCTCCATTTTACTTTTAGGCAAAATGAGACATTCAAATTTACTAGGCTCCTAGATTGCATAGACGCCATAAACAACTGGATGGCTGAAAGCTTTTTGCAGCTGAACCCAGATAAGACTTGGGTTTTATTATATTATATATATATATATTTTTATAATAGCGCCAGACAGTGCTATTCCTCTGATCAAGCAGAACATTGGGCCTTTGTCATCTGCCCAGTCTAAGGAACCTTGGAGTGACATTCGACAAATCCCTATCTTTTGAAACTCACATCAAATCATTGACCAAATCCTGTTTTTTTCACTTAGGTAATATTAGCAAATTAAGGGCTGTGGTCTCTCAGTCAGAACTAGAGATGCTCATCCATGCCTTCATTTCCTCCCGTATTGACTATTGTAATTCACTTTTCTCCTCACTCAATAAATCTGTCCTTCACCGCCTGCAATCCATTCAAAATGCTGCTGCTTACTAGATCAAACAGGCGCACCCATATCACCCCTCTACTCTACTCCCTTCACTGGCTTCCTGTAACTTACAGGATCCAATTCAAAATTCTTACCATAACCTATAGGGCTGTACATGCACGCCATGCACTCGTCTGAAGACATGTGGGGATAGAGCCTTTGAGACTCTGGAATGCTCTACCAACCAGCATTAGGTTTGCTGAGAATGTGGACTGTTTTAAGGACAAGTGAAGACTCACTTGTTCAGACTAGCTTTTGGGTAGCCAATGTCTTTTATTTATTGATAATTGTATCCGTTGTATTTGTATTTTATTCTATTGACTATTTTTACCATGTTATTATTGTCTATGGACATTGTAAAGCACTTTGTGACTTTGTCTGTGAAAAGCGCTGAATAAATAAAATTTACTTACTTACTTACTCTACAGTGAAATACAGTCACACTTTACACTGTTTAACGTTAGCTGTCACCATTTTAACCATGTTTAATCCAGCTGCTAGCTAAAGGTAGGCTAACGTTACCTGCTGTCAGGTGTAGTGTAAAGTCAGGCACCGAAATGAGGCACCGAAATGAGGCACCAAAATATTCGTTCTTATTCGGTCTCGTTACTACCGTTTACGTTGGCGTTTCGGTACCCAACCCTACTTACCAGAGTCAATATAGTGTGCAGTAACTTCTAAATAATTTTGATTACTCACTGACGTCCAATGATCTCCGGTTAATAAAACAGCGTTTGCACTTTGCAGCAGTTCCAGTTGGGCTGCTTTCTCTGTGGAGTACAGGCTGTGTGTGCGTGGGGCTGCTGTCCCCCCTCGACGGCAATGTATAAGACGGGTCAGAACATGCCAACTGTAGTATTTCTTTAAGACCCAAGTCTTCTACGATGCTGACAGGTCTGCAGTTAGTTGCCACCATTTCGCAAGAGCTGTAGCAATTTTTTGGGATTTGGTTTCATCAACAGGTCGGCGAGTAGCACCCTCCAAAATAGTGCTTTGCCTGAGCCCACTATCAACCTGAGTCACGTTAACTGTACTATACTTAGCTCGTAGGTGGTAGCTCAACCTTGACGTGCTTCGGTGATATTTTAATAAAAAGCGCCATTCAGAATTGTGTTGCTGCTGTCTTTCTCCATCATGCCTGCAGCATGCAGCAGTAGGATGTGTTACGAGGAAGTATGACAGCTTGATGATAAGTAAAGGTGCGGCAAAGGGTCAAAATAGTAGCCTGTTAGGCACGACGCAAACTAATGGCGGCATGTGATTCAAAAAAATTAACGTTTAATTAGCGTTAATGCTGACAGCCCTACTTTTTATATTTCTAAATAGCCTGTAAATGAAAAATACAGTCTGTGGTGTTTACACCCAGCTCAAACCCAGCATGGAGATAACTATCAGCTGTGGCAAAATTGTGATCCACTCAGATTAACATCTGTGATACATCATTTGTTGCCATTAATAGTCTGTAGGTTATCTACTATCAATGTTTTATATTAAAGGCTACAGATATTAACCCTTCTCATCACAACTATACACTATGCATTAGGCCTACTCATTCATCCAGATTAGACATAACACTACACTACAGCAACAAGGGTGGCAGGAGTTAGATAATTGTGCCCGGGTGTAGACAATTAAATATATTATTTGGCTATATAACTTTGGTTAACAAGTCACAACTTTGTGGGTTTTGTGAGAAGTTGGTAAGAGATAGCGAAAGATAGTCAGAGAGAGATATATAGTAATACAGAGTGATAATTAGTGATTGAGAGTGAATGTGGGTGAGTATTTGAGGTGTGCTTGTGTGTATTTGAGAGACTCTGGTATTGCAGATTTATGTGTATTTGTTTGTTTGCTTGTGCATCTGTTGTTTTAGTGATTTGTTGGTGTATAAAGAAATGAGGGTAAGTAGGTAGAAGTAGGAACGAGTGGGAGTAGATAGGTGAGACAGGTGGATGTAGAAGCATAAAAAGTCATAAATGGTGTACTGGATGTAAAACTCTGCAACTGGTACCCTCAGGGGTCAACCAGCAAATTTGTGATGAAGAGGAGAGCTGACGCCTTCAGGTTATAGGGTAAGAATGCATGTATTGCATGACTTTAGAACACAATGACCATCTGCTATGGAAAAACTCACAAAAATGTAATATTATGCCATTTAAACACCAAACGGAGAGCTGGAGCGCAAAATAAAACAAAAGCGAGCATCTTGCTAAAGGGGTTTCCAGTGCTGATGATGCAAACAAACAGTTTGAGGAGTTTCAATGCAGTGCCTTAGGTGGACACTGTGCTTTACCTTGCCGTCAGACAGCCCTTTACGATGGGGAATTTAAGCCACCACGTTTTGATAAAAACAGTAGTTTTATTGACAAAAACAGTAGTTTTATCTCGCAGAACATGGAGATTACTGGTCGACTGCTGCCTCGATCGGTTAGTTAGTGTTATTCTGTAACTTTGGTGTTTTAAAAGGTTTAGCAACTAACAGAACTATTATATTGAGCATATTGATTAATAATATACATAAACAAGTTTGCTTACCATTTCAGAGGTGGTCTTCAGGGATGAAACATCTCGCCATAACAACTAACAAAGCAAGCATAGAAAGACTGAGGAAACTTTCATGTATAGGCATCTGGAGGGGTACAAATCTAGCACACTGAGTGAGATGTTGCAGGTCATCGTGAGAATCTACATCTAACAGATGCAGAAAAAGTAAGTTAGGTTAAGGGTGAGGTTAGTGTTAGTGTCTGTCAACATACTGGAGCTGAATGTAAAGTACTCTTTGGGGTACAAACAGTACAGCAAATCTGTTCCCCCTTTCCTCATTGACAGACCCAGAGACATGGTCAAACATTTGTTGGCACGCATGGAGACAGCTCTGACCACAAAGCACAACACCAATCTTCATCTTCAACAGCACTTGTCTTGAACCACCTGCCAGAAAAAATAGGGAAAACGAAAGCCCTCAGAAGGGAGTGCATTATGGAGCTAAATCAGGGCCAAATGTTTTGTTAATTTGAAAAAAATATATATAGATGAAAAACTAAAGCTTGAAATTGAAAATTTAAGTTTTGGTCAAAACTTGGAAAAAATAAAACCATGTATTCAAACTAAAAATAAGTGTACCAATTTTTCTTTCAGTTTGAATAAAATTTAGATTAAATTCTGGAATTATTTTGAATAAATTATAAATTTTCATTTTTCACTTTTATATTTGTTTTCAGCTCCACATTTCATGTTTTCGGATTCAAAACTTATTTTTTTTCCGGCTTCAAATATTTTTTTTTGGTTTCAAATCTTTTTTTTTTCGGTTTCAGATCTGTTTTTCACTTTCAGATCATTTTTTTCGGTTTCAGACTTTTGGCCCTGATTTTGCGTAGGGGGCGTGGCTTCAACTCAGAGGGGCATGGTATTATGAGTGACAGCCATAGACAGTATATAATGGACCAATAGACCCCGTTGCTCTGGACGGAGACCAGTGAAGGCTATTAGAAGCACTTTTCCGGTGATCACTTGCTTTACTGCGCAGCCTCCAACTGAGAGAGACAACGTAAATGTGACGTGAGCAACGTGTCTGAAAGTTGTAAGTCTTCTAGTAGCTGTGCCAAGAGAAATCTCAGTCATTACGAATCTCACAGAGACCGTGATGATGACCGAGAAGCAACTTTTGGTAAGTATTATGATTAATTATTTGGTCATTTTGCATAGTATTTATTTAATTTAAAATATAACGCCAGTACGCCAGATTAAGTTAATGCATAAACTAGCTGAGGCATTGGTAAAGATAAAATGCTTTCTTGCACATGTTGTATAACGTTAATTTTAGACAAGCAACTTTTGTTAAGTATTATGATTAATTATTTGGTCATTTTGCATAGCATTTATTTATTTTAAAATATAACGCCAGTACGACAGATTAAGTTATATATCATTTAAGCTAGCTGAGGCATCGGTAAAGATAACATGCTTGCTTGCACATGTTGTATACATAGACAGTATATGGGTTGTATAACGTTAATTTTGGCAGAATATAACCACAAAATGGCGTCAACTGTTATGTAGCTACATCAAAGAAAATGGACGAATCAGTCATATAAAAAAGTTAATCAGTAAATCGCTTTGGACAAAAGCGTCTGCTTTGGCCTGTTGAATAACAGATAGGTAATAGATGGACAATAATGTCACCAATAACATCTATAACTGAGGGTTGCCCTTTTCATTTTTCTTTCCACATGGGTTTAAATACTAACATTAAGCTGTTAGCCTACACCATGCCTAACAATCAATTGTAGGTGCCCAAAGTAAGTATTACACAAGTTGATTTGAATTGTATAACTAAAAAAACAGATTGGGTCCAAATATAATCCCTGTCAGCTACTGAATTAGCAAACAATGCCGTCTCTGAAGAAACAGGACCCTAGGATATATTTCGAAACTGTATGAGATTGTGCTAAAATAAGATGTCACCTGTTAGTTGTAATGTTGTTATTTAGTCATACCAAAGCTAACATGCTCTGTACTGTGCCTTTTTATTTTTCTAGGACCCGTCCCGATCCTCCACTTCGGGGACAGCAGCAGAGACAATGGCCATAAAGCCTAAAGTTCAAGTCCAAATAGGTAACCCAACTGACACACTGCAAATCAATACATGGCATGACTTCACACTATAATTAAGGTTTAACAGTAAGCAGTAACAAAGAATGCAAAGCCATCAAACGTTGTGTAATACCTATATTTTCATATTATTATTTCAATGAACAGATAAGCAATTCATTTGTGATTTATTGTATATCTGCATAGACTTTTTCTGTTTTGTTTATGGCCTGAGACAAGTTACTTGTGTGTGTTAACATATGTGTACTGACACTTTCACATAAAAAAAACACTTTTATGATTGTGATTACTGTATGGTATTAACAGGTCCAGTGATTTGGATCATGGGCAGCAGCTACATTCGTCGTGGGGAAGAGAGGGCCAGAGAGACCATGGGGGCCAATCTTGGCCTAGCGGCCAAGGTTCACTGGTTTGGCTGGGGTGGACTTCGATGTCACGGACTCCTTCCTTTCTTCAACCGGTCCCTTAGAGGAAGAGCAGCCCCGGATATCCTGCTGATTCACTGCGGCGGGAACGACTTGGGATGCAGGAAGAGCATCGATCTCGTCGCAGCGATGAAGCAGGATCTGCAACATCTCCATCGGCGTTTCCCTCAGATGATCATCGTGCTGTCTGACATCACCCAGAGACGTCGGTGGAGATCGGGCCATCCGGGGAAAATTGACAAGTCCCATAAATGGGTGAACAGTGTCATGGCTACCTTTGTCTTGGGGGGTATCGTGCATCACCCTCAAATTGAATTTGACAAGTCTGAACTGTTTCTTAGGGATGAACTTCATTTATCCACTAGGGGTAATAATATTTTTTTAAATAATTTAGCTGAAGGCTTAAGAGTCTTAATCCAGTAGGGATGATACTGGATTAAACCTCTCAACACGTTTTTAATATGAAACAGTTAAAGAATGTTACATTGGGGTTGTGTATGTGCATTTTGTCTTTAGATTAATACATCATCACTTGGGTAGACATAACACTGTTCAATTGTCACTGCTCTTTTATTTATTATTATTACTTTTTTATATGTTTTTATTTGTGTTTTACTATTTCAACTTTTAATAAAGCAATATTATTAACCAAATGATTCAATATTTATTATTGAAACACACAGTAGACACTTCAAGTAGACATGCGTTGACAGAAATGTCATGTGGTTTTATTAGTTATGTGGTAGAACTTTATAATGATATATATTCAAAGTCAGTGGCCTACACAGTGAATATTGATAAGGGAGGTGTCAAGACACCTTTAGATTAGATTTGATTATATTTCTCTTCAATGTCATTGTGCAGAGTACAAGTACAGAGTCAATTCAATGCAGTTTCAAGTGCAAAAAAAGTACAGTATAGACAGGTAGTGTAGTATAAACAGTATATGGCATAGTGCAGTGTAGACAGTAGTATACAGTTAACCAAGTGGTATGGTTTACAGTAAGGCTATGTGCAGTGTATTAACAGTAGCATTATAAGAGCAGAACACATGGATTTTTTCTCTCCATTGCCTGTATAATTTCCCCATCCCCTGTGTAGCTATACCTCTTAACCCTCATTATTTAAAGGAACACGCCGACTTATTGGGAATTTAGCTTATTCACCGTAACCCCCAGAGTAAGACAAGTTAATACATACCCTTCTCATCTCCGTGCGTGCTGTAACGCTGCCTGACGGTTCCAGCATTAGCTTAGCCTAGCACAGATCCTGCAGGTAACTGGTTCCAACTAGCCTGCTGCTCCAAATTGTGACAAAAGTGACAAAATAACGCCAACATGTTCCTATTTACATGTTGTGATTTGTAGAGTCACAGCGTGTACAAAAAACAACGTGACATGAGACACAGCCATCTTCTAACAGCAAACAAACCGGGAACTATATTCTCAGACAGGCTTGCTGCGAGCATGTCACTCCGCCCAAGTACTATATTCTTCCACCTGAGAATATAGTTCCCGGTTTGTTTACTGTTAAAAGACGTCTGTGTCTCATGTTATGTTGTTTTTTGTACACGCTGTGACTCTACAAATCACAACATGGAAATAGGAACATGTTGGTGTTATTTTGTCACTTATTCGGAGCAGTAGGATTGCTGGAACCATTCACCTGCATGTTCTGTGCTGGCCTGATGCCGCTGGAGCCGTCAGACAGCATTACAGCACGCACGGAGATGAGAAGGGTATGTATCGACTTGTCTTACTCTGGGGGTTACGGTGAATAAGCTAAATTCCCAATAAGTCGGCGTGTTCCTTTAACAACATATACATTTCTTAAAATATCATAGCCTACTTGTTCATGGATAAATGTTACTTCATATGAATTCATTTGCTACATATCGAAGTATGAGTAATTCCAATCCATCAAAAACTGAAAACTGGGGATAATATGTGTTAATGACAAAAAAAAAATGCCACTGCGGGGATAATGTCCCAAAGTATCTATTCAAAAAGGCTAATATCTTTTACATGTCTTACCTGTGGGCTGCGCCAGCAGGTTGCCTTGGCGGAGCGGACGCTATGCTGACTGCCGAGTGAATACTGTGGTGCTACATTCAAAGTCGTACATGGAAGTGGGAGAAGTCATTTTTCCTGCTGAACTGCACAATCTGGCACAGTTTATTGCTCTTATAGTGTAATTGGTACCATGTGTTGTCCAAAACAATTTTTTAAATGGAACTTTGTCACTGGCATCAGTTTAAGTAAAAAGCACATGTATATAGTGGATAGAAAGCATTCAGTCATAGTTCTCACAGTAACACCATTTCCTGAAGGCAACATGACAGAGGAGTCTTCTGCCTTCTTTGTTAGGCTGTCACTCATAATGCCACGCCCCTCTGAGTTGAAGCCATGCCCCCTATGCAAAATCAGGGCCAAAAGTCTGAAACCAAAAAAAAATTGATCTGAAAGTGAAAAACAGATCTGAAACCGAAAAAAAAAAATTTGAAACCAAAAAAAATGATTTGAAGCCGTAAAAAAAAAATAAGTTTTCAATCTGAAAACATTAAATGTGGAACTGAAAACAAATATAAAAGTGAAAAATGAAAATTTATAATTTATTCAAAATAATTCCAGAATTTAATCTATATTTTATTCAAACTGAAAGAAAAATTTGTACACTTATTTTTAGTTTGAATACATGGTTTTATTTTTTCCAAGTTTTGACCAAAACTTACATTTTCAGTTTCAAGCTTTAGTTTTTCAACTATATATATTTTTTTCAAATTAACAAAACATTTGGCCCTGATTTAGCTCCATAGGGCATCGGACATCTATAATAGATTGTGTACCTTCTAAAAGATGGCACATTCCTGTTGGAACTAACAAAAACATGAAGGACGTGCACAATCATGTTGTGAGAGTGGGTGAAAAGGCTGAAATGATGAAGAAGGGAAAATTGGTCATTAAAAAAAAGATGCTACCAAATTGTATATAAATAAATAAATATAATTCCCTCGAAGCACACAATTGACTTTCTTGTTACAGGTTTATTCGAAGCTTCTCTCCAAATCCACCATAAAACCTAAACACAGTATAACGAGAAAATAAAGATCATATTTGCGTGATATAAACCATTGCATGCACAGCATGTAGAATATCATTTACCAAAGTAAAATACAGACATACAAAACATACAGGACAAATACAGGCATGATATAGTTTAGTAAAGGTGGAGTAACCCACATCTCTTAAAGTTTTAATCTTAACTACAACTCCCCCTAGAGCCCTCCCAGCAGACTCAGAAAGCACAGTGATGCCTTTTACAAAATTTAAAAGCTCATCAAGATAAAAACCAAGATATTCATAAGAGTTTGTGTAATTCAGGTATTTATCGCCAAAAAAAAAACCCCTGAAACTTACTTAGTGACTGTAATGGAAACCTAAAGTGCATTATTTGAGATTTCTTAACATTAATTGAAAGTCTACATTTCTTACACCAAGCATTAGCAGCAGAAAGCATCTTTTATAAATTTTCATCAGTTCCTGCAAGTATAACAAGATCATCTGCTTAAAGAAGGGCACTCACGTTCGAATCATCACATCTCACTCCACCAGTGTTGGGCAAGTTACTCCCAAAATGTAATACATTATAGATTACTAGTTACTGTCATTTGAGAGTAATTAGTTATATTACAATATTACTGTCTCTGAATTGTAATGCGTTACACTACTTTTGCATTACTTTTGAGTTACTTTCGCCAAAATAACAGCGGAAGTTTGACTTGGCAGCTAGCTTGTGAATTTCATCACTGGATCAATAAAGTCTCCTCTTTATCCACTTTAATACATCATAGATTATTCATTATATTTTGTATAATTAATATGGATATGCAAAGTAACTGAAGCTATAAAAATAGATAAGTAAAACGTACAATAGGCAAGTAGGAGAAAATGAAAATACTCAATTAAAAGTACCTTACAGTTGTATTGAAGTACGGCATTGTTGTAAAATGTTTGTTTAAAGCACTTGAAGAAGAAATTAATTTTGTTTAGTTTAAAACAGTCTAAAGGAAATGGTCAATTATAGTGTGATTAAAACTCACTATATACATTATTTACAGCAGCCTACTTGATTTACAGCTGTTATGTGAAAAGGTCCACAACCTTATTTGTTTAACAGTAATTTAGTTTTACCGTGAACCGTCACAGGAAGTGCTTTTATTTTGAAGTAGCCTACACAGAAGTTGTCTGTTGTGTACTCTTGCTAGCTTGTGTTGAGATGAACGTGAGACCCTAGATGCAAACATGTCTGTCAAGCTAAGTTGTTCACTTTCTTGTTTGTAAAACTGCAAAATATTGAACAGTAAATGGTCACAGTAAAAGACGAGCGTTTTTGGTCGACATTCAAAGCCCTTCCACTACAGGCATAGTTACTCTCCATGGCTGATAAACTGCAATGATATTTACGTGTAGCAAGCCTAAACATTAATTCCCGACATGTTTAAATCTGTCAGCGGCTCGGACACACTGCTGTCCGCGCTGACGTACCGTCACCTGTTGGGACACAGATGTTATGAAATAATACTCCTGGCTTTTTTTTCCTGTGAACAAAGGTTTTGCGGTGTTGGGAAATTCTTAAAAAATGTTGCGTTAAAATGCTGCACTCCACATTCTAGTTGTTAAATAACATTAACCAAACCATTTATGTAAACTGCAAAAAAGTGTTGGTGAAAGGACATCACCTTGCTTAACTCCCATTGGAGTTTAGAACCACCCCCCGTCATTAAACCATTTACCCATACACAAGCTTGTGGAGCTCTATCTCAGATAGCAAACAGTCATTGAAACTATGTTAAATCAACATTGCGTTGTCAACATTAAGTCATTGAAACAACATCAAATTCTGATATTGATTCAACATCATTTTGCACCCTGTTTTAATATTGAAACAACGTTGAAATCCTGTCCATAGATCAACGGAATTTCAATGGTATTTCAATTATCAGGAATATTGAAACAATGTTGAAATTTCAACTGAACTAAGGATCAACGTGATTTCAATGGAATTTCAATCATTATTAAGCCATAGAAAAGTATTGCTAGGCATACGAAAATGTAATGCCCTAAATTAAATAACCTATAATGAATATCCTGCTTTATCTACAGCCAGGAAGGTAAAAAGTGATGGAACATTTGAAAGCTTGTATGCCTATAGCCTAGCCTAAAAAACACTGACCACACCACACTGTTTAAGGTAAAAAACAAATTCATTTTATTAGCCTCTTATTTCATTATTTGTCCTCTTTAGCATAGTTACAGTTCATGGTCCTCTGACGTCTGACTGGTTTGTCGTCCAGTCCATCCTGCCTGGTCTGACTGTGCAGCAACTGTTGCACGGCCTGGGCAAAAGTAAATTGGGTGACGCTGGCTGTCCCCATCTGCTGTGTAAGAGCGTCTAAAACAGAAAATACAAGCACAATGCAAACAAATTAGCCTTTAAGTTAAACAGAACACCCACATATATAGCTACACAATTGGAAACAAATTCACTAGTCCTAGTATTTTTCAATGATCGGATATAAGGCAATTTGTCCAGTGTTGTAGGCTAGCCTAGTATCATGTTTTCCCTACATTCAAATCACTTTTCAAAATGGAAGGTTACCTTTGTACTTGCTTCAGTCCCTCTGGCAGGTGATCTCTTTTCTTCCCTCTCCGCCTGGCATTTTCCTCTCTACAAACACATTACAACTCAATTACAGCAACAAATACTGTCACATCCTTGCCAAACATCAGTTCAAAATGGATATTTAGGCTAAGGCTAGCGCTAGCTAACGTTAGCTAGCATTAGCTAACATGACCGAATTCTAAAAGTTGTCCTCAGCAAAACCCAAAAGCTATAATGCAACTACAAATGGAAATTCAGTCATATCCAATCATTTCCTAGCCAAAACATTTCCAACTTCATCTGTACCATGTTCTAAGACTGTTACTGCTAGCTAACGCTAACGAATGTTAGCTAACGTTAGCTAACGCTAGCTAACATTAGCTGTTTTTAAAAGTTGTCTGATGCAGAATCCAAAAGCATGATGGACACTAACCATCATGTTAACGAGTAACAGTATTTTATTTAGTACAATTCATTCATATCGAACATTACATATTAAGCAAGCTTACCTGATCGTATTCGCCCCAAGAGTCCAGAAATGAGATGTGTCCGGTGCAGTACGTTGGTCTACCACCCGATGATCTCCCGGTCAACCAAAAATCAATGACTTTTCAATCATATTTCCCGGTCAACCAAAAATCAATGACTTTTCAATCATATTTCCCGGTTAACTATATCTCAATGCATTTTCAATCATATTTCCCGGTCAACTATATATCAATGCATTTTCAATCATATTTCCCGGTCAACTATATATCAATGCATTTTCAATTATATTTCCCGGTCAACTATATATCAATGCATTTTCAATCATATTTCCCGGTCAACTATAAATCAATGCATTTTCAATCATATTTCCCGGTCAACTATATATCAATGCATTTTCAATCATATTTCCCGGTCAACTATATATCAATGCATTTTCAATCATATTTCCCGGTCAACTATAAATCGATGCATTTTCAATCATATTTCCCGGTCAACTATATTTCGATGGCTTTTCAACAACAGGTCGTTTCCCGGTCAACTCTAAATCAATGACTTTTCAACACATTGGCAATATCGCCCGGTAAACCAAATATCAATGCTTAATCAATCATAAAGATAACTACAGATCAATGTTGTTCCAATGTTGTTGCCATCAACATTAATAACGTCAGGTTTCATCGATATTGTAATGGTGATTCAACATTTATTTTGCATTGAAATTTCAATATCAACCATAATGATGATTCCGATGGAAAATCAATATTTATTCAATGTTGGGTTGCTGTCTGGGATACATTTCTTTTAACATGTTATAAAATGTACCATTTCAACCCGGTCTCACGCCAGGGCGTGAAATAGTCACGTTATTTTGATTTATAAATTTTTGTACAGGTCACGATTTTGACGTTTATTTTGTGTACACGCCACGAATTTTGAACGTGTACAGGTCATGATTTTCGAACCTGCTCTGGGGGATGCAAAAATGGGGAAATGAGGCGCCACACGCCGGCCACAACAGGACGGACCGCCACATGTGGGACGCGATCCCCCCGGGCGCATCCCCAGGCACAGGGGCACACAACAATGGGGTAACGAAACGCCACACGTCGGCCACAACAACGGGACGGGCTGCCACTCACGGGACGCGATCCCCGGGCGCAGGGGCACACCACAACGGGGAAATGAAATCTTTAGTGAGGAATCTCTGTCCCTCATCTGTTTCCAGAGAGCCTCATTGAGCCAATGTCAAGAACTTTTCTTGAAAATAGATTGCAACTGTTCTCTATATCTTCAATAGCCAAAAGATCAGTCCAGTCGATATCATTTAAAGCAGATTTGAATTTGTCCATATAATTTTTAGGAATACTCGGATGATAGTGTTTCACTATGGTTGTGTTCTTAACTGACTGAGGCAATGAGTAAGGTATCCATATGGCTAACTAATTCATGCTTACACCTGAACATAAGTAAAACAGTATGTATGTATTTTACAAAACAAACTACTGTGACTTATGACCCTGAGGTAATTGTTAACCAAGAGAAGGTTAGAGTGGTATCTGACTTTAAATATCTGGGAATCATCCTAGACTCACAACTCTCATTTAAAAAGCATACAAAAAAGGTTGCCAATATTGTTAAATTTAACCTGGCAAATTTTAAGCACATAAGACCATTCCTACCAATCAAGGCCGCAAAGCTCTTCTTGCATGCGATGATCTTCTCACATTTTTCTTACTGTTTAACTAGCTGGTCACAAGCCACCCAGGTAAAAAAGTAGTATACTTTAGTGTATTAGAAATATGAATGAAGTACATGAAGTATAAAACAAGTATGCTTCTACTTGTTGTGCTTTATTTAAAGAGTATTTAATAAGTACTTTTTAAAAGTATACTTCAAAATAGATGTAATTAAGTTCAACTTCAGAGTCCAAAAAGTAAGTATACTAATTTACCAGTAATCAAATTATTTTTTAAATGTACTTTTTGAAAGTGTACTTTTTTGTTAATGTATTTTAAATTGTATAGAAGTTTATTTTTTTTAAGTGTATTAAATTTGACATACTTAGAGTGGCAATTCAGTGTACTTATGGGAAGTATATTTTTTGGAAATTAATTGTTAGTATACTTTATTAAAGTGTACTATGATCTCACTTCATTAGAAGTGTGACTTCTGTACACTTTATACAGTACACTCTAAAATAAGTGTATTTTTAGTGGCATATCAGAGTACTTTCATAAAATATGTTAAAATACAAAAATGTATAGTGGTAACTTAGTGTACTTATAGTAAGTACACTTATTTTTAATACAGAGTTAGTATAATTTTTGAAAGTGTACACTAATTTCACTTCATCAGTAGTGTAATCTTAGTACACTGTAAACAAAGTGCACTAAATATAAGTGTACTTTTATTAGCATATCAAAGTACACTGAAAAAGTGGGAAATAGCAAGTCTTTGAATTTACAAAAATGAATTTAGAATATGCTACGCAATTCATTTATTTAGTTTTAGTTGATTGAAATTGATTGACTTGAACATTTTAAATGATCGAATTAAGTTTGGTCACTACCGGAAATGGTATATTTGAATCAAATGTCGCCAGGAAGAGTAGGTGGCATTTCCCGGGCACTGACACCAACCGTTTATATACTGTCTATAATAACTGTTTCAACAAGGACATCGCCAAAACAAGAAGAATGTGAAGAAGAATGTTGAGTATGTGTTGGCTGCGTGCAGGATTAATTCTACAGCAGCCATATGTTGTCTCCTTCACGAAAAAGTAAGTTAACATCAATCAAAATGATTTTGTTAATGTTCATAATGTTTTTGTACTGCATGTAACGGTTACAAAAGTCCGTTCACTTGTTTGTGCATTCTATAAATATATCGGTTTTCTTGTAACTAAGTTAGCTAATACCATCACTAACTAGTAACTACTTAGTTTAGCATTAATAATTGTGTTTCTCCCCCTGATGGTCCTGCTCCTAACAACGGTATTTCAATGTAGCTAACGTAATGTTAATGGCAGCCGGTGAAAAGGAGCCAGTCAGCCTCATAAGAATGAGTGTTAAGTGTTCGAGTTTAGTTCGCAACATTTAGATTACATTGATGCTGTTGTAACGTTACTTTATGTAACAAAAAAAAAAAGGTCCGTCGAGTTGTTTGGGCATAACGTTATATGTTGGTTTGCTAATAGCTAAGGTTAGCTAGCTAAGACCACAGGCTTACAAGTTCAATGTAACGTCGGGTAAGAACGAACGAGTGTTGTAGCTAAAGCTGGTTATTCAGTTACAGACTGTGTGTGTGTGTGTGTGTGTGTGTGTGTGTGTGTGTGTGTGTGTGTGTGTGTGTGTCGGTTATATGCGGGAGGGTTCTGCTGACATGAAAATGTATCGGGGCAACTAACGTTAGCACAGTGTATGGGAACTCTTTTGTTTTTTACCATGTCATCTTCCTAAATCTCTCTCCACTCCTGCACACTAAAGAAGCCCTCCATAAATCATTAAGTTTTCATGTAAATGAAGCAGCGTTTTTAAGGTCGGACTCAAACTGGATTTTTAGCCCACCTTTGTGTCTTTGTTGTGTGCTTTATTTTGTGTGGTCTTTTAATTATTGAGTCAATGTGCTTGGTTCACCTCACTGATTCTAAATGTTTTCTTTCATAGGATCCTATTTGAACAGCATACACAATCAAATGCTTTATAGTGGTAAGTGCTGTCATATTTATTTTTTCTTTGTATATTTCCTAAAATAATTGAAAGTTACAGATGGAAACATTTATTTGTTTCTCAATTGTTTACAAATGAAAATGGACCTACTCTCACAGATATCGCCATTTTAAACTTTAACAGTATCAGAAACATTAAAACACCAACTGCTTGTTTAGTGTTATTTCTTTTTTTTGAAAAACATTAAGATTTTAGAATTGTGGAAAGGTTATGTAATGTTATATGTTATATTTTACATACCACAATTTATTGGCAAGAACGGCATACAAATTGTAAGGCCCAACGTCTACTTATTTTTCATCTTTCTCCTACTATATTCATCTTTTTGTCTCAGTTTTAACCTTTCCTCTATTTATTTTCTTACTTATCTTCATATTTGTATCTTTCTTTGTCTTTACTGTCAATCTCTTTCCTACGTGATTTGGAGTTGACAGCAAGGCTAGTACCTTTGTAGTAACCATGTTGTAATATTCTTAGAGAAATATGTACCCATATGACAGTGTACACCAGTTGACTTCAAAGTGTAGTGTGTTAAAAAAAAACAATGCAATCCACATGTTTATATTATTTAATTATTATTAACTGTAGTTAATAATAATTAAATAATCTAAGTACTACTAAGTGTGGTAAAGCCACATATTTTTGCAATCTGCACTTTAGTTTGTGTGATTTGTTTATGACTTTCATATGAATGTTTACACCAGGCTTGGTCAGTGCTCAATATACTACTGTGATTGAAGTAGTTAAATAAAAGATGTCATTCATATAAATTCATGCATCACCTAATTTCATCATCACATACAGGCCTGGCCTCCAGGAAATAACAGTTTGTTTAATCAATCTAATCTTGTGTTGTTCATACTATACAAGAATGTATTACTTGTCTTTGTTGAATAATACAGAAGACAAAGAGCTGAAAAAATTATTGCATATTAAATTGCAATCACAATATTTGTGGAAGAAAATCGCAATTAGATTATTTTCTAAAATCGTTAGCCCTACTTACTAGTCCCTTATGATTTAATACTTGTGTATTTGTTTCTCAATTGGTCTTATTGACTGCCTTTTCCTTTATTTTTAATAGGGCATGGATGAAGACGCCATCAACGAGGCCACTGAAGAAACCAGTGTTGGGATTTATGTTCTTAAAGAACATGCTTCAAGTGATGAACCAGGGGACATTGGTATTGTCCTTGTAGGCATCAAGATGTTGCAAGATCTTTATAATGTAGCATTACCTGTTGCTACGCTGTTTGGACTAATGTACAGTATGCCCTGAACTTCAGCTACCCTGCTCGCCTTCGATCCAAAAGATTTGCATGGAACTTGATGGAGGGAAACTTACCAACAAAGCACTTGCTCTAAAAAACAGGCTCTTCCAGTGAAAGTTCCAGAGAGACTGCGCCGTCAACCAAATAGCGTAGTTGTCCCTAAAGGCATCGTTGGTATGGCTGTACTCTCTGGACTAGTTTTTTTTGTTTGAATTAACTGGACAGGATTTGCTTGGAGCTGCATGGAAATAACCTTTTGCAAACCAAGCAAAAGTTTTCTCTCTAGAAAACAGACTCCATTAAAGACCAACAGGCATCTTTGGTACTGCTATACCAGATGGAATTTCTTTTTTTTTACACAGGGTTAACATTTTTTTGTCATTTGAAAAACTACTTTGAAAACAGAGTGCACAATTTAAAGGGTAACTTCGGGTTTTTCAACTTGGACCCTGTGTTCCTCTGTTGTTGTTACTGATGGGAACAACGATCTTCGACATTGGTCCAGTATAAAGCGAGTAGGCCTGTCACGATAACAAGTTTTGCTGGACGATAAATTGTCCCAGAAATTATTGTGATAAACCATAATCTTGTCGTCCTGAGACCATTTTCATCTAATATAATGATAATGGCATAATAATGCAGGTACACTTTTTCAAAGATCAATAAACTTTTATTTCTAAGGAATTTTTAACACTAGAACTGGAAGACATCGTCCACAGCGGCGTATGTCCGAGCACAGCAGATATCGCTCATATTCTTTTCTTTTTTTTCTCTTGACGCTGCCTTTACTGTTCAAGGTTCCTGCTTTTGCCAATATCTGATTTTGTGTTTTACTTTTGTGTCAATAATAAAGATCCTTTTCTGTAATGCAATTTATAATCTGTTGATGTAATGCACTTGAACTGAATTGTAATATAATACACTTGTAGTGTAATAGCAACATTCATGCTTAAGTATAACAAAATGGGGATAAAAGTACAGATGAAATATACTTCAAACAATTTGTTTCTACCTTACACTATAATAACATTGCACTGAAAGTACGTGTTTATGATGTTTAGGTTGTAATTGAACTTCACTTCAAACACATTATTATTGTCATAGTGGGACACTTTAAAAGCACTAAATATAGTTATGAAGTGCATTTGTAGATCACTTGAAATATCACAGAGGCATACTAAATTGACATAGTTTATAGTAATTATAAGTATGATAGCAGTATGCACAAAATATACTTAAACGCAACTGTAAGTTGCGCTGCAATGCCTTTTTAAGTGTATTTCAATAAGAATGGCAATACAATGCAATTGTACTATAAGTGTGCTTAATTGCACATGAATCTTGATTTCAATTAGTGTATTTTAGTGCACTTGAAGTTGTTCCATTTTAGTATACTATTTACACTTGAAGTGTAGTCAAATAGATGTTAAGTTGAAGTTAATACATAATTGAATACACTTAACTATACTTGGATTTGACGAAAATAGTACAACATTTAGAAAATATACTTAGTACACTTTATTAAAGTACATTTTTAATAGAATTTTTTTTCACCTGGGCAATAAAACAACATTGCAACCATTGGAGTCACTTTATAAACAAACATTAAAGACATTGGACCGTAAGGGTAATAGCTGTTTAATCATTGTAACATAATTAAAAAACACAACATGTTTAGCTTTGAAAACTTCAGAAACTTTGCTCATGCCTGTCTTGTCTTTAAGGTACTCCGTGGGCTTGCTCCACCACCACTGTGCCAGTTTATAAAACAGAAAGATAATGTCAATAGAGTAACCAGAGCAACCACCAGAGAGGACTGCATAGTTCAATTTAGAAAAAGTAGGATTGGAAGCACAGCCTTTTCTGTCAGAGCCACAATTTTTTGGAATAGTCTGCCCAATGAATTAAGGGAGTGTAATAGTCTCTCCTCTTTTAAAAACATCTTAAATCTTGGATTAGGGACAATTACAATTGTAATCATACACCAAATACTTAAGCCCATGAACATACTTTGCTTTTATTTTTATTTTCTTTTTTTCTTTATTTATACTGTATTTTATACTGTAATTAAATTGAGGATTAGATGAGGTGAGCAACATATTGTCTGTTTGAGGGTATATTCATATTGTTTTAAAATTTCTGCTGTATTTATTACATTGCTACTGTATTTATTAGATTTATAGTGTATTTGTATTGATTTTTGTATTTTAGGGTGCCTGTTAAGACCTGGCTAGGGACAACAGATGGAAACTAGCACTTGTAGCTAACTCTGGCTTGTTTACAGCAAGTCATTTGTCTGTTGATCAATGAGCATTGTCCCTATCAAATAAATAAATAAATAAATAAATAAAAGTGTCCTCTCCTCCGTCAATAAATTTGAAAGAAGAGCCATTCAATTTGGGATGGTGATCGTAAAAAAGTTTATTTTATGTGTATGGAAAATAGATTCTGTGCCTTCATATAATGTGTGGCTGGGAGAATTGTCAAATACTTTACATCTGGAAAGATTGAGATTCTATAATGAAGATAGAGGAGACAAGTTTGATAAAACATGGGACCCAATACTGAATTACCTTAAAAATGTGAGCTCCTAGACATTGGCTATTGTATAAAACCTCACTGTGCAAATGAGTATGTGATTTTGTATATGTCAAATTCATTTATCTTTACTGCTTTTAGATGTTTTTGTTTATAGTACCCATCCTAACTATGACCATGGAATATTGTTATAGATGTACTGTATTCTGTAGGTTCTGTATGTTATGTGTTCTTTGTTAAGTGTTCCTTTTTTTCCCCCTCTCTCTTCTTTATTCTTTTTCTTGAAAATTAATAAACATATTTCAAAAAAACATTGGCTTCAATCAGTAAGTCAAATGTAAATTTAATGGGGTTCATAATGATCATAGAAATAGAATTTCAATGATAGCGACATATTCGCTGGCTTTTAGGCTGATTCTGTAAATAATAATAATAATAATAACAATGAAAATATAATAAAATAGAGAGGGTAAAACTACGCCCACTGCTGTCCATAGTCAACATCTACAGCAGAAAATCTTATTTACAGAGGTTTTATTTCTTGTAAATAGTTATAGTTATGCTTTTTTCACCTGGTCACATAATAACTAGGGATGGGGATCGTTAATTTTTATTGATATTGATACCATTTTCGAGACTGCTTAATGATCCAAGTCTTTATCGATACCATTATCGATACTTTTTTTATTATTTGATGAAAAGTCAAGATGACAAATTCTTAATCTTAACAGAACCAGGGGTGCAACGGATCACAAAACGGTTCAGATTAAGTTTTTGAGTCAAGGATCAGTTACATTTTCGGATCAGCAGAAAAAAAAAGAGGGGGGGTTTAAATGATTAACTAAAAATGTAATAACAATAACTTTTAACAATAATAACTTCTTTCACCAGTAGATTGCTGTTAAACGACAACAACAGATGAGAAAAGGGTATTTTACAATAACTATGAATGCATCACGAGGTTTACCAGTTTTAAGTAAACGCAACATTTAGTCCCATCTGTGTTGTTTTTCTGACAACAGCAGTGACCATAGTCAGGGTTTCCGCGGGTCATTAAAAAGCATAAAAGTAATTAAATAGATTTTGTGAAAATTCAGGCCTGAACTGGCATGAAAAAGCATGAACTTCTATGTTCAAAGGCATTAAAAATTATGTAAAGTTGATGGAATAAAAACATTGTTTTTCACGATTTATTTTGATTATATAAACATCTAAATCTAATTTTGATCGGAAGTATAGCCTAATCGTTGACAGGCGGAACCTTTTAATTGGCTGTTTTTTATGGCTGGTGCACGAAGTCGCGACACCGGATGCTAGTAATGCAGTGAGTGTGAGTCTACTGTCTATGGTGTGAGTGTACGCTGTGGCGAAAGAACGGAGGAAATGTCAAATGACGGAAAAATGGGAAAATGCAAGTTTCAGCAGAAGTGGTTGGAGGATGAACTATTCAGAACCTGGTTAAAGCCCGTCGACCGTGAACCCGGAGAGGCATTTTGCAGCGTGTGCAAAAAAAACTTCAAACTCTGCACAATGGGCGTCAATGTGGTGAAATCACACATGCAGTCCGAGAGTCACAAGTCGGCGCTTAAAGGCAGGCAGCAGTTAACTGTTTAGAATTTTTTTGCCGTGACCAGCAACGCAACTTCTGCTGTTTAGACAGAGTTGGAGCAAAAAGGAAAGGAACTAAGACATATGCACTAATGGCTCCCCATGGGTGGATTTTCCTCACCTGGCTCCTCAGTGTGGGTGTGGGTGGGTGGGTGTGGTGGGGAGGACAGAGGGTATTCCCCCTTAGAAACCAAAGTCTGACTACACCCTGTTTCAATACTAGCTTTCAGTTCAGATGGCGGTGCTTACTTGAAGTTAGTCTAACTTTTAGGACTGGTTGACATGATTTTGGCGAATTTGCCTACTGCCGTAAGCAGTATAGGTTCATTACTTTTAATTATCGGTGCATGTTGTTTTGAGATCCACGGGGCAGAGATGCGAGCTGCTCAGTGAACAATGTTTTAAATATTTGTATTTCTGTTGTGTTCTTATTTTGTGAAGCACTTTGTGTTGCGTTTAATGACTGTAAACCATCTTGTGAGCCATCTGACAGTTAAATTTGGATTTTCAAATATAAAAAATTGGCATTGTCAAATGCTTACAATTTGTGTGTTAAAGTATCTGCAGTTGGACATGGGCATGAAATTAGTTTAAAGTGGCATGAAAAAGGGCATGAAAAATCATGAAATGAGATTTGCTGATATCTGCAGAAACCCTGATAGTGCTAGTTTGTGTCTTTTAGCTCATAGTTTTAGTGGTAGACTGTTGTACAGTGTTGGAATCCTCTACAGGGAAATACAGTCACACTTTTACACCGTTAAGCTGTCAGCATTTTAACTTTGATTAATCAAGCTACTTGCTAACGTTGGGCTAACATCAATGTTACCTGCTGCCAAGTATACAGTTAGTGTTAACTAGCATCCCCAGTGATGTTTCTGTTGCCTCTAACGTCCGTTTCGGAGCATCAGAGGGCAGCGCAGACATTTAAGTGGCAACGAAATCCACGTTGCTATTCAGTCCGGGAGATAGGCCTATCGGTCGTTTAGGCATCGGTGCCATATTAGCACTGGATTTTAACATGCGGCGTTAACGTGAACAGAAAATTGCGTTGCCTGTATCTTTTCACTACAACCCTCAGTAGAGATTTATCAGCCTACTTTAAGTAACAGCGACAGTATACAATTATTTCACACTATTATTACAGTTAAACTTTGCATTTGATCCGCGGTTCACATGTATTCCGAGTGTTGATCTGTACGAATCAGCCATGGTCCGTTGCACCACAAAAGCTATTATTGGTTTTATTGCAAAAAACGGTGAGTCTGTGATTGTTGATTTCTTCTCTCTTTGTCGCTGTTTTTGTTTTAACAAGCAGTGCTCTCGGTAGCCAGTCTGACTATGTTTTGAATGATTTGCGGTGTGGAGGCTAGTCTTTACATATGGTCTTTATGCTCACACTGTGCTCATCAATAATTTTTCCGGGTCCTAATACAACTCGAGACTCACCCCTAAATATAACCACAACTGCATTCTCAATGACAGGCTTTCTCTTAATCTGTCTCTCTACATCCTCCACTCTGCAGGGGACATGCAACACTTGGCTTGGTTGATGCTGGTGATCCTTTGGATGGTGCAGGCTGTGGAGGGCTGTCCTGATGTTTGTAGATGCTCCAGGAAGGCTGGTCCAGAAAAGTCAGAGGTCAACTGTCATAAGATGGGGCTTCGTGCCTTTCCATCCAAACTGCCCCCTGATGCCTGGATCCTCAAACTAGGTGAATACCTTGTGGTTAATCAAATTGTTTCTCAGATTGTTGTGAAATTCAAGACACATTTATCAGACATTTTCTGCAAGTAAACATAAGAAGTGTGGGTCGGTATCATCTTTCTTACTGCTGTCTAAAGGTGAGAACGGTATCACAGACCTGAAGGCTAATGCTCTGAAATCAATTCCAAAGATTGAGAGTATTAACCTGGAACAAAATGCCATCACGTCCATCCACCCCCAGGCCCTCTCTGGTGCAAAGAAACTGATGCTCCTAAACCTCTATGGTAACCACATCACCACCCTTCCACCAAGAGGATTTCAGGTATAGGAGGAGATTAGAGAATAATGTATTACATGTACAGCAATCACAATGCAATAATCTGACCACAAAAAATATATTTCCATGCCTCTAGGACCTCCTGAACCTTCGCTTCCTCATGCTGGGACAGAACCAGATTGGCATCCTCAAACCTGAGATGTTTGCTGGAATGAGGAACTTGTCAGACTTAGATCTTCCTCTCAACGCGCTGACAATGCTACCGTCTAATGCCTTTAAGCCTCTGATCGCCCTCAAAGTTCTGGACCTTTCCCAGAATCGCATCCAGAAGATCTCTCCTAAGGCCTTTACTGGACTCAGACAGCTCATGTTCCTCAACTTAGACAATAACAGGTCATCACATTTACCCTGTAGTAGATGCTTCTATAAACCTCTCAATGCCAAACCTACTGCACTTAGCAATGCCATATTAGATAGATTTAGTAATGCAGGTATGTGTAGTGAGAATCAGACTATATTCCTGGGATACGGGATGAATAACATGTTTCATTTTTTTTTTAGAACAAAACACGAATCAAACAACTCACAACATGAACACATCCCCACCCCCCTGAACCCCCAACTCACCATCACCACTTCCTTATACAAAAATTAAGACAAAATGCAATAATAACCATAATATTCAAGACAATACAATATAACAATAACAAAATAGACAACAAACTGCAAACCAAAACCTAAACACCATGTATATGTGATAACACCATAAGCACATAGTAAACGCCTCTCCACAGCACATGGCTTTTTAGGAGCCCTCCAAAATGCTCATGTACTTTACCCATTTTCTAGTGTAGACAAACCGTTTATGTGTAATTTTTTCAAATGCTACTACTCTAGCCATCTCACAATCCCACTCTTGGATTGAAGGCACCCCTTCGTTCCTCCATCCTCTTAGAAGAATCTGTCTGGCTATCATTGAACTGGTTTGGACCCAGCGTCTTATCTTTCCTGCATAGGGTTGACCCGTCTTCTAGAAAAAATAGTCTTGGGCTAAATGGAACCTGGGTCCTTGCAATCAGACATAAGTTATCATGTATTCTGATCCCAAATTCCTGGATATTGTCATAGGAGAATAGCACATTAAGTAATTTTGTCATCCTCTGTCTAACATTTCCAACAATTTGGTGTCTTTTTCAATCCAAGTCTGGAGCCCCACAGAGGAGGTCTGCAGCCAGACCCTTCTCAGACAATTTGGAGGCAGTCCAATTGAAGCGATGCATGACCTTGAACTGAATGAGGCACACGTGACATAGTTTTAATATTCCTACCAATTCTGTCCCACACCTCCTCATCCAGTATAATATACAGGTCTCTTTCCCATGTCTTCTTGAGGCCTGACCAGGCTCCCCCAAACAGATGGCGAAGTTGCAAATATCTGAAACATTATGACCTGGGGATTCCAAATTGCTGTACCACATCCTCAAAGGATTTCAACATGCCACAGAGATACAAATCCCCCAGTGTAACAATTCCCTTTTCCAGCTGGTCCCTCCAAAAAATGGGAGATCTACTAATAGATAACTTTGGATTCCACCAAATACTTGATGAGGCATTTAGATATGGATCAAGTTGAAACAGCCGGGCCACTTTGGTCCAAACTAAACCTGTTTGAGTCGTGACTCATTCAGATCTTTCACCCGACTTTTTAAATTAACTCATGAGTCACGAGTCTCTAGTATCATTAACTCGGATCAGCTGAGTCCTACTACAATTCAATCTAAAATGATAACAGCGCCACACACAAACCTCTTGCAACATTAGCTACTACTAGTCCTAGACATCTTAGCTTTATAACTTACAATTTCGTAGGCAACCACAACTTCACAAGTCAACTCAAGCGACTGAGTGAGCAGAGAGACAGTCCGAGACTTCCCGACCCACAGACTCAGAGCAAGAAACATTGCAAGCTCGCCTCGGCTCGCCGACCATGGAATTCATGAGTCCTTGACAACTCATGAGTTGTTGATGACTCGTGAGTTCTCGCGGGAGTCAGCAGAGGTGGGTAGAGTAGCCAAAAATTGTACTCAAGTAAAAGTACTGTTACTTCAGAAAAATATGACTCAAGTAAAAGTAAAAAGTAGTCATCCAAATAATTACTTGAGTAAGAGTAAAAAAGTACTTAGAGAAAAAACTACTCAAGTATTGAGTAACTGTTGAGTAACGTCTGATTTATTTTTTTAACACAAGCATTCAATCAGACAGACAAAAATACAAAATAATCATCTTTAGGCAAATTATAGTTCATCCAATCAATAAAATAAATTAAAATTAATTAATTACAAAATAGCTTAAATTAAAATAATCCAGGTAAATTCAAGTACTTAAAAAATTAAATCAATAAAATAATAAAAAAATAAATAAGCACAAGTAACACAAATTTCCAAACCTTTATACTTTTTTACCAGGCTCTGCAGGCAGAACTAGAACAAGGTAATGCAGCTGCTGTTTCGCACTTTTACTAAGGTAAACATGCTTTCTATATGAGGCCAGGGGTGTTCCTCCTCGTCTGTGTCTGCATTGCCGACCATTTTTATTTTGCTACGACTGTAAAGCTAACCCGTCCTGCCGCTGAGATCACGTGACGAGAATGCACAACTACGTTTGATTGGTGAAACACAGTCACGTGGTAGAGCCTTTAGCGGAAGTCTCTCTCTCTTTCAAAATAAAATATTAAAATGAGGCGTACACGGGGGGATAAAAACAATGACGCGTAGAATATCAAAGAGGTAAAAAGAAAAGTAACAAGCTCATTGTAGCCTAATGTAGCGGAGTAAGAGTATAGTTTCTTCTTCACAAATCTACTCAAGTAAAAGTAAAAAGTATAGTGATTTAAAACTACTCCTAGAAGTATAATTTTTTCAAAAACATACTCAAGTAAATGTAACGGAGTAAATGTAACGGAGTAAATGTAACGGATTAAATGTAACAGTAAATGTAACTCGTTACTACCCACCTCTGGGAGTCAGTCAATCCCGCGAATCAGCCGGCTACATTGTCATGAGTGGATCTGATTCAGACGAGCGAGTGAAGTCTCTCCTCGAGCTCAGGGTAAAGCAAATCAACAACAAAAGCCATTCTTTCACTTCTGAAATAACATACAATGTTCTGCATGTAGCATAGCTAGGTCTACTGTAGGTTTGATATATAAATGTAGTATGTTAAAATGCAATTAGGTCGAGCAGACAGTCCGAAACATTGCAAGCTCGCCTCAGCTCGCCTCGCAGACAACTCATGAGTTGTCGACAACTCATAGTTGTCAATGACTTGTGAGTTCTCGCAGGAGTCAGTCAATCCCACGACTCAGTTTAGTGAGTGACTCAGAATAACTTGAATCCTTAAAAGGAATCAAGTTTGCTAGGCCTAGTTCAAACTACTTCTAAGTGAGGGATTATCAGATGTGTTTTTCCTCTTAGAATACAGTTTGACAGACTTGACAGTTTTGTAGGGGCAATAATGAGGCAAGAACAGATTACAATACAATACCAGCATGGGGCTATCTCAGGAGGAAGTGGGTGTGACATTGATCTTTGTGGATGGTGGTGAATCCGACTTTATGGCCACTATCAACAATTGGTGTTGATATATATCCATGACCACGATCTTTCCATGACGAAGTGTTTTAATTACCTAACCTTTTCCTTAACCATAATGTATTTGCCATAACCACAATCATTTTCTAACCTTAACCATAGTGAGAGGGGGTTGTAGCCGATTCTGTGGTCTGTCCTGGGACCAGTGGTCTCTGGCATGGACCAGTGGTTACTGCCACTAGGGGCGCTGAGACACTAGTCGCGACCAGTGGCACAGTGGTCATGACCAGCTTCTTACTGGCACAAAGGGCACTAAAATTACTGGTCCTGACCACCTCCTCTGTAATCTGTTCTGTTGTTTGGACCAGTTGAGTGATCTGTGGAGTGTTTATTTTTAATACAACTTTTCACGTTTTTCAAAGTGTGAGCAGAATCGCCTAATGTGAGAAGCCATAATTGTTTGTCTATCCAATGCTATTGATCACTATTATTAATAGAAATCATAATAACAATGATTAAATTATTATTAGTCGTAGTTGTATGAGTAGTACTATCGACTATGCAGGTCCGTGTCTTCCTGACTGGTTTAACCCTGTGATGCCTGAATTTATTCACAATTATATAAAAAAAATTATTATGTGTATTTCTGGCTCCAAGCTGATGCTAAATTAAGTTGAGATTGTTAATTTGTCTATAGCATATAGAATAGATATAAATTTAGGTATGATGCAAATTAGCGACAACAGGCATTCATGGTAAAATTCTTTACAAAATGGTAAAATTAATAAAACACATTTTCCCATCTCAGATATGTAGATTTTATTCATGTCACAAAGTAATTGACAAATAAATGAATTTTGACAACAGCGAGAAAGAAAACACTCTCCTACTCCCTAACATTGACAGTAGTCTTTTTAGGGTTAGGGGTTAAGGGGTTAGGGTTAGGGTTAATCTTGCTTCCGTGAACTGGATGTAGTTCCCACTCCGACCGGTCCTACGAGAAACCAGTGCGTGCAAAAGGTTCCTAGGTATGTATCGAATGTAAACAAACCGGCATTGGGGGAATACACACGCTATCTCGCCTGCAGTCGGAATGGAAGGGGTTTGATGCAAATTAGCGACAGTCGGCGTTAAGGGGTTAAACTTTACCAATGTGTTGCATTTTAAAAGCCTGTCACATTACCCTTTGTATCAAATATTGATCTAGAAACTAAAGTCAAATACATATAGTGGAGGAAAAAATGTAGAGTTGACTGACAAAGCAACATTAAATGAAATACAAAAATGTAAAAGTTCAATTAAAAATTCAACTTAAGTAGCCTATAGTACAGTAACAAAAGTAATAGTCGAATCATCTTGACTGATCAAGCACCTGATCACCTGATCATTCAAAGGATTTTCTCTGGATAAAATCTGGAAAACCCTCAAATCTCGCCAGGATGTCAATTGTGGCCTGCATAATAGAAAACATTTAAGTTCATGACAACATAGGAAAAAATAATGTTATGTGTTAATGTGACAGATTATAAACATAAAATAATGGGTTGGAATTATATAGGACTTTTCTGGGCACTGAAAGTGCTTTAAAGAAACCATTATTCTCTCTTGCGCTCTCTCTTTATATATATATATATATATATATATATATATATATATATATATATATATATACTGTATATATACTGTATATATATATATATATATATATATATGTAGGGCCTCTTTTGGCTTTATAAGTTATTTATTACTATTACTATTACATTTATTTCTTCTTCTTCTTCTTATTATTATTATTATTATACATTTGGGGCTTATATTCAATGACATTTCAGTTAGGCTATAGTCAAAGACACACAAGATGGCTCAAATCTAAAAAGAGTCTGATCACGTAAGCATATCTCGACGAATAACAATGAAAACAATAAAAGTCAAAGATTACTTACACAGATCATTGGAATGGGCCTGGAAATCTAGGGAATCCAAGCAAAGTATATCCTAGACCATATTTTCCGCTCTTTGTGATTTTAGAATGAGCATACGGCGTAATAATCATCTTTTTACGGCTGGTAAAATTGACGATACTTTCAAACAGTGCCTAAATAACATCTTTCTCAGTTTCACTGACTTGGTCAGTAAATTCAACATCACTAAGTCCAGTTTTTTCAGATATCTTCAGGTTCGTCATTTCATTCGAACACACGTCTCATAATTTTCTCAATTGCCTGAGCACTCTGACCGGGGATTTCCACTGGATGCGTAACAGCTGAGGACCGGCTCCGCTGCGTTCCGGCTGCGTGCTCTGCCGTCCGTCAATACCCACCGGGTCTGGATTTGTTGCGGAACGGCTGCGGCCGTGACTGACAGCTGTAGTCACGAGGACCCACAAGTTCTCGCGAATTCAGGTAGAATAGAACCACAAAACCAACAACAGTTTGTTTCCCTCCAGAGGACTACAGGGGAAACGACTATGTGCTGTGTTTTCAAGGTGTAGTGCAGGGAAATATGATCCGTCGTGAGCACTGTGTATTTTATTTTGAAAATTAACCGGATATTTATTTTGTTTATGTGCTCGACTTCCTGTCCCTCACTATCTGCCATGTGCTGAATTGCTGCGGAGCTCTTCGTCGTCCGTCAAAAATAGAAGCTCTGCGTATCTGCTGCGGAGGGCTGCGGACTGACGGAACTGGGACGGAGTAGGGACGCAGACGTTCCGCAGTCTGTGGAAATACACAGATTGACTTTAATGGAAACCTAATGACTCCGTCGACGTTCCGGAGAATTTGGAAATTGCCGATGACCTGGAGGATATACTGCAGACCCCTCTAACCTTAAGAGGCCAAATCTCTAACATATAATTAAATTATGTTCAGTTCAGTTCAGTCACTTTATTATCCCAAATGGGAAACTTGATATGCAGTCAAAAGTGAAAGATAAAAAGAAACACATCCAAGCCACATACAAATAGAGGCAACAATACAAGACATGAGTACAAAAAAGATTTCCTGTATGTAATACACACAACAGAATTTATCACCACTGGAACAATCTCTAAAAACAAAACAAGTACTACATTACATGTGCAAATTAAGCTGAGTTATTGCACATGGGACAAAGGAGTTTTTACCCCTATTGGTCTTAAACCGAGGTACTCTAAATCTCCGACCTGATGGGAGTATTACAAAGTCAGAGTGAAGGGGGTGGTTTGTGCAGTCTAATATATACCGGGCCTTGCGAAGAACTTGCTGGTCAAAGATAACCATTAAGGGGGACTGTGAAAAACCTATCACCTTACCAGCCACCTATACAATATGGCTGAGGTGTTTTTTTCCCCTGATATTAAGGTTACCGTACCAAGCAATCATGGCAAACATAAGAACTGATTCAATAAAAGATTTATACAATAAGGACACAATTTTCCTATCTACATTAAGTGTTTAACTTCCTAAGGCAGTACAAACATTGTTGTCCCTTCTTACAGACTGGATCACAATTCACATCAAACTTCAGGTTTTTATCAATGACGGTTCCCAGATACTTGTACTGTTCAACAAACTCAATTTCAGTTCCCTTAATGAAAGTCTTAGATGGTGGGAGGAATACTTTCCTAAAATCATTGACCATATCCTTGGTTTTTTGTGGAGTTTAATTGGAGAAATGCCTCATCACACCATTGGACAAACTCATCCACAACTGGCCCATGCTCAGATTCATCTTTACGGAGCAGGCTAATGATGACCGTATCATCAG
The DNA here is from genome assembly GCA_025617405.1 of Perca schrenkii. Classification (NCBI taxonomy): domain Eukaryota; kingdom Metazoa; phylum Chordata; class Actinopteri; order Perciformes; family Percidae; genus Perca; species Perca schrenkii. The sequence continues at coordinate 7,055,714 of CM046804.1, forward strand.
CAAACTTCACAATGTGCCTGTTCTCATGCTGGCTTCTACAGTCATTGGTGTAAAGAATGTACAGCAATGGGGACAGGACACAGCCCTGAGGAGAGCTAGTGGAAGAGGAGCGCTGTTCTGACAGAAAGCCATTAACCCTAACCCTCTGAGATCTACATGTTAAAAAATCTACAATCCAGCCGACAAAATTTACATCAAAATTAAAATAGGTACGCAGTTTCCAAGCTAAAATATGTGGTTGAATAGTATTAAAAGCTGATGAAAAATCCATAAATAAAAGTCTGGAATGAGTGCCAGGAACTTCCAGGTGCTTATACAGAAAGTTAAGTAAAGTGAGGCATCTTCTACCCCCATCCATGCCCTATATGCAAACTGCATGGGGTCTAAAGCCTCCTCCACCATAGTTAACAGTTCCCTTTTGACCAGCCTTTCAAATGACTTCATGACCAGTGAAGTCAATGCCACTGGTCTGAGGTCATTTAGCACAGGGGTTCCACTTTTAGCCACCGGAACAACAATGGACTCCTTCCATAACTTTGGGACCCTTCGCTGCTCCAGAGATATCCTAAATATATTACAGAACACATCACAAAGCTGTTCTGAACAGTGCTTTAGCAATCTTCCTGTAATAGAATCAGGCCCCATGCTCTTATTTGTCTTAACTCTCTGAAACTCTGCCTTAACATCATGGGCATCAAACATCTGGCTCGGCTTTGTGGAAGAGGAAGACTCTTTGCATATTTCTCTAAGTTGCTCTGTGAAGTCATGACTCTCAAATCTCACTTGACAGTATATCCATGGATCCTATCAAAGCAAAATGGGAAGAAGAGTTAGGGACAAATATATCAGATGCTATATGGGACAGAGCTCTAAGCTGGGTGAATGCGACCTCTTCTTGTGCACGTTTGAATTTGATTCAGTTTAAAGTTCTTCACCGTATGCACTACAGTAAGGTTAAACTGGCCAAAATATACTCTGACATGGATGACATCTGTGAAAGATGTAGAATGGACAGAGCAGATTTACTTCACATGTTTTGGACATGTTCCAGGTTGAGAGAGTTCTAGGCTTCAATATTTAAGGTCTTAAATGAAGCCTTTGATTTAGATCTACAACCTAGCCCTACAATGGCCGTGTTTGGGGTAAAAGGGGGTGATATTGTAATGTCCAATGGGAAGGAAAGTGTTGTTGCTTTTGTCACCTTAATAGCACGACGGAGAATACTACAAAAACAAGCCTCCACATGGCTTTCTGATATTATGATGTTTCTAAAAATAGAAAAAATCAAATACTTTACAACAACCAGAACATTTTACAAAAAGTGGGACCCTTTACTGGCTACACGCCCCTCTTAATAACTGCTAAGATTTGTATAGCACACTGATTACACTATTTGCTATCATGAGTAATAGAAGAAAGGTGTTTTTTTTTATTTTTTATTTTTTGTTTCTTTAGCTCTCCTTTCCTCAGCACACGGGTTTGTTGTGGGTGGGATGGGGTTAATTGAAAGATGTCTTGTTATAATTGACATTGTAATGTTGCACTGCATATTGTATCTTCTCTAAAGCAATAAAAATACTTGCTAAAAACTCGCATCAAAATTGGAAATGGCTTCTTATTGGCCAGGAACTGAATCTCCAACCGTTTACTTAATTTCATTAGTTTAAAGGCAGTGTCCATGCAGCCATGGCATGATCGAAAAAACAATTGAAAAATAATCTTCAATTCTCTTCAAAAAAGAGTTAGGGTAAGTGGTCCTGATCATTGATGATTGAAGACACGGACCTGCATAGTCGATAGTACTTCTCATACAACTACGACTAATAATAATAATTTATTGTTATTATGATTTTCTATTAATAATAGTGATCAATAGCATTGGATAGACAAACGATTATGGCTTCTCACATTAGGCGACTCTGCTCACACTTTGAGAAACGTGAAAAGTTGCATTAAAAATAAACACTCCACAGATCACTCAACTGGTCCAAACAACAGAACAGATCACAGAGGAGGTGGTCAGGACCAGTAATTTTAGTGCCCTTTGTGCCAGTAAGAAGCTGGTCATGACCGCTGTGCCACTGGTCGCAACCAGTGTCTCTAGCGCCCCTAGTGGTTGTGACCACTGGTCCGTGCCAGAGTCTAACTGGTCCTGACCACACGGATCCATTATCAATAATAATAACAATAATAATCATAATATATCTGATATAGTGTATTTTATAGACAAAAGATTGTGATCTCTGACATTTATCCAGCTAACAGTGCTGCCAAAACGACAGGAAAGGGGAGCCGCTTCACAGACCACAGGGACCACAGGGCAGACCACTGAGGAGCTGGTCGCGACCAGTGTCTCTAGCGCCCCTAGTGGCAGTAACCACTGGTGCCTGCCAGAGACCATGGTCCTGGGACAGACCACAGAATCGGCTACAACCCCTGCTGACCATAGTGGAGGTGCCATAGATTAATATTGTTGAAAATGAATAGCTACATATTAATGTTGGCATTCCAATTTAAAAAAAACATCGTTATGGGACGTAATCCAGGGTTTGGAGTCTGGGGGAAGGTTTTGAATTTGTTGGGACAAATAAGTCCTCCAAATTAAGCAACTAAATATGTTGTTTGTAACTGCCCTGTAGAACCACACATAGAACAGATTTTTAATCTGACACCCCTATCAACAGGATGACATTATTTTATTATTATGACATTTTTTTAATGATGTTACAACACTGGTTTAGGTTAGGTTAAGGCACGGTTTTTGGTTTAGGGAAACATTATGGCTTGGGTTAAAATGACTACTCAATTAAGGTTTCGGGACCTTTATCGATATGGTAATAATAACCACTTGGCTGAGGTAATGGAACGACTGTAATCATGATTGAAAAAAAATGTTGACTGTCGATAGTAAACAGGAAACAAACAGCAGTCTGATGTTGTGTGGCCCCATCCACCCAACCCAGGCTCCTCCCTACACACTTCCTCCTTTGCTGCCGTCATAATTACTACGACCACTAGAGGGCTTTGTCAGCTGTATTTAAACATCGTCGTTTTGTGCACTTCCTAAAAAGACTGATGTTATTTTGGGGAGGAAAGTCTTGTTAGGAAAGCACAAGTTAGGCCGGTTACACACTGGCTGCGTCGCGTGAGTGTGTCAGCTGCGTGGCGTGTCCGTTTATATTTCGGCTCCCATGTTAACAGGTTAGAGCTTACACACTGCCTGCGTGACACACGTCTCAGGCTCGAGCCGCGCCGAAAACATGTGCCTGCTAGAAAAAGAACCAACGCCTATTTTTCACGCGGCACGCAAGCTTGTTGGAAGCGTTTCCAGGCAAAATATAATAGGAAAAGATGTTTATATGTCATTCAGACACGAATACATATTAATAAATGACATGTTAATGTTTGAAAGCCTCTAGGTTTTGATATAAATGTAGATATATAAATGTAATTTAAAAAAAATAAAACGATTTTCTAATATTGCACCAGTCAATACAGAACAAAATATTCTGTAGCCTATTTTGCCGTCAATACTGCCGACGTCTTTGCTGTAATCAAATCAGTATATATTTATCTTTAACATGGTATTTCATTTTATCAATGGGAAACATACATGTGTCCAGACAAGCCTAGCAGCAGCACTGCGTCAGACACGTTTCTGGTGTGTAAAAACATCCACGCAGCCGCCACGCAGCTGACACGCAACAAAAACGCCACGTTCAGGCCACGCAGCCAGTGTGTAACCGGCCTTAGTGAAGGAATGTTATTATTATTAGGGCCCGAGCGCCGACAGCGGCGAAGGCCCTATTGGAACTGAAGGAATTGTTCTTTTTCCTCTTACTTTTTCCTCGTAATTTCAACCGGCAAATTAATTGCCTTTTTGAGGGCCTTAACATACTCAAAAACTAATCAAACGCATCAAGCCTGGTGAAAATTTACGTATTTTAAGGGTTTCGGGAATAGGCGCACAAAAATGGCTCACTAGCGTCCCCTACAAAATTAAATTAATTGAGCCCCTGCAGTACGTTTAACGTAGACTAACGAAACTTGGTACACATATGTAGCATGTCAAGACGTACAAAACACGTCATTGGAATTCAAAATTAGTGCGATTTTGGCCATTTCCACGTGTCGTACTTTAACAAACTCCTCCAAGAGATTTCATCTGATCAACTTCAAATTTGGTCTGTGCCATCTTAAGACGTTAAAGATGAAAAGTTATTAAAAGAAAAACTTTTCATCATAGGGCATGGCCGTGGTGGGCGGCCATTTTGTGCATTTCACCAATGAAACAGGAAGTGGGTGTAACTCAAGAGTACATTGTCCAGTTGGCTTAAAACTTTTCATGATTCATAAGACTCTAACTCTGAAGACATTTACTGGACAAAATTGACTCAAAGTCAGAGCGCCCCCTAGTGGCAACAGGAAGTAAGCCTAAAAGTCAAGGTGCTATACTTTAACAAACTACTCATAGAGATTTCATCCGATGGACTTCAAATTTGGTCTGTACCATCTCAATACCTTAAAGATAAAAAGTTATTAAAAGAAAAACTGTTCGTCAAACGGTGTGGGTGTGGTGTGGCGGCCATTTTGAGTGTTAAGCGATGAACCAGAAAGTGGCTGTAACTACAGTGTACATTGTCATATCTGCTTGAAATTTCCCACAATCGACAAGAGTCTAGGCCTGAGGACATATACAGGCCAAAATTGACTTTTAGACATTGCGCCCCCTGCTGGCAACAGGAAATCAGCCTTATATGACAAACATCATCCAATTTACATGAAACTTATGTGTGGTCTACATGTGATACTGAGCCGCCTTCTATACTTTAACCACGCCCCCTTACTCAGGCCACGCCCACTTTCATAACATTTGAACCGTTTAATGTAGAGTCTTGTGTGAGGTGTCATTGAACTCGGCAGAGAGTTCCTTATTCATTGGTGATGGTTTGGCCCGCCCCCTATGCTTAAGCCACGCCCCCTTTCATAACTGGTGACCTGTTTAAGGTAGAGTCTTATGTGAGGTATCAATGAACTCAACAGAGACTTCCTTTTTTATTGGTAAAGGTTTGCCCGAGCTGACATATTTAAACATGTCGGGAATTAATGTTTAGTCTTGCTACACGTAAATATCATTGCAGTTTATCAGCCGTGGTGGAGAGTAGTCAGTCAAGTCAAGTCAAAGTTTATTTATACAGCATTATTTATACAGACAGGCTGACCAATGTGCTTTACAGAGCAATAGAATATCACACGACAGACAAAACAAGAAAAATTTAAAAACAAATTAAACACTATTAAAAGCAATTGAATAGAAGTGTGTTTTCAAGAGTGACTTGAAAACTGACAAGTCAGAAGCAGAGCGAATATGAAAGGGCAAGCTATTCCATAGTGTCGGGCCAACAATGGCAAAGGCACGATAACCTCTGTGTTTTAACCTGTACCGTGGTATGGAGAAAAGTTTCTGTGTCCCTGACCTAAGATCCCTGGAAGGAGTGTATTGCTCTAGGAGCTCCGATAAATAGAGGGGAGCTTGATTATTAAGACACTTATAAACAAATAAAAGAATTTTAAAATCGACCCTAAAACGAACCGGCAACCAGTGAAGGGAAGCTAAAATTGGAGTGATGTGTTCGTATTTACGAATGCCTTTTAAGAGTCTCGCTGCCGCATTTTGGACTATTTGAAGACGTGTTAAAGTTGTAGAATTTATTCCGTAATATAAAGCATTACAGTAGTCCAGTCGGGATGATAAAAATGCATGTATCACCCATTCAAAAGCTTGAGGACATAAAAACGGCTTAACTTTAGTCAGCATACGTAAATGAAAGAAACACGAACTGACAACAGATTTAATTTGTTTATCCAATTTCAAAGAACTATCTATTGAAACACCAAGATTTTTCACACAAGTATTTATAGGTATAGAGAGTGTAAACGCTTCAGGGATATGATTTAGGCTACTTTTAGGAGGACCAAAAAGTATAAGTTCCGTTTTATTTCCATTTAATTTTAAGAAGTTAGTAGACATCCACTTCTTTATTTCGTCTAGACAAGCCGACAGATGCTCAAGTGAATTCTTTCCTACCCGTTTAATGGGAACATAAATCTGAATGTCATCTGCATAGCAGTGAAACGACACATCATATTTTTTAAATATGGATCCCAAAGGGAGCAAATAAAGAGAAAAGAGCGTAGGGGCCAAAATTGAGCCCTGAGGGACCCCCCAGCGAAGAGGAGCAACAGAGGATGTAGTAGAGCCAAAACTAACCGAAAATTTTCGATCAGTCAAGTATGAACTGAACCAATTCAAAACGGTACCCTTTAGACCAACATCAAGCTCGAGTCTAGACAAAAGAATATCATGGTCCACCATATCGAAAGCAGAGCTAAGATCTAATAGCATTAAAATCATGGAATCTCCAACATCTGTTGTCAGATAGATGTCATTAAAAACCGTCAACAGTGCAGATTTAGTACTGTGGAGTGCCCGAAAGCCGGATTGAAACTTCTCATATATAGAATGTACACTTAAATAGGAGTGTAATTGATTTAATACAACTTTCTCTAAAATTTTTGAAATAAAAGGCAAATTAGAGATAGGCCTATAGTTATTCAGATCAGAAGGATCGAGATCTGGTTTCTTGATTGATGGAAATACTAAGGCATTTTTGAGAGCAGCTGGAAAGATCCCTAGGCTAAGTGATTTATTTACAATGGTAAGTAAACTGTGTCCTAATGTATCAAAGAGTTCTATGAAACTTTTAGGTGGGATAATGTCCAGAGAGCAAATTGTAGGCCTGAGATGAGTGATTATTTCTTGTAGATAGGAAATAGAAACATCCTCAAATTCATGAAAACCTGTGGGTAATGAAGATAGCATAAGCGGAGTGGTTTCAATATCATTATTATTCGGACATTTCTCAGTACCTGGCCTTTGATTTTCAATTTTGTTAGAAAAAAATCTAAGAAAGTCATCACCATTTAGGTGAGAGGGTACTGGATACGAGTAACTATGCCTGTAGTGGAATGGCTTCGAATGACGACCAAAAACGCTTGTCTTTTACTGTGACCATTTACTGTTCAATATGTTGCAGTTTTACAAACAAGAAAGTGAGCAACTTAGCTTGACGGACATGTTTGCATCTAGGGTCCTTTTATATATGTCAATGCTAGGGTCTCACGTTCATCTCAACACAAGCTAGCAAGACTACACAAGAGACAACTTCCGTGCAGGCTACTTCAAAATAAAAGCACTTCCTGTGAAGTTTCACAATAAAACTAAATTACTGTTAAATAAGATTGTTGACCTTTTCACATATCAGCTGTAAATCAAGTAGGCTACTGTAAATAATGTAAATAGTGAGTTTTAATCACACTATACTTGACCATTTCCTTTAGACTGTTTTAAACTAAACAACATGAATTTCTTATTCAAGTGCTTTTAACAAACATTTTTACAACAATGCCATACTTCAATACAACTGTAAGGTACTTTTAATTGAGTATTTTCATTTTCTCCTACTTGCATATTGTACGTTTTATTTATCTATTTTTATAGCTTTAGTTACTTTGCATATTCATATTCATTATACAAAATATTATGAATAATCTATGATGTGAAAGTGGATAATAAAGCCCAATAATAAAATTGAAAGTTCGGTAGGGCAAGACCACCACCAAACTTACATCGCTGAAGTAATGATTTACAGATCCGTGGAGACCTCGCACCCCATATAAATGAACTTATCAATTTGTCTAGGGAGTCAAAAAAAAGAGTAATTGATTGGAACAGATAAAGAAATTTAGGTAACAAGAGAGAGAGGCAGATTATTCCATCTCTGAAGGTCGGACTTAATTTTGGTTAAAAGTGGGGAAAAGTTAGCAGACAACAGACCAGAAAATGTTCGTATCACGTTAATACCAAAATACTTGAAGCCAGAGTGACTGATATTAAAATGCAAATCTGTTTGCCGAAGTAGCAAACCTGCTGTGTTAATGGGATAGCATTTGCTCTTTTGTAAATTTATTTTATATCCAGAGAAAGAGCTAAACGTATCTAGAATAGACAGAATGCCAGGAAGACAGGACAGAGGGTCAGATACATATAATAACAAATCATCCACATATAGCAATAAGCGATGTTCAACACTGTTTCGAAAAACACCTTTAAAACAGGTGGAGGATCGTAATGCGATGGACAGCAGTTCAATAGCCAAGGCGAACAAAGATGGTGATAAAGGACAGCCCTGACGTGTCCCTCGTTCTAGTGACAAATATTCAGAATGGGTGTCGTTTATTTGAACACTAACTTGTGGCGTTGTACATAATAATGTCACCCAGTTTATAAATTTATTTCCAAAGCCAAACTTATTTAATACAGCAAATAAGTATCTCCACTATACCCTGTCGAATGCCTTCTTGGCGTCTAATGATATTACAATCTCAGGTGAGATAGTTGTTGGTTGTGATGAACAAATTATGTTTAAAAGAGTACAAGTGTTATAAAAATAATTGACGTCCTTTAATAAAGCCACTCTGTTCTTCAGAAATAATACTAGGCAAAACCCTCTCCAAACGGAGAGCGACCGTCTTGGCCAGTACTTTCACATCTACATTTAGTAAGGACAAAGGTCTATAGGAGCCACAGGAGGTGGGGTCCTTGTCAGGCTTCAAAAGAAGAGATATTGATGCTTGAGTGAGTGTGGGAGGTAGCAAACCATTTTCCAGTGATCCAAAAAAACATCTGCAAAAGTAAAGGGGTCAATTTATCACTGAATTTCTTAAAAAACTCTAATGTAAATCCATCAGGACCAGAGGCTTTATTAAACAAAGGAGTAATTCTTCCAGGGAGAGTGGAGCGTCCAACTCTTTCACACGATCAGAGTCAATGGTCGAGATTAGCTAGAAACTGACTCATCTTGGTGGTGTCCGTGGGAGATTCTGATTTGTACAGAGTAGAATAGAATGATTTAAAACATGCATTAATTTCAACAGGATCTGTGACAATTATATTAGAAGAATTCTTAATTTCAGGTATGAGACGGAAGGTGGATTTTAATTTTCAACTGATGGGCCAATAAACAACTTGCTTTATCACCGTGCTCACGAGTTAGTAATAGCAAACGTTCAGCACTTCTAGTTGAAATCAAATCAAACTCTGTCTGAAGATTAAGTCGCCTTTTAAATAGCTCTGGGGAGGGGTCAAATGCACTGATCAAGGTTACTGATAGCTGATGAAAGCTCTGACAACTTGGCATTGTGTTTCTTATTGGCGTGGGAGGAGTATGAGATAATCTGTCCTCTGAGAAACGCTTTTAGCGACTCCCAAAGTAATGAATACGGGGTAGCCTCCTTTTGGTTAAAAGAGAGAAACTCATCAATAGAATTTGAAATAAATTCACAGAATTTTCTATCTGCCAACAATAAAGGATTGAGTCTCCCTCTCTTGCGCGCCTCAAAACATCTGCACAGTCGGTGTAATAGTGGAATCTGGCGATAATGGGACGAGGTCGCTCATCAGGTCTTGGCTTCGGCAGATCTGTAAGCCCGGTTTAGCAGCGACTCTTTGTCCAGCTCCTTTAGCAGGGTGGCGACAGCGGTAGTGTTAACAACCGTGTCCTCTGGAACACCAATTATTCTTATGTTGTTGCGGCGTGATCTGGATTCAAGGTCCTCACACTTATTTTCCAACTTAGAAAACTTGGTAATTAAGCGTTCATACTTGCACTTCAGTTCAACAACGTCGTCCGTACAGGGCAACACCTGCGGGCCAGGCCTCTGTTGCTGGGTTGTACCACAAGCTTTGGGGTTTCTTCCAGACATTATAACTCGCCAAAACCAAATACTAGCCAGTACGGAATTCACTTGGATGTCTAGTTCAAAAGACTTTTTTCAAGAAAAAGTGCCGATAAATAACAGTTTTCGAAATCTGCGGGAGACTCTCAACACACGTCCTACTCCATCGGTTGCTCAGCAGCGCCCCCCACCTGGCAAGTTTCTAGCTAGATTTAGCGATTTTTCCCTCTTAGCAATTTATGCCCATGCATGCAGTTAAACACTAAACAGCGCTGACATGACTCCCTCTTTGTCTTCTTGCGCAGCCCCACTGCGCAGGTAGTCAGTAGGGTGGGGGGACGGGGCTGCCTGCAGACTGCAATGCAGATGAGATGGCAGAAGGGGATGGGTCTTACAGGTCTTATAATACATCCATGAACTGGAGTGGATGTCTAGCAGAAACAAAGCTCCTTGAGCAGAAATTGATAAATATAAGTCTTTAAAATAGCAAGTTGAGTTTCAAACCCCTTCCAGATGGTTCTATTCACAAGACTAAAGTTATTTGCATGTACTATCGATGTGAATTGAGTTACCAATGGAGTAGTCGAGTCTCAAATACCACTTGAGCATTAAAAATATTCCTTTTAAAAGTACATTTAGAACAGAAAGTGTGATTAATTTGCAATTAATCGCGAGTTAACTAGGACACTTGTGATAAATCGCAATTATAATCCTAATTAATTATATAAATATTATTATGGTTAAAATGATTATACCAAATTTATTATAGATGATGACGCCTAAATACTTAACTTATTACTATCAGTCATTACTTGATGATCTCCACTTAAATGTAAACTCTGCTAAGTGACAATCAAGTAACTACAGTAGCATTTTTATAGATAAAGAGAAGTTATAGCTGATCTATAACTGCAGCCGACAGCTTCATAGAGTTTTACCTTTGCGGTGTTTTCTACATTGAGGAAAACAAACAATATACAACTTAACAACAGAGAGGAGTTTACAATATTAACTTGAGGGGCAAATTCACAAAAGATGGTGGTAGTGGTGATAAAGCGCATTTATATAGGGATGTCCTCAATTTCAATTAAATTAAATAAAATTTTATTTATAGTATCAAATCATAACAAGAGTTATCTCAAGACACTTTACAGATAGAGTAGGTCTAGACCACACTCTGTAATTTACAAAGACCCAACAATTCCAGTAATTCCCCAAGAGCAAGCATTTAGTGGCGAGGAAAAACTCCCTTTTAGGCAGAAACCTCGGGTGGTGAGGAAAATTTCCTTTTAGGGAGAAACCTCGGACAGACCCAGGCTCTTGGTAGGCAGTATCTGACGGTGCCGGTTGGAGGTGTGATGAACAGTGGCAATAATAGTCACAATAAAGATAATGGAACTATGACTAGAAATAGTAGTTGTAGTAGTTCATGGCGTAGCAGGGCACCGCAGGGCATAGCAGGACACTGCAGGGCATAGCAGGACGTAGCAGGATGTAGCAGGGCACTGCAGAGCGTAGCAGGGTGTCCTCCGCTTCAAACCATGCTATCTTCTTTTACAGTCTGAAGGTGTGCATTTGAAAGACACAAACAACACTGACAGACTGGGAAATTTCAAATATGGTTTCTCTGTCACATGTAAATTCCTTACCTGAATTATGCCAATGATCAAAAGAAATCATCAGACGTATGTGTACAGAGCTTAACTCAGCGATCAAAAACTGCATTAACAATACGATCTGTTGAATAACTTTAACTCTTACACCTGCTGAATGAATAGGTCATGGTAAATGTTTTACAGAACAGATATAGAAAAAAGCCAACTTAAACTACTTGGTAAACATTGTAAATATCAGAGCAACCACAGAAATTTACACAGGCAAATTGCACTCAGCTGCAAAACCTAATGTTCGTGTTTGAGCTGTAATATCATTAAGCATATTGCCTTTTGTTAATCGGACCTTTGTGAATTTGCCCCTGAGTGAATGCCTTTATTACTTGATTAGAAAAGAGCATATTATGTTTTCAATCTGCCTCCAATAGATATCTACCTAATTTTCATTTTGAGATACTGTAGTTGTAAAGTGTATTGATGTTGATTAGGGATTCTGACTCTCCAAATCCAGTCTGAAGCAAATTCCTGCTGGAGCCTTCAGACCGCTGCGATCTCTGGAAATGCTGGTTCTAGACAACAACCTTCTGTCCACACTGAGCTTGTCAACTTTGGATGGCCTGGGCAACTTGCAGGTAACACCATGTCTTTGGTTTATTAACAAAGAGAAAATCTGATGGAAAAGTCAGATAAAAGTCAGAATCAGTTTAGTGTGAAAAATACCCATATATGGGTATTGTGTGTTATTTTTTTTATTTAGTTTGTATTCATAGCTAATGTCTGTACATTAGGAATATTAGGTGACCTTACAAGTAAACTTTTTTATATCTATTTGCACATTGTTCATATGTTCAATTTAATGACACAAAAACAAATGTACTAAATATTGAACCAGGAACTCTACCTGAGGAACAATGATCTGGATCACCTGCCACCTGATGTGTTTAGGAACATGGCCAATCTTTCTCAGCTGGCTCTTAGTGGAAATCGCCTGAAGACTGTGGATGGAAACATGTTTGCCCATATGCCTGGTACGACTACCACTAGCCTGTCCCATTTTCACAGGAACAAAGGAGTGACATAATAGTAAAAGTAGAAATGATTACAATCTTTACTGATGATGATTACATTTTAGTGATAAAATGTTTGCCCCTGTCAGACCTGAAGAAGCTTTACCTCCATGACAACACGTGGCATTGTGACTGTAACATCATCTCGTTGGTGCAGTGGATGAGACAGACCAAGGCCACCCTGTCGCCTCGGGACTCCCTAAAGTGCGGGAGTCCTCCAGACCTCCGAAACAAGAGCCTCTCTAGTCTTCAAGCTGCTCTGCCGTGCCTAACACCATAACACCAGTATTAAGACCATGGCATGGGCTCTGGGCCCATGGAGATTCAGATGATGAACTTTTAAACCAAATTTTTTTTTTTAACTCTGTTTACCTAGTATTTGTAGAGTGAATTTATTTCCTATATTATTTCTCAAAGCTGCAATGCATTCAATTGATTTCCCTGTAGGATAGTGTATCTTCTCTACTTTAAATGCAACATATTAAAAAAAAAACCTTGCATAAAACATCAGCTGTTAGAAACTTTGGCTTTTGGCCATGTATGTTTGAGTTTAAAACCAAGAGCTTTATATGCAATTTCAACCTATACTGGAGCATGTAACCCTTAACACAAGAACTGCCAAAGCCAATACCATTGAGTGTTGACATGCAAAAATGTAAATTACCCCATCATTGTAATTGCTGTTGTGGTAGAATGACATCCCAGTGAGGATGTGTGTGTGTGTGTGTGTGTGTGTGTGTGTGTGTGTGTGTGTGTGTGTGTGTGTGTGTGTGTGTGTGTGTGTGTGTGTGATGTTGGGGATTTTGGGTTCATGCTAGTTCCTGGTAGTGAAGCAGGATGGGCTTTGTATAAACAATGTTCTTTTTTACTTCTGGGCATGCAGCCGGGGACAGAGAGGTCAATAGCCTTCTCTCCTGTCCTTACTTTTCTAAAATACCTATTCTGCACATTCCTATATTGTAATAAGGATAGAATAATGTTTAGAAACTCAAACTCAGTTTTTTTGTGTTGTTTTTCAGAAAAACACCCCCCTTCACCCACCAGGAAAAGCACTGATTAATGTCGGTACTCTCCCTGCCTACTCTGTGGACGAATTGTCGCAATTGCATGCCAATATTTGCTCACATTCGCTTATAATCACTTAGAAACACACTTAGACATGTAGGCCCACAGTATTTATCATTTCATATGTGTAAAATATCAGAAATAAAAGCAAAATCTTGACTATAAAAGTGTTGTCCATGTGTGCGCTATATGCAATAATAATATCAGGATATTATTTATGTGACTTATGTGAACAAAACTAACATTTATAAATTGTATAATTTTTAGAAGTTGGTGTGGATGTGCGTGATCAGATGGCAGGTTGTGCGACTGTTGACCTTAAAGACACTGCACACAGGAGAGATCGAGAGACATAAATACTAAGGGGGACAAAATGTGATAATGTAATCATTTGCACAGTGATAAATTAACCATTCAGTTTATTTGCCAAAATAAAAATGCTGAAATTGATTACAATGTTTTAGCAAACATCTCAAAACAGCACCATATAGAACCAAATAGACTTTTAGCCATCTGTAGTTGCTCACAGAAACCTCCAAGACTTTGAGTGTACTGAACTGAACGACACAGAGTGATGACTGTCAGTTCTCTTTCTGCTCTCAACGAAGGCGGTCGCATTTCTCTCCCTCTCCCTACCAGGCCTACCCTGCTTGCTATCTTGTCTCGTGTTGTCTGCTGTTACTTGTACTTTTAGAGTCTCTCTCTCTGCACTGCTCCTAAACTACAAATTATGGATTTGATCAACTGGTCTCTCAGCGCAATTGACACCATATTCTCGACGAGAAGCTCGGGTTCGGGGGAACCTGACTGCCCTGCCGGAACGTTCGCAGCTGGCTACACGATGGACGCGTGGGAGAGGTGGCGGGGTCGTGTGTCTGGCGGTTCTTTCCGTGGAGGACATTGAAGATATCTACCTATTCGGAACCATGATAACAGGTCTTTTGCTGATTGGCTCAGGCATTGCCCTGGTTTATCGAGAAATTAAAGTGAAGACGGGAACAGAGCAAAATTCCAGGCTGCCCGTCATGGTTGAAGCTGTGGGCAGAGCTGTCGGAACTCAAATTGTGAGTCTGAACTCCATGAGCCACAAATTGGATACTGTGATTATCATGGGCCCAAAACTGGATACCATCTTGGGGAGACAGTCAGCTCTGGACAAGTTGGACAAGTTGGACGAGATCTTGGGGAAACTCACGGTTTTGGCAAGGAAATTTGATCGTTACGGAGACCAGAGGGGACATTTCAGAGAAGTCGGGAGTGACTAATCTGCCGGCTCCTTGCCCCAAGACAAAACAAATTCCAACCTTATCTTTTCGGCTCCCGAACAGCGCTGCCCTTGGCCAAGGCCGGTGTTGGATACTCACTCCCCTCGGAGCTCTACAGCGAGGCACACTCTTCATTTCCCCACCCGACTCCCACTGACACCTGTTGATTGTTGACTCGTACTGGGTCCTGTTTCAAGGCTGACTCCATGGCAACCGGCTGTGTATCGCAATGACAATCGTGCGGACTGAGTAAACCTGATTACGGGGGCCAGACGTAGCTTGACTAATCAGGCCTACACATACACAAACTTTGACATACATACAGATTTGCAACCACACCCCACCCCCCCTACCCAGTGCCTTCACCGCTTCTTCCCCCAGTCAGGCGGGCAGGTCTGGGCCAGCGCCTTTGTTTGGCTGCAGGACCAGCTGTCTGTTTGCCTGTCCTGGACTACCTCTACTCCATCACCCCCATCCCAATGCACCCAAGATCCCACCCCTACTGCGTGTCCTGTTATAATGTTATGTTGTGTTATGTGCAGCAGTGCAAATGTACTGTTATGTGGTGTTATGTGCAGCAGTGCAAATGTACTGACTGTGTTCTTATGTGCTGAGGTTTTTTTTCCTGTTCCCACACTGTTCTTATTTTATGAGGATAGTCTGAGAACGGCTTTTTTATTCCCTCTCCTCTCCCAATGTCATGCTGTATCTGTTGCGAGGGTTAGGAGAGAGTTGAGATGGCGCCGCATATGGCGACTCGGTGTGTTTGTGTATGTTGCTTTAATGATTTTAATGCGATTTGCACTTACGATACCAAGACACATCCCTCGTGTGTGTAAACATACTTGGCAATAAAGGTTTTCTGATTCTGATTCTGATTCTGAGATGATTACTGCATTGGGTGGCAGTGTGAAAATATTATTTTCTAGAAATAGATTGCAAAATAGCACATTTTAGACTGCTAAGATTTCCCCAGTTTTGTGTGGGTCCATACCATTAGATAGACTATCTAGCTGTGTTTGTTGTGTGTATGTCCTTGCTGGAGAGGGGATGATGCATTAATGGCCCATCAGCAAAACAAAAGTATACACATGCTCTTTGACATTGTAAGGAATTGGGTGCTACATCAGCATCTTGCCCTCCCACTCATGCTGCTCCTGTAATCATTTCACAAGTGAGTGCATCGTTTACTTCTCTCCTTCCTAAATATACACTATGTTGACACTGTTTGAAGTCTGAAGTGGAACCTTACTTTTTCGTCATATCTCAAAAAACTTTATCCCTGTTGTTCCATAGGAAGAAGAAGAGGATTCTGTTCATGAAATGAGTACAAGTTTTGGAGAATGCCGATTAGATGACCATAAAGGGGTGATAGAATGCAAAACCGATTTTACCCTGTCATAGTTGAAAAAACGACAGTTTGGTGAGTAAATAGGACATACATAGAACCTCTAAATCCCATTGATACCTCTTTCCTCTGCAAATCTCACAAGTTGAAACTGCCTCTGAAAACTGGGCGAATCTAAACAAAGCTAAAAGTTGACGTCAACTTCTCAACTCCTCCTTATTTGGCTCTACCTTCTATCTTTGTAACGCCCCAAAATTTACATAGGCCACTAACTGATCTGAGGTCAGTTAGTCTTCTAAATCTAGGTTGTGCAAATCTCAGAAATATTATACATTGTTCATCTGCTGTTGCATTACTAAATTCACTTCTGAGACTTTTTATGCGAGAAATCAACTATATAAAGCTCAAATATGGGCCGTTTTACAAAAATTGATGGCTAATTGCAAATTTAGTACGACTGTTTCAGAGTTCAGGAGATCCACAGTATGCCGTGACAGTGGCGCAGTGCCTGCCTGAATCGCAGAAGCCTCAACTGTCAGACCCCACTGCACGCTGGGTGGAGATACAGCCCAGAGAAAAGGAGTAGATATCGGACAATTGAGCGGGACATAAATCAGGATTTAAATCAGTGGCACAGTGGACTCGCAATGGGCGGTGCGCAGGAGCTGCCTGCCGGCAGCGGTTCACAATACCTTCCAATATGGATCCTCAGGGAACAGTGTCGAAAGCAGGAGCGATTTTAGGATCTGACCTTTGGGGGGGGCGGACGGGGCCGGACCCCCCTAGGAGGCACTGTTAGGTTGTTTAGCCTGTGGATACAATGCTCAAATTATTATATATTTTTTAGAAATATAAATAGAAAATCTTTTAAAGTATTACATTAAAATGTAAAGACTAAAAGAAACAAAGTATACAAGGATTATGGTTAATAATTTGAATTCCTTATACACACACACTCTATAAATACAGTAAGCTACAAATAAGTCATGCAATGTTAGTGAAGGCACGGTTTGGTTGTTTAGCCTGTGATAATGACACAATGCTCAAATTATTAATATTATTTTATCAATAGGCATATGTAGAAAACCAGTAGGCTAAGTATTACATTACAATTTAAAGACTAAAAGAAACATAAGACATACAAGGATTAGGACTGAACAGAAGTATTACTTTGCATATATCAATAATTTTAATTTCTTATACACACACATCTACAATATGCTGCAAATAGCCTAAATATAAAAACAATATAATTGTAGCCTATATTTTATATATAAATACCTAAATACCTTTCATTGTGAACCTGAGTGAGTCAATTATCAGCTACTTGGTTTTGGTGGAGATGGAAGTCGCTCCACCTTGTCCCGATAAGCAGACTCATCCCCTCCAGAGATGAGCCCCACTATGGTGGTGTCAACCGCAAATAATGTTTTTTCTGCGCAGAAGGAAGAAAAAAGGAAACAGACAATGGAATGTCTGTCTGACTAAAGGGGTGTTGAAGTGTAATAAATATAACGACACATACAGGCATCTTAAGCTAGAACCTAAACAGAAGGGGCCAGCTTTCTCTAGTTGTTTAATGCAGCTTGCACTTGCGTTGTGTTACAATTTTCAGGTGACACATTCCAAAATGCATTGACTTGTAAAATCAATCTAACGTAGCTTGAAAGCATCTGCATCTGTGTTTCTGCCCAAACTCATCGCTGAACATTGACAAAAGGGAAATAGAGTAGGCAGACAGTGACAGTTAGCTCAGTTTATGAAAAGAAACAGGAAGAGACGGAGAGAAGAGGAAGAGAGTGATGTGAAGGGGTGATGGGAGGACTGGTGGTGATGAGATGGCACACGGGGGATAGCAGAGCATGACATCCTGCCCTAAGCTTTCTGGAATTGACAAGGTTACTCCCATCGTCGTCCTCAAACAATGAGTTTGATATGAAAAAGCCAGCGTCTCCCACTCTGCCGGCGAAGATAATCACTATCATTTCCACCTGCATTAAACCTGCTATTATAGGAGAGGGCCCAAGAACAATATAATAGCTAGGCTTTGTTCCGAGCTGCAGCTTTTCTCGCCTCTGTTAGTAGCTCCAAATTATTCAGCAAAGTTACCTACTTGTAGCCATGCTTGTGACTTTAGTACTACTATGTTTTGCAATTAATGCAACAATACCTTGTCAAATCAATTCTGCTCTATCAGCCAGGATTTCATCGTAAAAGTTCATTGAAAAACATATGGATAAGGTTTCAGAAATAATTAAATTACTTTTATTTTATTTTATTTTTATCCTCTTAAAATGTTTATAACGCACCAAACGCGTCTGCTGTGGCATTCTGGATCGTAATGAACACGATAAACTGCTCTTGGATGTTGCTGTTGGCATCAATGTAGAGCAGCACAAGCACCAGCTGGCAGTGGGAGGAAATGACAGTCATCTCGTTGGCTTAAATGGCAATAGAATTTGCGCTCTTTAGAATCAGAATCAGAATCAGAAAGGGTTTTATTGCCAAGTACGTTTTTTGACACATACAAGGAATTTGTTTTGGTGTTGCTGGTGCACATCACACATTCTCTAAATGTAATATTAAACAATATAAGTATAGGTAAACAATATAAGTATATGTACACAGTATGTATTAAATTAAAAAATAAAGATAGAAATAAAATAAAATAGATAAATAAAGAGCAAAGAGCATTAGAGCAGAGAGAACAGTGGCATGAAGAGACAGGTGGAGAGTCACGGTGGTTTCCGGGCCTTGTTAATAAGGCTAGTGGCGGAGGGGAAAAAGCTGTTCATGTGGCGTGAGGTTTTGGTCCTGATGGACCTCAGCCTCCTGCCAGATGGGAGGGGGCTCAAAGAGTTTGTGTCCGGGGTGGGAGGGGTCAGCCACAATCTTTCCAGCACGCTTCAGAGTCCTGGTGGCGTAAAGGTCCTGGAGCGGCGGCAGATTGCAGCCAATCACCTTCTCAGCTGACCGAATGACACGCTGCAGTCTGCCCTTGTCCTTGGCAGTGGCAGCAGCGTACCAGATGGTGATGGAGGATGTGAGGATGGACTCAGTGATGGCTGTGTAGAAGTGCACCATCATTGTCTTTGGCAGGTTGAATTTCTTCAGCTGCCGCAGGAAGTACATCCTCTGCTCCCACTTGAGGTCCTGGGAGATTGTAGTTCCCAGGAAGCGGAAAGACTCCACAATGTTAATTGTGGAGCCACAGAGGGTCATGGGGGCAGGTGGGGCTGGGTTCTTCCTGAAGTCCACAACCATCTCCACTGTCTTTAGAGCGTTGAGATCTAAATTGTTTTGGTTGCATCACTTCACCAGGTGGTCAGCCTCCGACCTGTAAGCGGACTCGTCTCCATCAGAGATGAGTCTGATGAGGGAGGTGTCGTTCCCGCGAACTTCAGAAGCTTGACGGACTGATGACTGGAGGTGCAGTTGTTGGTGTACAGGGAGAAGAGCAGAGGCGAAAGAACACAGCCCTGAGGGGATCCAGTGCTGATGGTCTGTGAGTTGGAGACGTGTTTCCCCAGCTTGACATGCTGCTTCCTGTCAGACAGAAAGTCAGTGATCCACCTGCAGGTGGAGTCAGGCACACCAAGCTGGGAGAGCTTCTCCTGGAGCAGAGCCGGGATGATGGTGTTGAAGGCAGAGCTGAAGTCCAAAAACAGGATCCTCCAGAGACCCCAAGCACTGACAGCATGCAGTCAACGGCTCGTTCTGTATTGTCTTTGACGTACCTTTAAAAACAGTGGCTGTCTAAAGGTGCTCCTTCAGCACACTGTCTAGCCAACAAAGTCCACCATTCCCCTGAAAATGCCAGGGTTGTCCGAAGTGTCATACTTGTCATGGCTACGGAAGGCCAACTCAAAAGCAAAACTGGGCCTGTTTTTATCTACCGCCTCTTTGTGTTTCCTAACCGCAACCTTGTGGCTGTCGTCCAGCTGCGTAGCGACGTTAACTTTTCCCAATATGGCAGGCTTGACTGATTTATCCCTGGTGTTGTCAAGTTTCCTTACTCTCTCAGACAGGTGCTTCATATCCCTCACTCCGGTAACTGTCCATGCTGGATCTGTCCCCATTGTTTTAAAAAGAAAGCACAGAAAGCAAAATAAGGCATTAGCATGACTGCATTCAGCTAGCCAGGCCTTTTTGGTGTTCCAGCTACAAGAGAACAAAGTTAGCGTTGGGTCTTGTAGGAGTAATTGCGCTTGCCATTGTCATACAGTAAAAATAACTCGTCCTGACGCCCATATCGGACTAGATTTTAGCACGCTGATTGGCTACAATTTATGTCATACTTTCATATCTTAAATGAGCAATTGGCTAAAGTTTTACACAGACCTATTCTGGCTATCACAAGACCAAGCTCAATCTTTTAAGATTGAACATTGGTCTGGGGAGTGTAATGTTTATGATTTATAACATGGGACGTTTCGATGTTATAGTATTCCCACACGTGATGTGTCTCAAGTTGTAAGCAGACATTTGTTTATTGAGTCTACAAGGGGGCGCTTTAGTTTCATTGTTGTGTTGAGACTGCAGAAGCGAGGAAGTAGTCAGAAAACCAAGATGGCGGAGCAGAAAATGTAAAGGATTGTAACGGAGATTTCACTAAAGAGTCTAAAAGCTACTTTGCTGTGTCGGAGTTTCATTCCAGAACATTACAGGGAGTCTGCTCTGTGTTTTCTACTGCACAAGTGGGCATAGTTCAAATGACTCTGTACGCAATTGGATAGTCCTTCAACAAATCAGACCAACAATCCGGGTGACGTACTTTGCAGAGCGATGCGAAAACTCCAGGCAGGAAATGTGTCAACAAATATGTTGGTTTGTAGAATTGATCAGCGGTTTGCAGAAGCAGCAATGACATTGAGCGATTTTTGCAGGTTGTGCAAAAAAAACATGAAAGTGAGTGGTATTTAGATCCACTCGAGCGATTTGATTGCTAAACTATAGAAGCCATTGAGCATCGTCTAGAGGTTAAAAGGAATTGGATTGACAGTCGTGCGAGAGAGGTAAATCAGATAGAGTGCAATCGGTGTGTAACAATCATATCGCACTTGGAACACGATCTGCCCGAGGAGATGGGAAGAAGAGAACGGGGGAGCGACATCTTCATCCACTGGTAGCACTAGTGGTGATAAGAGAGAACGGAAGCCTACTCCCACTAAAACTCAGAGGGATGTAAAAGAATTGTGCCCTAACCCTTTGAGTCCTGGTGGAGCCACTGGGCCTACTGTACGGAGGAGCATAACAGATGTAAGCCTATTTTGATCCACTCCAACTTGCTACATAGGCCTACAATATTATTAATGAGTTATAACAAAAAAATGTCATCATAGCACTCTATTAACATCTCAGGATATCACAGTGATTTACGTATTGTTGTATCATGCATCATGTTATGCAAGTTGTATGTCGTGTAGTCCCCTCTGACTTTAGATCTATGAGTGAAGTTAGTCATGCCACTGCAACTAGTTGTCATTACAGTTTTTCTCAATCGATTTGGTACATTTCTCCAAACTCAGTTAACAGTTCTCAAAACAGTTAAAACAGCAAACTAAACACACTCTTATGAAGGTCAGCGCAAATTCCTTCAGGAAGACTTCTATGACTGCAATCCCCACTATTTCTCCCTAATTGTATTCAGCTGTTAAGAGGCGTGCACTCTTCAGTAAACCAATCGGATTTGGCCACGAAATCATGATCCAATCACAGAATGACATGTTGCTTTAAATGTCCCTCTCTTCCTATCAGCTGTCACAAAGTACAATACAGTAAGTTAGCGTTTCACAGTAATGGCATTGATTGCAGTCAATACTACTGTGAAACTGTTGAAGTTTGAGTTCACACTTTGAAGCAGCAGTATATATATATATGCCTAAATCTTTTCACTTACAGTAGCATGGAATAGTTTATGGACACATACTTAAAATTCAGGAAAAATATATCTTTGTGTTGACAGTAAAAGTGCAGTAATTGGGTTGCACATACTTGAACAAACTGGAATCGCAACTCCTTCACTCTAACGGAGTTCCTCTCAAAGGGCACTTTGTATACGTGCTTCATTCGGATTGCATTTCTCCTTAGAACACGATCAATTGTGGAAAGACTGCATTGGTGGATATTGTTGAACAGTTGATTGTCCTGTGTTATTCTTTGCTGAATTTCTTTGAGGCGGATGGTGTTGTTCTGGACCACCATATCAACAATGGCATTCTCATGTTCAATTGAAAGAAGTCTTGTTCGTCCATCTGAATGTTCTCTAACTTCAATTCTGAAAAATGTTTGGACAAGCAGGAACATTTACTGTAGAAATCTAGACCTATGTCAAACAAGACTACATGGACTCTCATTGTAGAAGTAGAATGATATAGTTACTTACCGGTTTTCCCTCTGAAATGTGCGGATAATTGAAGCCACTGTGGATCTGTTTATATTGGGCTGAACTCTCTGCCCAGCTTCTCTCAATGAGAGACCATGATTTATGACATGGTCAATAAGTGTGGCTCTGATTTCATTTGTGTACCCTATCCTTCTACCTCTCCTACCTCCTCTTACACCTTGTCTTCCTCTTCCTCTCTATCCATCTCTTCTTATCTTTTTTTCTCTGGCAAACACAAATTGACTACATCTTAGTAGTCATGTGACTTCATGCCATGAGAACATGTGACTGCCTTGTGTATTACGGCTAGAGTTACTTCCTGTGCACACTAAACAACTGATGGTGTTTGATGAACACTGAAACGTCTTGTATTTTATATTTTTTAATCCAGTTTTTTTAAATTAAAACTTTGTTGAAACTACAATTACCTGGATGCATAAATGAATCTCCATAGACATATTGCAGAGCATTTTGGCGAGGATAGCCTTAAAGTGCAACGGGAATATGAGAAAACAGCAAGGAAGATGGCGGACTACAGAAACCACGTGTGCTTCAATTTAAGATGTCGGCTTCATGGAATTACACCGAAAAGCCTGTGCCTCAGATCATCTCACAAAGGACACAAAGCAACATGTATTTTGCAGAGAGCACAGAAACAGCTACTAAACGAAAGAATACGACAAGTTCATTTTACTCTGGATGTCTTGAAACAAAAAGACAAACAATTACATCAGAACTTGGCTATGAAACTACCGGCGGCTGACTTTGTGCAACAGGCACGGCTGGCTCAACACACCACAAGCAAGGAGAGACAAATCAAGAAGTTTGACTCCTTATATTCACATGCTCAAGGTTTCAACCAGAGCACTACATGTGCGGAAGAACTAGGGGGGATTGAAGCATCCGGAAACATATCTGACAAATGGGTTAAAAACTTGTCTGATAGAGAACTCACTAAGCCGAAGATGGAGGTTTTGGCCAAAGGTTTAAACTTTGCAGTGGCGCCTGATCACATTCCTGTGGTAGAAATGATCACTGTAACCGAATCAGCCATCCGTAACAATAAGATCCCCGAGGATGAAGCTGAACAGATTTGTGCTCAAGTTGCTAACTCTCTTTTGAATGCTAAACCCCCACCACCTAACCTCAGTCGACATGAGAAAAAGGCTCTGGCATTGCTCAGCGAGGATGAGAAAATCACCATCCTACCAGCAGACAAGGGGAGATGCACAGTGGTGTTGAACACAGAGGATTATCACTCTAGGCTAACCACCCTCTTGAGTGACCACAACACATATGAGACCTTAAAGAGAGATCCCACTAATAAATATAAGAAACAGGTTATCAGTTGCTTACAAACACTGGAAAAACAAGGAGTGGTAGATCGCAGCCTATATTAGCGTCTGTACCCAGGAGATACCACACCTTGTCTGTATGGTTTACCAAAAATACATAAGGAAAACTATCCCCTCAGACCCATTGTCAGCAGTATTAACTCAGTCACGTACAATATTGCAAAATACCTGGCCACCATATTGGCACCACTGGTTGGCAACACTAATCATCACATACAGAATTCCAAGGACTTTGTGGACAAGGTCCGGGGACTCTCATTGAAGGCGGATGAAGCCATGGTGTGTCATACAATATTACATCCTTGTTCACGAGCATGCCAATTACATCGGCAGTAGAGACTGTGGGGGAACGATTGTGCCATGACCACACTTTACTTTACAACTCAATCCAGATCAGGTGGGCTCATTTTTGGAGATATGTTTGAACACCACCTATTTTAAATACAAGGATGTCTTCTATAGACAGACGCATGGCTGTGCGATGGGCTCCCCCGTGTCCCCCATTGTAGCCAACCTCTACATGGAGGAAGTGGAGAGGAAGGCATTAGAGACCTACAAGGGAGTTCCTCCGAGCCACTGGTTCAGGTACGTGGATGAAACATGGGTGAAAATCAAGACCAAAGAAATCAGTCCCTTCACAGACCATATACATTCAGTGGACAACCACATCAAGTTCACAAGAGGAGCTGAGGGAAAACCAACTCCCCTTCCTGGATTGTGGGATAAGTTTGCAGGAAGGGGGAGAGCTCCAGGTGGAAGTTTATTGGAAGCCAACCCACGCTGACCAGTACCTAATGTTTGACTCTCACCACCCTCTAGAGCATAAACTGGGGGATATTCGCACTTTTCAACATCGGGCGGAGACTGTGCCAACAAATTGGGAGGCCAGGAATAAGGAACAAAAACATGTGAAACACGCATTAAAACAGTGTCACTATCCTGAGTCGGCGTTTGTCAAAATCCAATCCAATCCAATCCAACTTTATTTGTTAAGCACTTTAAAACAACCAAAATTGACCAAAGTGACCATTGACCATTGTCCTCCAATCTATCTATCTCTTCTCCCTCTACTCCTCTATCTTCTCCTCTTCCTACATCCTCAGCTCTTCTTGCTCTTTCTCCTACATCTTTAGCTCTTCTTGCTCCTTCTCCTACATCTTCAACCCTTCTTGCTCTTTCTCCATCTCCTCTTCCTCTCCCTCTACCCTGTCCACCACCTCTCACTCTTACACCTCTTCCTTTTTCCACTGCTTATTCTTCTTTTTATTGTCTTTTCTCCTCATTCGTCTTCTTTGTTGTTTTTCTCTTCACCTTTTGTAGTTGTTGTAATTAAGACAGCTGTGTGAACAATTAGGAAATTGGCTTTTTCTGGGTTGAGTGGATTACTAACTCATCAGATATCAATTTGGGGTTAATTGAGGACATAAGGTGTGCAACTGACTATTTTACAATTCAGTTTTGTTTGTTGTGTTTTGAAAATGGTACAAAAATGCTGGTTATCTTTGTGAAGACCAATGAAAAAGCTGCAAATAGTTTTCCTGATATATTAAAGATTTGGTTGGCTGTATGAACTGCTGTGATAACATTCAGCCCGGTCTCATGGCAGTTTTTGATATGGTTACGTTATTGAATCTATTAAGTCGTGGACAGGACATGTAAATGTTGTTTTTTTCGTGTGGCGATTATGAATTTTAAAGCAATGTATTTCAATGGGAAGCATATTTCATGATCACAGAACGATGACGGTAGCGATAAGGCGAAAGTCCGCGCAGGGAGGTTGGTCAAAAAACACAGGACTTTCACCCCGGAGACAGGGGATCGCGTCCCGCATGTTGCAGTTCTTTTCCTCGTTATTCTCTTCCTAACCACAACCGTCCCTCTGTTGTCAGCGTGTCCCGCGTGTGACAGTTCCTTTCCCCATTCTTCTTTTCCTAACGACAACCGTCCCGTTATTGTGGCGTTTCATTTCCCCGTTGTTGTGTGCCCCTGCGCCCGGGGATCGCGTCCCGGGAGTGGCGGCCCGTCCCGTTGTTGTGGCCGGCGTGTGGCCCCTCATTTCCCCGTTGTTGCGCCCCCCAGAGCAGGTTCAACAATCGTGACCTATACACGTTCAAAATTCGTGGCGTGTACACAAAATAAACGTCAAAATCGTGACCTGTACACAAATTAATAAATCAAAATAACGTGACTATTTCACGACCTGGCGTGAGACCGGGTTGTAACATTAGGGAATTGTGTTTTGAGAAAATTATGCTTTTGATTTGTAATTTGTATGAAATGAAGAAATTAATCTGTTTAGGACAATTACAAAGTGTACAGATCACTGTGTTAAAAGGAACCCCGACTAGTACGACATGTTGGCCTTATAAGATTAACGTGGGCGTCATCTATAAAAAGGTGATACAAAAACACACCAAATGTTTTGTTTTTTGTTAAAAAATGCAGAAACTCCGTTCCCTCATAGGCCATCATGGTTATTTACGTCTCAATGCATTCTGGGGTAGTGACGTGTATTGGATGTACCCCAACGTACCGGCTATTGACAGTACAGTAACAGCGAGATGAACACGCCGTTCAGCCTTTTCAGTTTGACCGTAGGCTTAAAGGACGAACCTAGGGGTTAATAACAGATGTGTCCCCACTCTGTCGTTGTCTGGGACGTGTTTTCATGCTAATTGATTGTGTTTGGAGCTTCAACGAAGCTAGCGCGGACCGCTGGTTAACCTAGCTAGCTTACAACGCTAGCTAGTATTCGGGGCACAGGGAAAGTAAAAACAAATCGCTATTTATACCACTAAAAAGGCTCAAAATATCACCAAACTTCAACGGTAGCATAGTTACATGTTAACCGAAGCATTGAGAACTTTGTAAGTGTACAGACAGTTTATTGAATGAAGAGCTGCGGGAGCTCCGTGAAAGGGCTACGAGAGAGAGAGCTATGCCGCAACAGAGCCTTGTACTTCGGGAAACCAGTCATGACTTACAGCTGGCGATGCCAACTAAAATCAAAAGCAATTTGAACAATATATCTTAAATAATCGCACCGATGTAAACATAACTTGTCTGGCTAGCTAGTTTACTTACTCAGTGGATAACTGTCCATCTTGTCCCTCCGGTCTGGGTCGCCGTCTCCAATTTATTTTCGGGACTTGGAAAAAAGTTTCCCTGTTTATCAGAGAGGGGAAATCTTCAGACTGTACAAAACACAGCGTCTCTTGGGTGTCGTGATGCAACAGGTCCCACTCTGTGCAACACAGACACTCCTGTTCGGTGGCCATAGCTTCACAATGTCCGCAGGTAGACCACCAGTTTCCCGAAAGTACATCTGTTATTAACCCCTAGGTTCGTCCTTTAAGCCTACGGTCAAACTGAAAAGGCTGAACTGCAGACGTGTTCATCTCGCTGTTACTGTACTGTCAATAGCCGGTACATTGGGGTACAACCAATACACGTCACTACCCCAGAATGCATTGAGACGTAAATAACCATGGCGGCCTACGAGGGAACAAATTTTCTGCATTTTTTTAACAAAAAACAAAACATCAGAATCAGAATCAGAAAGGGTTTTTATTGCCAAGTACGTTTTTTAACACACACAAGGAATTTGTTTTGGTGTTGTTGGTGCACATCACACATTCTCTAAATGTAATATTAAACAATATAAGTATAGGTATAAACAATATAAGTATAAGTATATGTACACAGTATGTATTAAATTAAAAATAAAGATAGAAATAAAATGAAATAAAATAAATAAATAAAGAGCAAAGAGCATTACAGCAGAGAGAGAACAGTGGCATGAAGAGCCAGGTGGAGAGTCAGGGTGGTTTCCGGGCCTTGTTAATAAGGCTAGTGGCGGAGGGGAAAAAGCTGTTCATGTGGCGTGAGGTTTTGGTCGATGGACCTCAGCCTCCTGCCAGATGGGAGTGGCTCAAAGAGTTTGTGTCCGGGGTGGGAGGGGTCAGCCACAATCTTTCCAGCACGCTTCAGAGTCCTGGTGGCATAAAGGTCCTGGAGCGGCGGCAGATTGCAGCCAATCACCTTCTCTGCAGACCGAATGACACGCTGCAGTCTGCCCTTGTCCTTGGCAGTGGCAGCAGCGTACCAGATGGTGATGGAGGATGTGAGGATGGACTCAATGATGGTGTAGAAGTGCACCATCATTGTCTTTGGCAGGTTGAATTTCTTCAGCTGCCGCAGGAAGTACATCCTCTGTTGCGCTTTCTTGACGAGGGAGCTGATGTTCAGCTCCCACTTGGTCTTGGGAGATGGTAGTTCCCAGGAAGCGGAAAGACTCCACAGTGTCAATTGTGGAGCCACAGAGGGTGATGGGGGCAGGTGGGGCTGGGTTCTTCCTGAAGTCCACAACCATCTCCACTGTCTTTAGAGCGTTGAGATCTAGATTGTTTTGGTTGCACCACTTCGACTACAGCACGATATTGACATGCCCTGGTGGACATTATCAAGGAAGTTGAACTATTCAAGCACCAGCCAGGCAGGGAATTTGCAGCATTCCCTGGCTTCAAGAAAAACCTCTTGGCAAAGCTTAAGTCCAGAAAGCTTTGGAATTGGATGAGAACCAAAATTAAAAACTGGTGGAATGTATCAATTTAAACATCACATAGTGTAGGATAGACACTGACTGTAAATATTTATGTCTTTTTATTTGTATTCATCAACAACGTTTGTTCTTAAAATCTTTTTTTTAAGTTATTCTGCTGTTTTTGTATGTTGTCTATGTTAAAAAGATGTTGATTGGCAGTGAGGAAACACTAATTCTTAAGTAATTTCGACACATTGGGCCTCATTCACCAATATCTTCCTAAGTTTTCTCTTAAATATGTTCTTAAGAAGGTTTCTAAGAAAAGGTTTATGCCGGATTCATGACGTGTTCTTAAACAGCAGATTTGTTCGCACCTGTGTTCTTGATGAATTGATGAATCCCACGTCTTCGTAACTGAAAGTGCGTGCCAGTTGTTCCTAATTAGCATAAGAAAACGCCCCAAAAATTCCCATATAAGGACATGACACTTCCTGTGCACCTCCTGGGAGACAGGTTGTCGGAGCTTGTCGGAGCCGCGGTGGAGGAAGTACTGAATCTCAGTACTTAAATAAAAGTACAAATAACCAGAGACATATTTACTTTAGTAAAAGTAGAAGGTGTCCACAACCACAAACAAGGCCTTGCTTTTAAGAAAAGTTCCTATCCTAACCATGAAACGGATATATGTTGTTAGAATCGGAATGCGGTTGGTTTTATTCATGGGTGTATTTCATTTTCTTTAACCATGCAAGTAAGCAAATAAAGTGTGTGAAGCAGCGGACATGGGGAGATGCAAAGAGGTCCAACCAAATAAATAAGATATGAACGCGTCTTACACAGCCTGGCGGAGGAGTAAACGACGCTGTGGAGAGAAGTAGATGGCAACTTTGATTTAAAAACGAGAATAATAAAAACAAACGTTTTCATTTTCACTTTTACCGGGGCTGTATTACCGAGGGTCAGCGGCGCTGCGTCCGGGCTCTGGAGCACCGGAGCCGGATTGGATCAGCGGTGCCCCATATATACAGTATCTACGGCAACCAAACTTTACTGGTGAGACAAACGTGTGACGGTCAGGAATACGTTTTGGCAGGGGAGAAACTGATCAGAAAATGTAATGAAACATTGTAGAAATGTAGTGGAGTAGAAAGTATAGATAATTGCTGCAAAATGTAACAAAGTAAAAGTCAAAAGTAGGCTATGCACTATTGAGTCTACTTAAGTAAAGTACAGATACGTGAAAAATGTACTTAAGTACAGTTACGAAGAATTTGTACTTTGTTACATTCTACCACTGCATTTCGGCCCCATAAATAGCGATCAATCACCAAATAACGCAGGATTTAATCAGTTTAATTGCTGATATAAATTGCACTGTTAGTGTCTTTTTTGAATAATATGATTTTTTATCAACAAATGATCAGAAATACATTACATTACAATACTATCATTGTAAACAACTGTAGAATTAAATAGAATAGAATTAAATGCAGTAAGCAATCATTTGGAGCAAATTGTCATCACTCAAATGTGCGTAAGAGTGCTTTTCAGTGTTCGTAGATTTTGTTCTTAACTAAGAACAAATCCAAGTTAAGAAAACATTAGTGAATGCCAGAATCTTCGTAAAAAAGTGCGTAAGAAGGGTTTAAGAACACATTTCTTCGTAAGAACGCTTGGTGAATGAGGCCCAATATTTTCACACAGTCATACTAAAAGTAAATATTTTTATTGTCAATGCCGAGTATTTACAATTATTAACAGTGTTTCAACATCTAGTCTGAGCTCTGCAAAGAAAAGCCAGATACTGCTGGCTTTTCTACTGCAATACATGTTGATAGCATGTGGTCATGCTCCAAATCCTCCTCATCAAAGTAGCCCCAGAGTCATCATGATGCTCAGCAGACTCACAGAACTCAAACTCTCCAAATACCTCATACATTATCCTCAGAATTTCTTGCCCGTGTTGTTTTTTGAATACAGGGAGATTATGTAGCAAAGTTTCATTATGTATTTATGATCAAATATTGCACTGCAATGTTCTTTTTTTCCCTTTTTTAATTTTGTATTTATTTTTGTTGGCCATTTTCGGCCTTTATTTTTGATAGGACAGCTGAAGACATGAAAAGAGAGAGAAAGGGGGGAATGACATGCAGCAAAGGACCGCAGGTCGGAGTCGAACCTGGGCCCGCCGTGTCGAGGAGTAAACCTCTATATATGGGCGCCTGCTCTACAAACTGAGCTATCTGTGTGCCCGCGCACTGCAATATTCAACAACTGAATCAATAAGCTCAGTGCTAAATCCTGTGCAAGCTGTGGCACTAGTGTGTTTTCCATTACCAGACTTTCCTGAATTTATGCACAAGATCTCTAATTAACTCTTGGTTCTCTGAGGTAACTTTTCTATATTGATCAGGTGAAGAAATCTCTTGTAACTCTTCATAGTTGCACAACCTGCAGAGTTATGTATGTTAGCATGTACAACAATGATGTCCAGGTTCTAAACTTTTTGAATCATTTTCAAAGTTAGAGTAAAGGGCATGTTGAAAGCAGCCATTTCTGCTTTGGTCAATAACTCTCCGTAGTGCCTCATCAGTTTGTGGGTGCTGTTTGGTGGCATAGACAACAGCATGTGCCTGTGTGCCATCTCTGCCAGCCCTGACAACCTGCTGGAGCATCCACATCATCAGGTACCCCATACATATTAACATGTGACACTTTGGGAAAGTTCACACCCAACCCAAGAGCAGTTGTGGCCACAACTACTCTGCAGAGAATGATGATAGCACTCTGCTTTTGTTGATGACAGGGAGTGTCTGGCTGTGTAACATTCTTATTATTAGATTGTCACCCTTATGCTGTTGTCCTCCAGCTACCCAGGCATCCTCTTCAAGTTCGGCCTTCAGATAGCAGAAAACTTGCCCAACTATTTTTAATGTCCGGCAATATATAATTAATGGCGACATGTTCAGGCCCTCCTCCTTGACTTCCCTAACTATCCAGTCCAGACAGTCCAGGGAATCAATGCCTGATGTTGGTCCTGTTGGGGCTCACAGTGATGGTAGTCGCAGAGTGCAACTCAGAATGCAACTGTTTCTTCACCATGGCTCTTGATTGGAAATCTGCTGATGCGGTCAATGCCAACACAGGTGTACCTAAAACACATAAATGAAACCCATCAGTGAGCAGCAATGGGAGTGTCTAAATATTAGGACATGAAATGTCATAGATTTTTTTCTGTGCACCATGTTGCCTACAGCAACAGATAAACGGCTTGAAAAAGACACGACTGACAAGGCCACAATGCCAGATTCTATTTTAGGAAAATAGTCAGTTGGAATGTTATGTTGGAATGTTTTAAAGCAGTGTTATGAAGTGGCTACTAGGCTGATTTTGACTAAGGGCACATGTAAAGGGGGGGTTAGGTTTAATGAGTGGTTATAGGAGTAAGGGTGGGGGAGGTTATCAAGGGAGAGAGGGAGGGTTGATGAGTGGTTATAGGAGTAAGGGTGGGGGAGGTTATCAAGGGAGAGAGGGAGGGTTGATGAGTGGTTATAGGAGTAAGGGTGGGGAAGGTTATCAAGGGAGAGGAGGTAAGCACCCCGAAAACATACACCGGCTTTGAATGCTTGAATTACATAAATGTTCTAACTGATGTGTCACTGGAATGTTCTTACCTGTCCAGTGACATGGTACACACAGGACAACTAGTATTGTTTTATTTACTTGTTTTGACGATAGACCTAAGTTCCCTCAGCCTGGCGAAGCTTTCTCTGAATGCCATCTGACCTTTTGCAGCCGTTTCCCTGGTTGAGATATATCGGAGCACAATATAAATTTACATAGCAGTCTAACACAACTTTATTTTCAAATCAGGGACATGAGTGCTGACTTGACTCATGCCAGATCGCATCTCAATCTTGTTTGCAATTGAATCATTATGACTACATTTTAGTGAATTTTCTTTCCATTACTTCCATCCTTCCATTTATAGGTGAGGCTCAGAAACTGTGGTCTTGCTCATGGGGGGACGGCCCTATTCTACCCCCTCTTCCAAACCCAAATTTTTCATGGGCAAAACCCACATACTTAGTGCTGCTGCTCATTCCACAAATGCATGTTCCTTACACCATTTGAAAGGGACCTAAACAGGCTTTCCAATGGTATAAGATGTATTGCCAAAAAGCATTGTTACCACAGAGAAATAATCTACCATACACAAATTTCCTTACTTAAAGGTATTGTGGAGGATTTTCTTTTTCCGGGTGGATCATCAAAATAATTGGTCCTCCTAGTTGTCAATCAGTCTGGTGGTATGTATACGTAAGGCCGTCGAACGTGCTCGTCGCTATGTAGTTTTCGCTTTCTGCGCATGAGCACTTTCAGGTGTATATGTGTGGTGAGCTACGGTTTCAGCCGTTCATGGAAGCTCGCCGTTCTCACCGTGTTTCCAGCCCTGGCACAAGTCACACACTGCGCACACACGGTAAACATCTCAATTTGTGAAAAAGTGCAAATCTTCTTTTGGAAAGTAGGCTTGTATGAGCCATGCCGACAGCAACTTGTAAACAGTGCACTCTCGTGCACGCGTTTAATAGGCGTTCCCTCTCGGGAGCAGGCAGAGGGTTGCGCATGTGCATTTTTTCAAAAAGTACAGAGGGCGGTTCTTTTCTAAAATTCAGGAAAATCCTACACAATACCTTTAAACTGAACTTAAAAAAAATCTCTTTTTTTGATTGAAAATCGCCTGCTGACATTTTGTAACAACTTTGTTATCTCCAGAATGCAGAGTGGCATTGGATTTGCTTCCATCACTGTAAATCCAAGCTGATCCAAGATTAAAAGAAATCCCTTCATCCAAAACTTGTGAATTTTTAAATGCTCGTCTGGCTCAATTAGCTGCTTAAACTTCTCCCCTGGACCCCCTCTTGGCTCAGCTAAGCCTGTTTGGGTAAAATTAGGAAAATGTAAAAATGTACACATCAAACCACAGTCCGCTGCCAGAATAAATGATGGGATATGAGAATGCTGTTGTCCAAGAAAGAAAATTAGAGAACAGCACCAAAGGGCTTGCAGTAATTAAATGTCACTCACAGGGGAGGAGAGGTCACGTGACCCGACAAAGATGGCAGCTTAGAAGATCAACCGTGCACAAACATCTTTTTATTCCCTGCATAGTGGCCTGGACTTGAGATTTCCAACTTAATGTTGATTATGTCAACATCTCATATGATTAAGAATTGCGAAATCTTTGCCCGATACTGCAAATCGACCTCTCACAAAACAAAAAAGGCCTCAGCACCTGAACGTGTGGACACCAGTAAGATGTCCGACATAGCAAATGTGCTAACAGAGCTAAAGTCACTAAATTCCAAATTTGGACTAAAAGTGGACAGCATTGATAACCGTTTTGGAGATGTGACCAATACAATCACCGCACTAGAACGCAAAGTGGCTGAAGTTAAACAGGAAGTGTCGGAACATAACGTATCGAAGAAGCGAAGGGCTGAGTGGCCGCGGCAGGGGAAGAACTTGAGAAAGTACAGGCGGAATTGGCTTCAACTGTAAAACGAGAGTGGTTAATCATGGGAAAATGTTACTTTTCTTCACCGTGTGAGGCAGAGGAATTACACCGTGGAATTCCACCTAAAGGATGAACTCTGCTCTTCACACACACAGCAGCCTCTGTTGACTGGTGACATCGGTAAGATGGACTAACGGGACTGGTAATGCATATTTTTTAAATCTGTATGAAATGTAAACTGGGCCCGTCTTATTGCGCTCCCCCCCTGCCCCATTTTGAGTTGACCTTTGATAGAGACATTATCATTATCAAGATTAAGTCTAAAACCTTCAGTTAATTTCTTTTATGTGTTCACCTTATTTATAAAAAAAGACAGATGTTTGAAATAGGGATGGGGGTCAATTTTTACTTTTTAATCTTATAGACTAATCTCTTTCTTTAGACTATCCGGGGGAAATAATTGTTGTTAAAAGATGTGTTGTGCAAGTTGGTGGTGGGTTAAGATTCCAGTTCAAAGGCTCAACAAGACTTACTGCTCCTTTTATTTTTCCAGAACTACATCTTATTCACGAAATTAAAATACAGATAAAAATGACCAGCTGGAATTTTAGGGGGCTGAGAGAAATAGCCAAAATAAAGCAGGTTTTAAACAGAATCCGACAACTTAAGTGCCAAATAGTTTTCTTACAGGAGACGCATTTAAGAGCAGTTGATAGATTACAAAAAAGATGGCATGCTAGAGGTGTGCTCATGGTACGGACAACTCCTGTGTTCCAACAGGTATGTCACAGCAGTAGCTAAGTTTCCATCCACTTGTCAATCGAATTATCTGAAGTTCGGTAAAAAAACTCATGCGAATAAAGCTGGTGAAAGTGTGTTTCCATCCAACAGCTTTAAAGCGAATAAAAACCTGTGCATAATGACGTCACATGCTGTTTTGCGATTAAATTGGTATATCGAATTGATTTGAGACATTTTAAAAGGTTTCCATTCATTTTTGCACTGAATCGCACAAGATTCAGGCGAACTTTTGCGAACAAAGTTTTGCTAGACAAAAGTAGTTGTTGTTAATATTAGAAGCCAAGCTATAACCTCTGATGGGCCTTTGGCTGAGGATCTGACCCAGCTCATCAAAAAGGTGGAACTTGCCTTAAATTTTCCCTCCGGCACCGCTGCGAGACAACTCTCTTTTTTGAGACATGTATCGCTGTTTGAGCGCCTTCCATTTACTCCGCAGGACGTCCCACGGCTTGTCGTAAGGGACATTCTAAAACCCTTAACGTGAAAAAGCTTAACGTGGTTTAATATCTAAACAACGATCAATCATCACCAGATGTATCATGGTCATATCTTGTCATGAACACTTAAGCCTGTCAAAAAAACTAAATCGAAATCCAACGATTATAGAAGTTATCTCATGTTAATGTGTCAGATTTGACCGTTTAAGTGGTTATGATGAGCAATATAGAAGAGGATTTTTTTGGTGATGATTGATCATTGTTTAGGTACTTTAAACCACGTTAAGCTTTTTCACATTAGGACTTATAAAGCCAATGAGAACTGTGGAGAGTCAACCCCCAGCCGCTCCACCGCCCTGAAGCAGAAACGCTTTATGTCAGATAATGTCCATAATAATTGGGTTAGATTATTTGACAGTTTTCCGTGGTTATGATGGGTAATATGAGAGAGAAATTTGGTGATGATTGATCATTGTTTAGGTACATTAAACCACGTTAAGCTTTTTCCTCGCCATACGGCCACATTGATGAAGAAAACATTAACGTGAGATAACTTCTATAATCGTTGGATTTCGATTTAGTTTTTTTGACAGGCTTAAGTGTTCATGACAAGATATGACCATGATAAATCTGGTGATGATTGATTGTTGTTTAGATACATTAAACCACGTTAAGCTTTTTCAGGTTAAGCATTTTAGAATGTCCCTGTCGTAACCTTTGTTGGTCATTTCCTTCACGAGCTCCTGATAAATGATGGCGTTTCTTAGATTTTTGCTATCTAAAAAAGCTGTTATATTTTTCTGGTAAATTAAAAAAGTATCTTGTCTCCTCGTTTGTCCACTTACATCTGTCTTTGTTGACACCTGTCATGTGTGCAAACAGAGCAGAAATACTGGGCGGAAATGAACTGAAACTTTTTCTTTGTTTTATTGCGGGTTGCAACCATAAAATGACCTAAAATTAATCGCAATTCATTATTTATTCAGCAAATAACGTTTCCATCAGCGTTTATCGCATAAGCTGTATATCGATCAAGAGAAAATCCGATGAGACCGAACGTATTTTCTTTGAGTCGATATTCATGAAATTCTATCGGATTTTACTGTTTCCATAAGGCATTT
Source organism: Perca schrenkii (assembly GCA_025617405.1). NCBI lineage: Eukaryota > Metazoa > Chordata > Actinopteri > Perciformes > Percidae > Perca > Perca schrenkii. The sequence continues at coordinate 7,092,033 of CM046804.1, forward strand.
TTCATTCGATATCACTTAATTTGGATAAAACGCGTCAATGGAAACATAGCTAGTGTGTCCGATCAACTGACAGATATAAACATGTCAGGAATTAACTGTTAGGCTTGCTACATACAAATATTAGCATTAGATTTTTTTTTATTTTTTTAGATCTTTAATACAATTGTAAGGTACTTTTAATTGAGTATTTTATTTTCCCTACTTTATACATGTCACGTCTGCCTCCGCTCATATCGTGTTTTCTGTTTGTTTTCATGAACTTCCTGTTTTATTTTGCATCCACTGTTTGTCTTCATTCACTTCACTTGTTTTCCTGCCTTTGTTTGTTTCCCGCCGTTTTTGATTACCTGTCTCCGCCCTAATGTTATTCATTGTCAGTGTCTAGTTGTCTTCCCCTCCCCCGTGTATATATACTCACCTGTGTTCACTTGTTCTCTGCCAGATTGTTGTAGCTCCATGTTGACTCACTTTCCAGCGTTCCCTTGTTTTGTTTCCCCGTGTACCCTGACCTATTGCCTGTATCATCGACCACGTTTACCTGCCTGTTGGATCTGTACCGTTGCTTGCATTGTTCTGGGAGCAATAAACCGATCACCTTTATCCTTGTTTCCTGAGTCGTGCATTTGGGTCCGCCATTGTAGCCTGACAATACAACTACTACACTACAATTCAGAGTAAAGTATTGTACGTTTTACTTCACTATTTATTTTATAACTTTAGCTACTTTGCAGATTCAGATTAATAATACAAAATATTATGAATAAATAAATGTGATGTATTGAACTGGATAAATGTGTGACTTTATTGATGGTGAAATTCAGAAACTAACTGCCAAGTCATACTTCCGCTGTTATTTTGGTGAAAGTAACTCAAAAGTAATGCAAAAGTAGTGTAAAGCATTACAATTCAGAGACAGTAATATTGTAATATAACTAATTACTCTCAAATGACAGCAACTAGTAATCTATAATGTATTACATTTTGGAAGTAACTTGTCTGACACACAGCGTGTGGCCTATGAATGATACAGCTTACTTTGTACTTTTGTAATTGCGGGATCAATAAAGTATAAATTATCAGTATTATTATATGCATCAAGGAGCAGGCACACTATCAAACTTTCTTGTGAAATATTCTAAAAAACAAAACAAAAGATAACACCTTTGTAAATGGCCTGCAATTAATTTTTTCATTAATTATTTATTTAGTTGTCAAGTTGTGTTTTGTTAGTATATAACCTTTGTTACTATCTAATAACAATTTTTATTTCTTTTTTAGTTGTTACAGGTATTTACGTAGCCTACAGAACTTTTGTCGTCTTTTCTGTCGTCGTTCTAGCGTATTACTTAATAGCAGGGCCAGCATGTGTGTATGCATGGGGAGTGTGTGGTAGAGTGAGTGGGAAAGTGACGGTGGAAAGCTGTAGCAGGAAAAGTTAAACCTCTCCTTAATTTTTATGTTGTTTATGGAGCAGGAGAACCAGGAAATTAGTAGGGTAAAATGCGAAAAATCAGCACAAAGATCCTCTGTGAGTTTCTGCAGCTCTTCAGTAAAAGGTGCTGGGTCAGGGACAACCCTCTCAAATGTGAGAGTAATGAGTTCATTTACAACAGATAGTTCTTGAGATATATATAAGTCATATTTCTATTATCATTACTGCTGTTATTGCTTTTATTATTGCTACTGTTCATATCATTCTAATAGACTCGTTGTGGTGTTGAGTGTTTTGTTTCCCTGTTTTTGACTATTATTATGGTTGTTTGTATTTCTGTTCCTATGTCCTGTATTTTCCATGGATTGTTTGTTTACATTTCCTGTTTTGTATTGTGTATTCTTGTTTGTATTGTGTATTCCTGTTCATTGATGATGATTTCTGTTTCCTGTTTTATTTTGATAGTCTGGTTTTCTGTCTTATCTTGTCTAGTTTTACTTCCTGTGTTTTCCCGCCTGTCTGATTGTCCTGCCCCGCCCTGATGTGTTTCACCTGTTGTCTCACCTGTTCCTTGTTTGCTCATTACCTCATGTATTTAGCCTCTGTGTTCCCTTTGTCTCTTGTCAGATTGTTTTGTGTGTGTTTGTGTTTCCGCCCTGTCTGTTTGTGCACTTTCAGCGTGTCTTGGCCTGGTGCCTTTGTTTTGGATTCTTCCCTGCGTTATTTTGTTCCCTGTGAGTTTTTTTTTTTCCTGTGATTTTTTTCCAGCCTCTGTGCTGCCGTTTTTGGTATTAATAAATCCTCGAGCTCAACCCTTCTCCTGCCTGCCTGCCTCTCCCTGCATTTGGGTCCTTTAATCCCCGCAAACATAACAAGACTAAGTCAAAGAGGTTATATTAAGAGGTGACACTCCATTGGGTCGCCAATACAATATCTGCGCTTAGACGCCGGGCTGAGTCACTGCCATTTTGGATTGAACTGAAGTGTCTGCATTAATGAAGGAGACACGTGAAATATACCATTCCTACTTACGAGCAGGGGCGGACTTCACCATTAGGCAAAGGTCGGCAATTGCCTTGGGCCCCGAGCTACCTAGGGGCCCCATTAACTTAACTTATTTTTACTTTAAGCAAATTATATATTTCTAAAACTCCATTTGCGAAAAATCATTAGTTTCGCTGACCGTAGGGGGCCCCCCCACCTCACTACATTGGACTATTCCGTTATCTCACTTACTGCGCATCTGCTAAAGTGACAAAAAACGGAGAAAAAAAAGTGACAGAGTGCGTGTGCAGAGTCACAGTGTACAGAGTAGAGTAAAAAATGAAGCGAAACTACCCAAGCGGTGCTGAAAAAAGGAGGAAGCGGGAGGAAAGCAAAACATTTTAAAAAAAATTGCTGAAGTTAAACTTTTTTGTGATGCCCGCCGCTGACAATGACAACAACGCTACAACCCATGCTACAAACACCATCACGACCCTTAGCACTGCTGCTAGCGCAACCTGGTCTCACACCAGGTCATTTATATAGTTACGTTATTTTGATTTATTAATTCGTGTACAGATTACGATTTTGACGTTTTTTTTCGTGTACATGCAACGATTTTTGAACGTGTACAGGTCACGCTTTTCGAACCTGCTCTGGGGGACGCAACAATGGGGAAATGAGGCGCCACACGCCGGCCACAACAACGGGACGGGGCCACATACTCGCGGGACGCAACAACGGGCGCAGGGGCACACAAAAACGGGGAAATGAAACGCCACAACAGGGCTACCGTCAGCGTTCTGGGATCACGAAATATGCTTCCCATTAAAATGCATTGCTTTCAATTTCGTAATCGCCACACGAAAAAAACACCACTTACATGTCCTGGTCACGACTTAATAGATTACATAACGTAACTATATAACGAACTGCCATGAGACCTGGCTGGCTAGCGAGGAGGAGCTACCCGTTGCTGCCAGCCCAGGCTGCTCAAGCGATATTGCTGCTAACGTTACATCCAAGGCAACTTTACAGGATGAAAAGGAACTTCAAGTAACAAAACTTCCGCGTTCACTTTCAGTGACAGTCACTACGTTTACATGCAGCCAATAACCCGTTCAAAAAACGGAATATTAGCAATAACCCGGTCGCGCACGGCCATGTAAACACCAGCAAAAACCCGAATATGCTCATATTCCGGTTTTTAAAAACCCGAATATGCTACCTGGGTTACCCCTTTTCTAACCCCAAATTTTGGTCATGTAAACGCGTATCGGCATATCCCCATCAAAAGGAACATTGATTTGTGTTCTGCGCATGTTCTATTCACAAGGAATCTTGGTCTTTTGAGTAGAGGAACTTCTTGTATGCGCCAGAAAACATAGTTATAATTATATACTATAATCATATTGTTTTATTTATATATGTGTGTGTGTGTGTCAATGCAGAAAACCTGCGCGCAGTGTCGTGGAAGTTTCCTCTAAGCAGCAGGGGGAAGAGTTTTCAGAGTTTAGTAAATTGAAACAAATAAGACAGACTGAGACTAAAACCAAGTTGGGTTTTTGTATTTTATTAGAAAAAATATATTTGCAAATAGGATCAACATGATTTCACAAAAGGCCGCAGCCCAGTGTGGAGTCAGTTTCTCAAATGAGTGAACAGGAACACCAGGCTTATATGCATCTTCAGAGTGACAGCACATACGCACTTGGATTATTATGACGCTACAATTTTGACAGGCAATCTGATACACATGCAGACAATCAGAGGAATACAATAGACATCTTGGAGTCATTTCGCCTCCTCCTCCCTGTACGACTTTCACCCCCCAGTTACATCTTAACTGGCATGGGAAAACATGAGAGTTTTAGGGTGACCTTGTACCTTTATCGGTTCAGGCTAACAGTGCTCACACAATGTTCCAGACTGCATGTCTCACAAAGTTAGAATATAAATCTGCATGTGGGAAATGAGATAAACTCTTTCAGCATTTGTGAGAGCAGTAAAGTAGAAATAAAACATAAAAATATAAGGAATTGTGCTTAAATGTAATTTTGCCATTACAGCAGTATACCGGAAGTAAACAAGAAGTAGAGGTAAACATGGCGAGGCACAGCACCACACTTTTGGAGCGAGGAGGAAACCAATTTCTTTATTAGTGTGGTGAAAAAACCATGAATATAATGTCTTTTGTTGACGGCAAGTACCGAGATAGTGAGATTTATAAGAAGGTGACCAAAAAGTTATTGCGTCTTAAGGTTGTCCGTAGCCTACGTCCAGACGCTAACCGTGCGTCGCCGTTTACATCGGGATATTGCCAACTGATTACAAATTCCATGTATACAGGAGTAACTATCTCTGCTCACGCATGTAAACGGGTTATTCCGAATGTTTCAGAAACCCGAATAGTGACCTTAACCCGACCATAACCTGAAAATTGACAGCTTGTAAACGTAGTCCGTGATAATAATGATGACGACGTCTATGATGAAAAAGACGACAATTCCAATGAACAACTAATGAGTACTAGCAGTCATTCTGATCAATGTGTTACTCTTGAACTTGAAGATGACCCAGCACTCTGGCCAAAACATCTCACTGACAAAGAGCGCTGCTCAATAGTGCAGAGAGGCCCAGTTCAGAGCAAGGATGACAGAATTTATCCTAAAAATCAAGAGGGGAGAAGATTTACAAGCAGCAATTATTACCTGCAAATGAAAAATGGAGAAAAAATAAAGAGGTCCTGGCTCATGTACAGTGAAAAAAATGACTTATGTGCTTTTGTTGCCGCTTGTTTGGTAACCAAGAAAAGTCCACTCAGCTAAGTGCGGATAGGTTCAATTACTGGAAAAATCTTTCTGCCCACTTGAGACAGCATGAGAGGTCTGCAGAACACATCACAAACATGGATGCTTGGCGCAATCTTTCACAGAAACTACAAACAAACAGCTATAGAACAGGTAAACCAAGATCTAATTGCTCTTGAAGTAAACCGCTGGAAAGAGATTTTAAGAAGACTTATTGCAATTGTAAACCATCTAGCAGAGCACAATCTTGCATTTCGTGGCCACTCAGACAAATTGTTTGAGTCTGGTAATGGAAATTTCCTTGGACAAGTACAATTAATGGCTCAGTTTGACCCAGTGATGCGAGAGCATCTGAGGAGAATTCAGGCAAAACAGCTAACTGACACCTATTTAAGCAAGCATATCCTAAAATGAACTTATTGTACAACTGATGCAATTGTAGAGAGAGTGAAAACAGCCAAATACTATGCAGTAATTATGGACTGCACTCCAGACCTCAGTCACAATGAGCAGCTCTCAGTGGTGCTACGAATTGTTAATTGTGAGTTATCAAAGGGTGTCTCCATCCATGAGCACTTTGTTGGATTTCTTCAGGCACTTGACACAACAGGAAAAGGCTTATGTGAGACATTTTTAGGCCAACTAGAAACACTAGGATTGGTTCTTTGCAACTGTCGAGGCCAGTCTTACGATAACGGGAGCAACATGGAATTAAACGACCAAGCGTTATATGTTCCTTGTGGAAGTCACACACTGAATCTTCTTGTTGGTGATGCAGCCAAGTCCTCTGTGACATCCATCAGCTTCTTTGGGCTGTTACAGCGACTTTACACTCTTTTCAGCTCCTCAGTTCAACGTTGGTCAAAGAACACGTCAAGAATCTTACACTTAAAGCATTGTCAACAACCAGGTGGGAGTGCAGAGTTGAAGCTGTGAAAGCTGTTCGCTACCAGCTGCCTGAAATCGTGAAGGCATTAACTGCTCTCAAGGAGTACGCCGCAGAGAAACGAGATGCAGATGTTGTCTCAACAGCTGAAAGCATCTGCAAGGAGCTGCAGAGATGGCCTTTTGTGGTAAGTACCATAGTGTGGTACAATGTGATGTTCAGAGCCCCAAAGTTTCAGTCGAGACAGTGAGGGAAGAAATCAGGGCAGTGACAGAATTCCTTCAGGAATTTCGCAGTCATGGATTTCATTCTGCGAAAACAGATGCCAGGGAGATAGCAGAGAAGCTGGAGGTGGAGATGAGCTGGCCTGAGGTGCGTCAGAGAAGAAAAACCAAACAATTTGAGTATGAGGGAACAGAGCACATTCAGTCAACTGCAGAAGAGCTCTTCAAAAGAGTTTTTTCTACCTCTAATAGATACAGCTCTTGTCACAGTAGAGAACAGATTTTCCAACATGGAAATCTTCTATGAGCTTTATGGTTTTCTCTACTCAATCGACATAATGAAGAGAGAAGGAAGGGAAGCTGGATGAATGCTGCCACAGATTAGAGTGGAGGATGGATGACATTGATGCAGAAGATCTGAAGCTTGAGGTAAAGGGTGCAGTTAGGTCATTCCCGCCACATGTCTCATCATCATTTGAGATGCTGGACTATATATATATATATATATATATATATATATATATATATATATATATATATATATATATATATATATATCCAAATTTGAGTATAGCTTTTAGACTCCTCCTCACTCTCCCTGTTACAGTAGCCTCAGATCAACAATGTCACAGGACAGGCTGTCTGCTCTAGCTGTTCTCTCCATCGAGCAGGAAGTCACTGGATATGGAATCAGTGATAGCAAGATTTGCTGAGGCCAAAGCTCGCAAGGTCAGATTATAGTGCTTTAGACATGACAATACAGACACTCACTCACACACAGACACTCACCCACTCACTTACTCACTAACAGACATTCTCACACAGACATTCTTACACACACTCACTCACACACAGACACTCACTCATACACAGACACTCACTCACTCACACTCACACACTCTCACACAGACACACACACACACAGACACTCACTCACACACAATCTCACACAGACACTCTCACACTCACTCACACACACACTCACACAGACATTCTCACACAGACACACTCACTCACACACAGACACTCTCACACAGATACTCTCACACAGACACACTCATTCACACACAGACACTCACTCACTCACACACAGACACTCACCCACTCACTCACAGACACACTCACTCACACACACACGGACACTCTCACTCACACACAAACACTCACCCTTACTAAAAAGAAGTTTATTCAAGTGTGCTATTAGTATACTAATTTTAAACTAAGAATAAGAGAGTATGCTTTCCCTCTACTTTTTATACATTTATCAGAGATATACTTAACAAAATTATACTTAGGTATACTTGGCTTATACTAACAAGTATACAGAAAAGTACAAGTATACTTGACCTATACTTGTACTTAAATCTTTTGATCAAGATACACTAAAGAAAAGTATTCTTTCCTTATACAGAACATTTAAGTATACTTGGCTTGTAGTTGTGCTTACGCTTGTAGTAGAGTAGCCTATTAAATACTTTTCAGACATATATGCTATTTGCTACATATTTATGATAACAAGTCAGCTTTGGGGGTGGAATAACTTGGAGTAAATTGGAATTGAACCTGATCTTTTATGTACAGTGTTATTGACCCACACAGAAACGGATAAATATTTGGCTGATTTTAATGACAATTTTTTCAGGCTGCTATTATAAGCCATTACCAGATCATTATATACACACAGTACCATATTTTCCGGACTATAAGTCACACTTTTTTTCCTACTTTGGCTGGTCCTGTGACTTATAGTCAGGTGCGACTTATATATCAAAATATATATAACATGTTTTTAAATGTTAATTCATACTGAAAATATTACCGTCTACAGCCGCGAGAGGGCACTCTAGGCTTGTGACAACTAGAATGCTGCTCCTAAAGACAACTGAGAAAGAAAAGAGATAAACTGCAGGTAGTAAAATATGCAGCCGAAAACGGTAATCGAGCAGCAGAAATAAAGTTTGAAATGAGGGAGAAACTTGTGAAGGACTGGCGAAAAGGTGACTGCAATGAAGAAAACAAAGCTAATCGGCTAATCGCGGGCTGAAAGCAAGATGGCCAGAGCTGGAGGAACAAGTCGGGAGGGGCTTGTCAAAGGTGCAGTTACGTCTCCAAGCCTTTTAATACATCCATGCTCCACGCCCTGGTACCGTAGTTGTTCTGTGTGCTATTGTATAGTTCAATAACTGTTAATGTGTTACGTTAACATACCGGACACTTACCGTGTTCAGCCTGTTATTCTGTGTGCTATTGTGTAGTTAACAGATGAAAAAAAAAAATTCTAAGTAAATGCGACTTATAGTCCGGTGAGACTTATATATGTTTTTTCCTCTTCATGACACATTTTTTGACTGATGCGACTGATGCGACTTATACTCCGGAGCGACTTATAGTCCGGAAAATACGGTACATACAGTATATGTAGTTAATTAAAAATCTCATCACAAAACATCAAGTAGCAAGTCTCTTTATGCAATATGTAAATCATTGGCTACAACACTGTATTTCTGATATGACTCATGACTCTTTTAGTCCCGTTCATATGGATTTGGCAAAGGTGTCGCGTACAATTTGTCAACTGTGCTGACAACAACACATTTCATCATTATCATATCAGGCCAGATGCACTGAATTTTCCAGTCTTCCTAACATCATGTATGAAAGTACTCTGTACATTTATTTGTGAATCTTTACATAAAGGCCTACTAGATTGATCAAGTACCTCAACTAAAACACAGCAATGTTTGGTACATGCACAATATGCAGGGATTTGATGTGCACACCTTTGTTTAAACATTACTAAATCATTAATTACACACAATGTTCCATCTTTCAAGCACACAGCACTGTTGTATCTTTTCTTTAGTCTGTCATATTTCTGACTGTGATACAAAACTCCATCAACCAAAAAACTGGGACTTCCGGTTGGGCCTCGGAGAGATGTAGACGTGTCTGACTGAGCTCTCCCACGTGAACCTTAAAATTCGTCAACAAGACACTTTTTTTCGCTGTTCGAAGCCATACAGACACTGTGTGCATTGGTAAAAGGTGAGAATTTTTGTTTTTATTCTGTTAATCGAGTTGAGCCGCTTATAAACATGCCGGACATGAGGAAGGCTGCTAAAGCTAGCGAACCAGCAGAAAGCACGAGCTCGGGGCAGTCAGCTATATTGCAAGCAATAAATTCATTAAGAAAAGAACTACTGGCGAAAATGGATGAGAAAACAGAGATGCAAAAGAGACGAGCTGAAGGGTGCAATCGATCAGGCTAACATCAAAGCTAACGCACTAGAGGAGCACACCGCATGCTTGGAAACAGCAGCTAACACCCATTCGGATGCTATCGCTAATCTGGAGCAACAGGTGGTTGAACTGAAAAAAGAGGTGGTGAGTCTGGCGGCAAAGGCTGAGGATTTAGAAGCGAGATCACGGAGATGCAATTTACGCATCTTTGGGGTTAAAGCACGAGAGGCAGGCGTCTCAGCAAGCACCTTTGTTGCAAAACTTTTACAAAAAGTGATGGGCCTGGACGAGCCACCCATTATTGATAGGGCTCACCGTACTTTGCAGCAAGCCCCGGGAGACGGGCAGCAACCGAGAGCTTTTGTCGTCAAGTGCCACTACTATCAAGAGAAGGAAAGCATTCTACGAAAGCTGGTGCATCTTCAAAACTTGTATTTGAAAACGGCGACACTATCAGAGTGTTCCCTGATTACACGCAGAATGTGGCGCGACGGAGAGCGGCTTCCGGACTGGTGAGACAGTTATTACAGCAATGCGAGGGAGTAAAATACAGGCTGTTGTATCCTGCAAAACTGAGGATTACGACTCGGGACGGCCAGCAGAAGAGCTTTACTGACCCAGAGAAGGCGGTTACCTTCGTCAGAGTGATTAAAATATCGCTGCAATGTAATGCCATGGGACATTGGATCAGTTCAGTGACATTGGACATAGGGTGTACTGATGGCTAGTTGCATATGCGGACTGAGGCGTTTGTTTTTGTTTTGTTTTTTTCTTTCTTCATGTTTCATTCAGAACGGTCTTCTAAACGCAGGAAACAAGTATGGATAATTTGACTGTTTTAAAGTAGGCATATTATTATTATTATTATTATTATTATTATTATTATTATTATTATATATCTATTCATTTAACTATTTATATTATTTATACTATTTTATATTTTATTTTTATTTTATTTTTATTTATATATATATACAATAATTCATATATATATATATATATATATATATATATATATATATATATATATATGTCTGCTTGGTTTTTTCATGTTTCACTTAGAATCGTTTCCTAACATATGCAGAAATCAAAGTACTGATAACTTGATTTTCTTTTTTTTCTTTCTCTCTTCCATGTACACAGGGATATTGAGTAAGGGTTCTAATTAGTCTTGTTAATGTTATAGATGTTCAGCTAAATGGTTATTATAAGGTTTGTGTGGGGCCTCAGCTCCACTTGGTAAGTTCTATTTTCTTCTTTCTATGAAACTTCATAGTGGCTTAGGAGGTTGGGGGGGTGCAGTCTCTCATTTGGGGAGGGACCAGCAGGGGTCTGTGTTGTTAATGGGTGATTTAAAAGTTTTCTTTTTACTTTGCACAGTTTGCTTTTTTTCTATCTTTGTGCCTTTGTTCCTTTCCCCTTTACCTTTTTTTTTTTCTCAGAGTTGGAGATGAGTTTTCATAATAGCACTGAGTTGGACTTTATCAGCCATGGGTTCGGCAGATGGAATGACTAGACCTGCGACTAAATTTGTGAGCTGGAACGTGAGGGGACTCAATCATCCTGTAAAGCGCAGTAAGGTGTTTTCACATTTAAAAAAATTGAAAGCAGAGATATTTCTACAGGAAACACACCTTCGCACAACAGACATTCCAAAATTAAAGAGAGGATGCATATCACAGGTCTACCATTCTGAACTAAATTCTAAATTTCGCAATACAGCCATCTTGATTGGCAAAAATGTACAATTAATGCAAACCAGTGTTATTAGTGATAAATGCGGGCGTTTTGTGATTATCCAGGGCAGACTTTCTAACGTGCCAGTGGTCCTGGTTAGTGTGTATGCTCCAAATTGGGATAACCCAGTAAATGCTTTTTGCGGTTCTAGTGGTGTTGTGGATCCATGGAGATTTAAGAATCCTACGTTAAAGGAGTTTTCCTTTTTCTCTGCTGTTCATCAAACATACTCAAGAATAGATTTCTTTTGCTGGATCAAAAAATGCTCTCATCAATTAAGTCTTGCAGTTATGAAAGCATTGTTATCTCTGACCATTCTCCGGTCATTATGGAGCTTTGGCTCCAGGCTAGAAGGCCAATTCAGTGTAATTGGTGATTTAATACATCTTTGTTGTCTGATGAAACATTTGTAGATTTCATTTCAACACAGATTGATTTCTT